>BFEA01000382.1:1110000-1124357 GCA_003427395.1 Chara braunii
ACTACGCGAATCAGAACTCCGCCGCCTCGTGAATGGCCGTTGTACTGAAGAAGGCCGCGAATCGGAGAAGATCTGGACTCAATCGAGGACGCTGTACTTGCCGGATTGCAGAGATGGCTCCCCCTGGTACCATTAGCCGCTCGTTGATGACCTGTTCGGTGGAAAAACTCATGGCGATGGCGAGGGAGATGAGGGTTGAGAAGAAGAAGGATCAAGGTAGTTGAGATGATCGTCTTCTTCCTCGATGTCGAGGGACGACGTGGAGGATGGAAGAGAAGGGGAAGACGGGAGAGGGCGAAGGTATGACAGGACTACACGTGTCGAATGATAGGACAAGCCGATCGACTTCCCGACACCTCCGGTGCGAGCTGCACAGTGTTTACTCCGCTAGGACCGAGCTTGAGATGCTCGACCACGTGAAATCACCCGAGGAATCGTGGCGCTAGCTTACCCTGGCGAGCACATTTCCTCACGTGCACCATGTCCCCTTACTTATACTGGGGCACCTTGTCTTTGACCGTTGCTCTAGTGGTCCGTCGCGGAAGGGTCGTTCCATCATTTAGGCTCGGTAGGGCTATACAGGCGACATTGTTGGTCCGTAATTGGAAGGGGGACAAGCCGGTGGACTCATGGGGTGTCCCTCGATGAATAGTTAGGGTATGGTCGATGATATCGGGCCAAGGCTTTGTGTCTTTGGATGCGATATTATGTCGTAACGCTGTCTTGATTACCCGGTTGACCTTTTCTACTAGTCCGTTCGATTGCGACATATGGGGAGCAGTATTGCGAATCGAGATACCGTATAGGACCAGACTCCTCAATACTTTCCCTCGGAATTCTGCCCCATTGTCAGTTAGGATTTCCTCGGTGTCCTGATGCATCCCAAGAAAACGGTTGACATACCGCGCGATTTTTGCCGCTTGTGGCGTCTTACTTACAAGGATACGCATCTATCTATTTCGAAAAGTGGTCCACAAATACCAAAAGAAGTGAATATTCGCATCTATTTGGTCTAGGGGGCACGACAATATCTGTGGTATCCATGCTGACCCTTTGGAACGGTCGTTCAACTACAGTGGGCACTATCGATCTAGGCGGATAAATCGGCGCTTTGACGGCGACACGGATAGGACAGTTTCAGACAATGGATTTAACATCGTCGTGAATATTGGACCAATATCATTCGTTTTTATCGATTGCCGCTTCCGTGATTCGGACGGCGAAGTGAGTCGCCGTTTCCTCGTGGGCGGACTTAACCCAGTCATATCTCATGAGCGGATGAGGCACAGACATCCAAATCCCACCACCATCTATCTTCCGCTTTTCTCACTGTCCCTCATTCCATCGGTAGTCCCGTTGTCGGCCCGAATACCCTTACAAGGGTATTTGGGCACATATTTGCAACTTACAGGAAGAACTTACCTGACGATATCTGAGGGCGCGCCCCATTTGTGTTGGTTAGAGAGTGTGTGAGCGTGCACTTTGTGGGCACTCGCTAGCCTGACCGAGCCTGGGTCGAGGAAGACCATGCGACGCCGGTAGAACAAGTGTAGAGTTTCCGAGGCGGCCGCAGCCTCACACGTACGGGCGAAGTTACGAGCGGGCATCGCGTTGACCGGGTATGACTGTGACTAGAAAATAATGTAGTCTAACTTGCGGGGGACCGACGTATCAAGGTCGCATCACGCAAAGCTATGTGGGCACTAGGATGACTCTGCACCAGCGATAGTAAAAGTCGTCGCGGGTGCCAAGCAAGGGCGGCACTAAGTAGAGCGACGAGGGGGGTTTCCTCGGCGGAGAGGCGGTAAAAAGACGTCGTGGCAGGCCATGAGAAACTGGACCCGCAGCCTGCCATGGTTGATCCGGCGTGTGTGGTAAGCCAGCGGAGCCATGCCTTCAAAATAGCCAGGTATGGCCTTAAGGAGCCAAGGACGCAGGCTGTAAGTGGGAAAAACGGCCTGAGGGACCGTTTGCAGGCCCGGGCTGGCTGGCCATACTATTCATATGGAGGACTGAGCCTACGTATCCAGGCTTGCGCTTAGCCCTATAGGTTATGTCACTGGGTTTTCACCAGGCGAATCTCGGGATCAAGGCCAACGGAGCAGCTGAGCAGCAGAGGAGCGCGTCGGAGTGAGTCGAGGGGTTGAGGGTCCCGTGGGACTATCCCCCTTGGCTTTTTGCGAGGGGTTCCAACCGCGGGCCCGTAAGGAAGGACCGGGTACCAACGGTCCTCTCCCCTCACCCGTTGTTTCTCTATTATTTTTCTATATCTGAGTTTTAGTTTTTTTTTTTTTTTTTTTTTTTTTTTTTTTTTTTCCTGCTATTTTTATTTCTTCTATTTAGGATGAGGCCCGGTACCGGTACCGGGACCCACAGTAAAACCATCAGCCTAGTTCCGTGGATGCACCACGAACTGCCGGGGGGCTATTGTCGAAGCACAGTCCTTCGGGACGTCCGTTAAAATTGGAACGATACAGAGAAGATTGGCATGGCCCCTGCGCAAGGATGACACGTATAAATCAGAAGGGAGCCCGACCCTCCCATTGGTTGTTGTGTGCGAAGTACCGACGTGCTGCGATCTTCGATTGAGCCCACCGCTAGCATTATGCTGAGAACGTCTGGTGGCTCGACGAAGAACAGGAGGAGAAGAAGCTGGTTAGGCAGTTGATGAAGGTGAACTGGAGGAGGGGAGGACGGAGACCACGAAGAAACAGGAGCTTAATGAGGGAGGAGTGAGTGTGGAGCGGTGTACTGGGTATCGAGGAGGAGCTAGCAGGAGAAGCAAGGTTCAGGCGCAAGGCAGGGGGGGACTGCACCCGGACGCGTTTTGGCGCCGAATCCATTCGCAAGTGGTGATAGAGGAGCGGTGAACATGGCGGACCAGAAAACCATTAGTTCGCTCGATCCTTGACGGAATCGGGCGAACCAAGAGTCGTTTTGGGGGTTATGAGGGAAGGCGGGACCAGCTGTGAAGTTAGTTTTTGAGGTAAGTCAGCAGATAAGGAGGTAAAGGCGAAAGTTGGTGCGGGGAGCTATGGTGAGACATGAGGTAGAGAGAGTGAGGGAGTGAGGAATACTACTCGGGCTCGGATGAAGTCGGGAGAGGGAGAAGTTGGTATGGGGTTTTGGGAGCAAACGAACCTAGATCCGACGTCAGTTAGAGGGAAAATTAGTAGATTAAGAGCTAGGAAGGAAATGAGCCGTGCGGGAGGTGTCGTTGGGAGAGTGTGGTGGGAGTAAAGAAGGCATATCTCTCCCGTTTCCCAATGGAATCCGGCGAAGTAAGGTGGTATATGGAGGTTTTGGCACGCTGCGGTTTTATTGGCCGCAACAGATTTTGGTTTTAGGCTCTGGGTTGGCCGATACGGACGGTAGGGGCTGCGGGAGCACTATGGGAGGACGGGGATGTATCTTTCCCTGTCCTAGGGAAAAATTCATTTTCACTTTTGCACTTTTTGGAGGGCAGTAAAACGAGGCACGTGGCTATGATGATTATTCTGTGACCAGCTACCATCCCTCGTCACGGTCCAGCCTGCCTGAAACCATCATCGGGTCTACCTTCCTTAACGTAGTGATTCTGTGTGTCTCCACGGGCAGTGTTGCTAGTACTCTCTCGACCCATTCCTCTCATTGGCCGTCACGGTGGCGGTGCTCGTTGCTCTTTCTACCTTTGGATACCTCCGCCTTGAAAGGTAAGAGGGTGCTAGAGAGAGGGGAGGGAACGAAGTAGTAAAGGGGCCGGGGGCAGATAGAATGGCCGCGCACGAACGAGAATGAGTAAAGAAGGAGAGAGAAGGTAGATAAGGGAGGACACTGGTGGGTGGGTGAGAAGAAGGGGCGGTCACGTAGTTATCTAAAGTCAGGAGCGTAACTGTAGCAGGGGGCGGTATACCTAGCCGGTCTCTGGCTGGAAACTTTATTGTTGTGCAGAAATAGTGAATCGACCACAACTCCTATTTTTATGTTTATTCCTATTAGTTTTTTTTTTTTTTTTCTTTTTTTCTTTTTTTCCTTCTCTCGGAGTTACGACCTGCCCTCCAATAACCATTGTTTATCCCAGGTATGTGCGGTTGAAGATCACACCCTCTTCTGCACCCTGTGCAGAGGGGTTGAGTAGACAGCTTTAAGTTGTCGTGGCGGCCAAACATCAAGGGGTTTGACTTTGACGGCCACCACGGACTATAACGTCCAACCATGAAAATTTCAAAAGAGAACCTCACTTCAACTCGCATTGGTTTAGTGGCCTCCTAAAACGAAGGGGGCAGGCCGACCCAAACGACGCGCGCGAGGAGGAGGCCTGAAATCAGACCCATAAGCTACCCGATGTCCGGGGTAGTGAAGGCCCGTACACGGACTCCCATAGGTCGACTGGGACTGGTATTCCGCCCATGTGTCGCTTCGCGATACCGAAACCCCAAGTCTATTGGTCATATCGCGCTTTGGTTCTCGCCGCCTTACCCATAACTTTTAGTGCGAGGGTCGGTAGGTGTTGCGCGCGCGGATCTAGTATAAGTTCGCACGGGCGCAGGACCTACACATACCATTTCACTATGCAGCTCTATGTGAGTATCTGCGATGACGACGCATTATGTGGTGCCCATACCCAAATGGCATATTCTGAGCCATGGGGTTGTTTCCGACGCTCAGGCGTTGGCTGAAGCGCGCGCTAAGGGGAGATAACCCCTTGGCGAGCTCAAAACAGGCCTGAGGGTCTTTCCGTCTTCTGCACCCTGAGGTGTCCCAAGGGGTGCGGGGTAAGACGGTCCCTAGGGTAGGAAGGAATTTAGAGGGGTGGTGAGTTGTCTGGCGCATCACCCTCAGCTGTTAGGTCTGAGACTTGGGACGTCCTGGACAAGGACCCCGAATTCCAGGCTTGGGACAACTGTCCTACCGCCCGGAATCAAAGAGGACACAAGTGTGCGGTCGCATAGCCCTATGAGGGTTACTCGAGCGTACGCCTACTTAGATTCATGTTATCAGAACGGGAAAAAGACAATCTTGCTCAAACAACAGGTTGTGGGGTAGTTCACTCTCACGACAGTTATGTGGTTTTGCCCATTTGATTCCATAGCAATATCACTCAACATGAATCAATCGAGACTCTTCCACACATACCTGCAATCACATCACAGAATCAAGCAAAGATCCACGCACTACACGGAGTCAACTCCAACCAACCTCTATACTCATACCCTTTGCTTTAACCATGCAAGCCCCAACCTCCGGCCAACCAACCATAATTAAATACTCAGTACCTTTGTTAAATGGCCATTCAATAAAAGTCCGGGCGAAACCATAACAAAACAATAAAATCACCAGGGCTAAAGCCTTTTTAGGTTGAGTATTGAGAGTGAATTGGGGTTGAGTCGTAAGCCGACGGATCGGCAATCGACCTGTTATCAGTGATAACAGAAGATTAATCCTTTTGTAGGAATAGCCTGATCAGATCAAGCCTTCATGCGAAAACACGGAAACCTGCATCACAGTACAGGCCAAAGAAGAGTACTACTTATGCTTATGCCAAGGGGAGAATATTCCCCCTAGTCGTATCCTAACTCCTTTACTACTACCAAGTCACTAAGCACCTCCTCTACTCTGGGTAGATCTGCTAAGTAACTCCTGGCTGAAAAATATTCTAACTCCCCAAATTCTACGAAATTTCGATAGCGCTTCCCGTAGGAAAAGTGCCTTCTAAGAATTTCTACAAGTTAAAAAACGACTAACTCCTCCAGATTTGTAGAAATTTCGGCAGCGCTTCCCGTAGGAACAGGAGGCTTCCAAGATTTATACGACGCTGAAAGATGAAAAGACAAGAAAGGCTACACTTGGGACTAACTTCTGACACCTGCTTGATGATTCAGGATCAATGACAGCCCATACAACCTCTAGATAAGACTGTGGGCTAGCATTGGGCCTAACTCTTAGCAGGGTCAGTCCTATCTTCATCCCAAGTTCTCCCTCCCATTATCCATCCTATCTACCTATGACTCCAGCATTTGGCGAGCATCTAAAGCAACTATTCTACCAAAAGGACGCCCCAAATGAGAGCCCACAAGCATGCATAGACAAACATCCCTCACATTCCACATCAATTTGCCCAAGTAGTTCGTTAGATCATTCAGTTATTTTCCCTTAGTAGACCCCCTTGCCTATGGCATACGATCAGACTCACCCAAAATACAAGGGTGTAACTGATCTGCCTAAGTAACAGATAAAATACGCACAACTGGACTGCTCTACCCTAGGGTGTGTAACATACACTGTATATATACTCATATGACTAAACCGCCCTACCCTAGGGTACGTCTGGTTCCTGCCGACCCAACGACATGAAGCATAGGACCGGGCTGCCCTAACCCTTAGGGTGCCCAGTCTGGCTTATACAAGGTTACATATGGCATAACATTAGACCATCCCTACCCTAGGATACGTCTAATTTGCCTGAACATAGGTACAAACGACAAAAAGTTGGACCGCCCTACCCTAGGGTACGTCATACTTACACCACATCAACAACAAAAGCATACCACTAGGCCGCCCTAACCCTTAGGGTGCCTAGTTAGCCATACAACAGGTAATACGATACAGACACTTGCACAAACTTTACGTCTTTCCTTCTCTTGCTAGGCAGTCGATCGGACCTTTCCAATAAGTGGAACTTCCGATCCGTCTTCTTTGTTTAGAAGGGAAAATCAAACAGATTTATACTAACTCTCTTCTCCTTAGTGTTATCATGAGCATACAACTGAACCGCCCTACCCTAGGGTACGTTCAGCCTGCCCAGTTACTTTCTTTTTATTCTTAATCTATTTCTCTTCTTCTTTAGTTCAACTTGACTTATTGACTGGCTTTCCCTACCCTAGGGTGCCTGGTCTGTCAGAAGTATAAGTTCAAAATAGTGTGCGTATCAAGTTTTATACTTTGGTTGACCAATTGATTCATGGCTCATGGCTAATCCGCCCTACCCTTGGGTACGCTTAGTCTTATGCCCTTTGATCCCTCAAAAGAAACATACTCCTCAACTCATTAAAATAAACACCAGGATTCTGAGCCTTCCCTACCCTAGGGTCCCCGTCCTCCTGTTCAGAAACCCCAAAGGAAACAACGACTGACCCATCCTACCCTAGGTGGGACCAACCATAAAAAGTCATTCACACAGCCCAACAAACATCAATAAAACATAGCACTGAGCCCACATCCACCCGGAGGAGCTCAACCCTGGGTTGACCCAGTCAAAGCATGCAATACACCTTCATCCCACCTTCCCCCAGTTCATTTTGTCTGAAATCACTCAAGTTTATCTGAACTCTCATATATACTGGTTCGTTTATCGTTTCACATTGCACGTCCTGACATACATAACAAAACAAAGGTAGTATCCTTACATAGTATTATTCAGATGCCCAGGGGCTAATAAGTAGGGGAAGGGATCACACGCGTCAGACGAGATTATACCTGAAGTTCCCTGCCTCCAGAACCCCGCCTAGGTTCTGGCAGAGCTCCCGCAATCGGTGGGGCGAACCTCCCACAGAGGCCTTGGCGCGGTCCTACGGGTTGCAATCCCGCCTGCCGCCTTCCTCTCGTAACCAAAGACTAGACTTAGACTGAGAAGGACAGCGAAAGAAAATTCAGACTCTCAGATTCAAGAGGGGTGCGTTCAGGTCTCACTGGAGAGGGCCTTGTCACCTCGATGCGCCTGAGGGCCCCGTAATGATGGTCAGGAAAACGCAGCAGAAGTAGCCAAGCCCCGTCGTGTATGCAGAATACCAGCCCCCAGACTGTCCTCCAGATCACAGCAATAGCCCCTCCTCCCAGCCTGACCACCTACTTCTATCGCGATGCTGTTCTCTCTTACCGATCCGTCACTACGCAGCCTAGAAAGGCTGCGTTCAAATACAACACACCCCCTGTAGTCTACCGTGCGCACCCACCTAAGATGTGTTGTATTAGTAGACAAGGTACTGCAGTGCTTTGTACAGAATTCTGTGCCAGACACAGCGGTATCAATAGTCCCGGTGTAACAGTGCAACCGACCCTTGAAGCTTCATCAACAGCAGTCGCCCTAGATACAGTAGTATCCCTTCCGTACCCAGTCTTACCCCCCTTGTGATGGAGGGTCGTACCGGTGCACAGGAAGGCGACGCCGCAACAACTTAATGAAAGCTTAGCAACATACAATCCGAAGCTGCAGTGGCCTGATGAGAAACAGCAATAGCAGCTCACTCACTGTAGTGGTGCCCCACCTCTGTTGGATACAACAGTTGCACCCTCCGGGTATACGGCAATACGTAGTGGTAGGGCAACTACTGTTTAGGCGGGAAAGAAGGTAACCACGGCAGCTACCCCCTTGATAGTCCCTCCTCCGCAGTAATGGATCCCCGTCGTCAAGAGGTGTAGCGGTAGTGTACTACATTAATGCACAACGAAGGATAATCTCTTGTTTTGGCAACAGCGCATAGCAAAAAGTACCACCTTCCACTGCGGCAGCGCCAGTGAAGAACAGTCTACCCACTCGACATACCCCTCCCCGCTAGGATGCATAGGGACCGAGTAAACCCTCAAGATTGCTTCGCAAAAGTAGCAAAATTTGTTGGGCAGGGAAAGGAAAGAGGAAGACGAGAGGGGAGAAAGAGGACCTTCGAGATTACCTCCATGCTCCATCGCCATCGTGTCTGCCGGTCACTTCTTGGAGGTCTGAGGGAGGATGGCCACCTGGCTGTACGAGGACTCGTCGGTTGGTTCCGGTTCCTTCGACGGTGTGATCTCTTCACCCTTGTCCACCCTGCTAGGCCGGTACAATCGTGTCAGTCCGTCAGCGTTACCGTGTTTCTCTGTCTTCCGGTGGACGATATTGAAATCGTATCCTTGCATTCGCACAGCCCATCGCCCAATCATGCTCGTGTAGTTGGTAAGCCTCTTGAGAGCCAGCAGGGGCTTATGGTCCGTAACGAGGAGGAACTTATGTCTGTACAAATACGGATGGAAGTGTTGAATCCCCCAGATAACCTCGTAGCACTCTCCCTGAGGAGCCGAATCGTTTCTTCTCTCGTCCGGTACCGTTCGCGAAGTGTACTCGATGACGTGTTCGCGGCCGTTTTTCCCCTTCTGAGCCAAAATATTGGAGATTGCTTCGGGCTGCCAGTCTGTAATGAGTATGAATTGCTTCCCCGGGTCAGGCCGAATCAAAATAGGTGTCGTCGCCAAAGCCTCCTTTAAGGTGACAAAGACCCGTTTACATTCGACGTCCCAACTCAACGGTTGGTCCTTCCGTAGAAGATTTGTTAGAGGCCGGACGATTGCTGCAAAACCCTTGATAAATTGACGATAGTACGAGGCCAGTCCCAAAAAGGCCCGGACTTGTGTCAACGTCGTCGGTGTAGGGGCATCCGGAACGGCCGGTACCTTTCTCGAATCCGGTCGTAAGCCTCCCTGGGTCACCACGTACCTCAGGAACGAGATTTCCGAAAGGAGAAACTCACTCTTCTCCAACGCAATCTTGAAGCCAGCATCCTGCAATGCCCCAAGTGTCTATTCGACATGTTGTGCATGGTTGTGGAATGATTCCTAGTAGACCAGCATGTCGTCCATGTACACAGTGACGCAAAAATGAACCATGCCCTGAGTTAGCTTGGTCTTGTGGATAAAAATTTGAAATATGACGTTCATTGCAAATTCCCATTGGGCAACGGACCCACTGCCAGGTGCCCTGGAATAACACAAAGGCCGTCTTCGACTGATCCTCCTCCTTGACCAGAATATGATGAAATGATTGAAATCCATGGCGAATATCAAACTTACGGAAGTACTTAGCACACCCAATCACATACAATAGATCATCAATCCGGGGAAGGGGGTACACATCCTTAATTGTGATATCATTCAGCTTCCTGTAATCAATGCAAATGTGAATCGACCCATTTTTCTTCGGGACTAAGACCACGGGAAACGACCAGGGTCCGGTTGTCGGTTCGATCTATCCGTTAGTCTCAAATTCTCTGATTTTTTGCAATGCCACTTTGCGTTTTGCGAGAGAATATCGGTATGGTTTACAGTGGATCGGTGGGTGCGTTCCGATCTGAATTTCGTGTTGGATGACTAAGGGCAGTCCGATGTCCGTATCTGTTACGCTGATCACCCCTTGGTATTCGGTCAGAATATCCGCAATCAATCGATGACTTTCATTGGGTACAAACTGAGGCACATGTAACTCGTAGGGCTGTCCATGTATGGTAACCGTCACGTGCTTCGTGCCTATTCTGGGGCTGCTCTCCACAGGAGCAGTAGAGATGAAGGAGTTGTCCGACCTCTAGAAAAACACGGTGGCGACCATCTGAGCATCTTCCTCTCGGATGGCCACGTGTTGTTCTTGGATCATGTCGTCGCTGATATCCTGCCAACACACTGGTTTCGCGGCGATTTTGATTCTGAGCTCATAGGGTGTAGAGTCCTTGTGTCCAGGGGGTTCCAAAGTTTCGCCTTCGCCCCCTGCCGTAGTAATCACACCTCCTTTCCCGAAGACAGCAAGGAACGAGGTAGCCCCGTGATGTCACAAAATGCTCCCTTGTCTCTATATCTCAAGAGAAGCGGGGTTGTGGCCTCGTATAGGGTCTGAGGGGGTTCCGAAGAGTCGAGCATCCGGGATACTTGTACGAGTGGTTCCCCTAAGATTAACACGCGCGTTCGTTGTAGATTTCTTTCCGTAAGGACGAACGTTTTTATGGTCTTTTATCGGACGGGGTAACGAATCAGTTGTTGAGCCATATCGTGAATCACATGATTGGCATCGTCTCCGATGTCAGAGTCACTCAGTGGTTTCAATTCCTTTCCTCTTTGATCTGATTCGTGGATTGGTTCCTTCCAGGTGATCACCTGGAGGGGTCCTCTGATTCAAGGCGGGGTTTTCTGAGTCGAGGGCGGCGTGGTCCGAAGAGTCAGCCGCATCGGAACAACGTACGACTTTTCACCCTTGTTTCGAAGGATGACGGATCGCCTCTCAAAATCCAGGTTGGCCCGCAAGGCTGTGAGTGTTGGTAATCCCAGAAGGACATCATAGGTGTTCACATCTAGTACTATAACGTCTCCTAGTGCGTGAACTTTTCCTAATCGAAACGCGATGTTCGTCATTTTTCCTACCGCTTTGATTTTCTTTTCGTCCGATGAGACAAGATGATCTCCTCTCATCAGGGTGATCAGATCCTTCCTTCTTCCTGCTCATTCTACGACTCTCAATGAAATAGCCAGTACCGCGGCTCCCGAATCGATAGCAGCGATGTAGGGGGTTCCCCATACCTCGATATCGCATTCCACTGATTTCCACAAAATGACTTTAAATCATAGAAAATGATCATCTTTTTGGAGCATCCCTAACCGTATTGGGTCCGAAGTACTAGGAACGTCCGGCCCGTCTTCGAGGGACGGGGCTTTTCCTTTTTGAGCCGCCGATTTGGCAAGAGCAAATCATTTTCCGTTTGCTTTGCAATGCTGTAGCATGCACTCATTGGCTTGCTCCGATATGGACAGTAGGTGTCCGATAGGCAAAGGAATTCGGTGATCTAGAGCTCGAACGATATCCAATGCGTCAATCTCTCCACTAACGAAGGTAGGACCGCCCGACTCCATTTCTCTCGGAGAAGGTCTCCATTTTGCCATCTCACGCTGTTCAGTGGGGGGTTGGATGGTTCCGATCATTCCCAATCCTGGGTAACCCAATGCCACGTATTGGTTGAGCGGGATAAGTTCCGCAGCTTCTTCAATGGTGGCTACCGCACGCCCTGCTCCTTCCATTTCTTCAATCATCGTGCCCACCCTCCCTGGCCCATTGGCCACAGGCGCAGCGACTATGGCGGCGGTTCGAACTAGAGCTTGTGCAGGTCGGAGTGGACAGTCTCGGGCTATGTGGCCCGGCTGGTGACACGTGTAACAAACGCTCATATTTGTCGCTGCTTCGCCCATGGCCTGAGCGGGGGCGATTCCAGGTGCCTTTTGTGCGGCTCTGACGGCAATGGGGTGCATCGACCTTATTAATGATTCTATCCGGGCATTGTGCTCACGTTGTTCCTTCTTACTTTCCTGCATCAAGTTAACTAATGTTCAGGTTAGTTCTAGTATGGCACTCGATTCGTTCGGCCTTGCTGAGCAGTCCGGGGAAGGAGCGGAGGAGGCCATAACCGGCGCAGGGAATCCCGTAGCTGTATCCGGTACTCGCTTCTTGGCTGCGATTTGTTCTAGATAGGTGACAGCCTGACAGGGCCAGAGGCGAAGCCTATGTTTTCAAATTTGTTTTAAAGCGCAGCTAGCTCAGCCTTTGCTCTGGCCAATTCCGAGGAATCCAGTTCCCTGAGGTAATCCTCTCCTTCTAGGAAACTGACGACAAATTTTTGTTCCATCTCTTCCGCCGTGGTCATGATCTGTTGTAGGGTATGATTGATCGGGGAGAACTGCTTTCACAGTTTCGCCCTCATTGTTCGGCTACCGAGCTGCACGTTCATTTGCCTAGGTCGCCCTCGATTCGCTAGGTCGCTTAACTAGGGGGTATATCCGCCTGTCACCCCTCGCGCTTGCCATGTGTCAGCTCCGATACCAACCTCACGCCCAGCGCGACTTCCTGATCGGAGTGGGATGGGGGCCAGGAAGTGCGAAAAAGGGGTGTGCCAAGGATTTTAGGATAGTGGGGGTGGAGTTCCAGGTCAGAACTAAAATCTACTGTGGTAAACCTCAGGGGCAGTTATGCAAGATAGCAAGCGCGAACCGCGTCCGACTTTTATGCCTTGGGGGATGGCATCGTCATCCCCGCGAGTTTCATTGCCGAGGCCGGTCTCGAATTTGGTGAGCCGACGGAACGCTGTGTGTCGCGTTGCCTAACCAATCGCTAGCGTCGCGCGTGACAAGCTTCCGAGTTAGACGAAGCGGGCCTCAGGCGCAGGCTGTGTGCTCGTTGTTCGGCCTCAGTTCGGGTTTGTCGAATAAACCCCGCGGCTCGGTACTTGCTGTCATGCTGGCACTCGGAGCACGGGGTTCGAGGCCAGTAGGGGGCGAGTGTGTGCCACGGGGCCGCCTACAGGCAGTGAAAAGGCAACACGAGGCGGTAGGGAGCGAAGTCTGTCTCAATGATGACGACACCGGGTTTCGCGATGATGTGGATTACGTGTGAGCTGGGGAATTGGGAGGGAAAAGGGATCGCGCTTAAGGCCCGTTCGATGTCCCACTCACATACACGTTCGTTCCCCGTCCAAAAGGGGAATTTGGAGGGTTGGGGCGGGGTTGTGCATGAAGACAGGCGTTTTTCCACTCCCAGTATTCTCGGAACCGTCGGTGTCTCGGGCTCTCCCGATCTGTGATGTGGAAGGGAGTCTAATAATCCATGCTATCGAAATTTTGCAAGTTTAGATATGGACTCGAGCGCGAGTCTTGGAGACGCACGTGTTTTGATCGAGCTTGCACATATGTGCACGAGACCCCGTTTGCGGTCAGTTGGATCGGATCGACAAGCTATCCCTTTGGTCAGGAGATCATCTGATCCGTCGTCATGCTAGCCTGTGCGCGCGTCAAGAGACAAATATTAGGAAGGCAATCCGCGGGCAATCACACATTTGAATCAGTCATCCCACCGGAGCATACATCAGCAAGGACCGCCGAGTGTTCGTTAGATTCTCCTTTGTATCCAAAAGGGAACGCAAAACTCACATGCATACTCAGGTATCAAACGAACTCATGCATCAATCAAACTGGAGGGCTGCACAAATCTCCAGAAGAGCATAAACGAGAGACAAAGGTTTGCGCATCAAGCCATGTCACCGATGATTCGGAGAGGAAGCCTACATCATCATAACCCAAGCTCACCGAGGTCACGCGCAGACAATCGTTGTGCTCGATCTCACCATACTGCAATGAAACAGGAGTGAGGGGGAAAATCAAACCAATCACAAAAAAAAAACACGAACCAGGGGTAGTCATGAGCAAAAGAGGACCAACGCCACTTATCAAAACTACATAAGTGAGAAAAAGAAGGACACCATCCCACACACAAGATCCGAAGGTTGACAATTTCGTAAAATAGATGAGGAACGCATCCAACCCGAGCGCAGAATGGGGACTAGAAAGTGAAAAAATTTGAGTTAAACTAGTCATCCAAAGATTGCGCGAGGAGGGGTGAGGGAAGCGTGCGAGTTCATTCCACACACACCATATGCAGAAAATCAAAAATGATTCGCAAGAAGATCGAAACGGCCGTAACAAGATCGGCCAATGTTGAAATCAAAATTTATACAGAGGGTTAGAGAAAGGCATCATCCCACACACACATCTCTCTCTCTCTCTCTCTCTCTCTCTCTCTCTCTCTCTCTCTCTCTCTCTCTCTC
>BFEA01000382.1:1132534-1148479 GCA_003427395.1 Chara braunii
TTTCTTTTTGTGTCTCTCTCTTTCTCTCTCTTTCTTTCTTCTCCCTCCTTCAGACAAGGAGCGAGAGCAACGGACACGCACTCGCGTTCATACAACGGAGCCGCAGAGCCCCTGTAGAGGTCGAAGCGGCGGACGGACGCCCGCTACGGGACAAAAACAGGACCCTGGTCCCCCCCCCGGACGCTAGATACGAGATCAGGAAATGGAGAGCAGCTGAAGCTAGCACCCCGCTTGCACCATAACTCACGAGGCTACCCCCCCTCCGAGGGTGACTGGCGATGGCAACCGAGCCACGCGAAAACGACGCCCAGGACCGCCTCAGGGGGGGCCAACCATTCTCTGATCGAGTCTCAACACCCGACGGGCCACGGTTAAGAGTTTCCAGCTCCACTCCGCTAAATCACTGTCCAAGAGCTTTCATCGCTTCCCGAGCAAGTACTCAGGAGAGCGTGTTGTCCTTCGCTCGTCGCCCTTCAATCTCACGCAGTATAGGCAAGAACTAGAACCTCGCAGACTCTCTTTCCTCTCATTCGTCAACGCCCAGGCGAGCGTGATCGGAGCGTACCCACTCACAAGAGAATAACTACACCACTACGCAGAGCCTGTCCAAAGGAGGGATGCCTGGCGGGCTCACCCGGTGTACCCTCCGCTACCAGGTCGTCACTCACAGCCGGAGATGGCTAGCGGCGATGCCCCCATTCACCGACGAGAATCAGCCCCCACGGCCACCCGCGGTCATTGAGCTCCAATCGACGGCGGAGGTTCTTCCTTTCTAGCGCTCAAGCTCCGGCTACCATTTGCGCTAAGCTGACAGTGGCTTCATGCGCGTAGGAGGAGCGTTAACCGTCCGAAGTGCAGGCGGCGCCCCGAGCGACGTAGAGATCACACGTGAGCTCTGACCGCTCTCGACTACGTGCACACGCCCTCTGGCGCTCCTCCGCGCATCTCTCCCCTCTCCTCTTCTTATTTTCTCTCCCCCTCTCGTTCTCCTACGATGGACTCGGATACCGCGGAGATCACCCGTGCTCTTCGATCGTTCCCTCCTACGTGCCCACGCACTCTCTCCGCACGTCCCTTCTCCCTCCTCTGCTTCCTCTCTCTCTCTCTCTCTCTCTCTCTCTCTCTCTCTCTCTCTCTCTCTCTCTCTCTCTCTCTCTCTCTCTCTCTCTCGGCCAGTGCTCGGTCGACCGTTTCTTTGGGCGCCAATACGTTCGAGCGACGGACTCGTGCGTCCGGAAAGGAACCATTCCCCTCCCCTTCTCCGCGCTCGTTCCCTTTCTTATATACTCCTTTTCTCTTCAAACCCCCACCCCGACCGAACTCACCTCCCCAAGCTGAGACTTCCTTTCCAAATACAAGTTCTCCTTTCCTGCCGCTCGGATCGAAGTGGAGTGCCCTCCGTAGCTTCCCGGGGCGTTTCCCGCGCTCTCTTCGCCTTCCCCATGCGAGTTCCGAAAATCTCTATTTTCCTAAATTCCCGCCTTGGTTCTCACCTCCTAATCACACCTCCTCCTTTACAGATTCTAGGATTGAATTCGTTTGTCCTCGCATGCTCTCCCAGGGCGCTTCATGCCCCCGTTCTCTCCCTTGCCTTCATCATGCGAGTCCCGAAAATCTTGAAATTTTTCCACTTTCTCGCCTCGATTCCTTTTACCCAATCGCAAGCTCACTGTGGCGGATTCTGGGATTAAAGCCACTCGTCCTCGCGCATTCTCCCTGAAGGTTTCTTGCTCCCGCTTTCTCCTGACCTTTGTCATACGAGTTCCGAAAATCTCAAGATTTTCCAACTTCCCGCCTTGATCCTCTCAACCCAGTTCCAAGCTCACCTTCGCGAACTTTGGGATAAAAATCACTGGTCCTCGCGCATTCTCCCTCGACGATTCTTGCTCCCGCTTTCGCCCTTGCCGCCTTAACTCGTCCGTTCAACTTCTGCTATTTCGGCCACAGTCCCTCTTGCCCTCCTCTGATTGGGCTTGTTGGGTAGTACTTCCAAGAACTGAATTATGTACTTGTTGTGGTAGCGCAGGCCATTCTCCCTCGGGCCTCAGCCCCTCTCGTTTTTCCTTTGATTGGAACGGTTGTGAGGAGCACATCCAAGAACTGAACTGTAGACTCGCCGTGGCAGCTCAAGTCATCCTTCCTCCCTCCCTAGCTCTCATCTCGTTCCTTGGTCAGCCGTAGAGGCAGTTGATCAGTCGTCCCTGGTCATGTGAGCTTATCCGATCCCTCTTTGCCCACCCTGCGCTGACAAGGCTAACCGCTCCATCTGTCAATCCCACCGCCCCTTAGCCTCTCGTTAGATCAGTCACTTTAGATTCTTCCTTGGATGTCGCTCAGCCCACTGAGACTGCCACCACCCGTTTACCATTCGATTCGGTATGACCCAGGCTTTGGCACCCAGCGCAACTCTCCTCGTGGGAATTTTGAACCGGCTTCCTCAAGGCACCATTATCGACCACCCCGGCCCCACCACTGCAACCCTGCTCATCTAGCGCGTAGTCCTTTGGTGGGCGTAGCGTTCTCTACCGCAATCATGCTTATTGACCATTCACCCCTTCCGGGACGAATTTCTCTGACCTGAGTAGTCGCCCCGCCCCTTGGAACTTTCTTACTCTCGCGTCCCCATCAGCTCCTGCTTGCGAGCTTCTTCCGGGTGGTCACCCCTGCTCGTTCCGAGGTTAGTAAGGGACCAAGTAAAACAGGCACCCCCCTTTCAAGCCACACAATCACACGCATTCATACAAAGAGGCGCAAGATCAATAAAAACATGCCAAAAAAACATCTTTGTTTGTTAAAAGGGTGCTTTAGGCTGGTAGGCAGCCTCCCGACAACCAGCCCACACCCCAATTCTCGCCGTCCCCAGCGAACCTTCCCCGGAGCCCTCTTTTCCCCACACCTAACGGTCTCTTTTCTTCCGCCGCCACACTTGTTGTGCGTATTCTCTTTCCCCCTTATTACCATCTCTACCGGATTACATTTCCGCCCCTTCTTTTTTTGATTAGTTTGTCTTCCCCCGAACTATGATACAGGACCTAACTTTCTGGTTTCCAGACGCCATTGCTTAATTTGCGCATAACTCCCCCTAGCTTCCGCCCTGTGGAATTATGATACATCTCTCTCGTAACTATGATACAACCTCTCCTAGTCTTTCATCATTCAGAACTATGATACAATCTTCTATACCCGTCTCCTCCTCCTCATCCTTCTCTCTCGCCTCTCTCTCTTTCGTTTCCTCTCTTCTCTCTCGCGTTTGACTCTCAAGGCTTTCCTCGAAGCGCTCCTTTTTTCTCTCAACCTGCGCTTTCCTAAGTGGTCGGTATCACCGTCATCTTCCCTTGGCCGTTTCTTCCGTCTAGGGGTCTTTGGCAAGGGAGGCTTCCAAACCTTGTACCCCCTCTTAGGCAGTCGCGAAGGGGTCCCCTGCTTTGAAGTCTCTCCCTTCTCGTGGGTGGCGGTTACCTCCGGAGCGACCATTTCCTCCCCTTTCCCCTTTGGTTCCTCCCTAGGGGTCCCTCACCATCGAAAGAGTTTGAGACGAGCCCCCGCGATAGGGTCTCGTAACCTAGCCCCATCTAATTCTGCGAGTAGGTATGCTCCCCCATCCAACCTCTTTAGGACTCGGTACGGCCCCATCCACCGGTTGGCTAACTTCCTGCTCCAAGTCTTTTCTAGCGATGAGTCGTACATTAGGACGAGGTCCCCAGTCCTTATCGGTGTCTGACAGACCCGCAAGTTCTTGTCCCACCTTTCTTTCCCTTTCACCCTCTCCTTCTCGATGTTTTTCCCTGCCTCGGCAAGTCCAATGTCCGAATTCTCGGCTATTTGTTGGATCCTTGCCTCCAACAGTTCGCATCTTGTCATGTTGGTTTTCCACGAGACACTTGTCTAAGTATCGACGTGGAACTCGATGGGCAGGGGACAGTGTCTCCCGAACCAAAGGGTGGAAGGTGGATAACCCGTACTTGACTTTACCGTTATATTATCAGCCCAGACTGCATATCGTAAATACTTTGGTCATTGTTCCATACACCCTTTGCACCATTTCGCCAAGGCATCTACCAGGGTTTGGTGACCTCTTTCGACCGGAGCGTTACTTTGGGGGTGGTAGGCGGTCGTATAGGCCGCTTTGATCCCTGCCTTTTTTAATATCACCTTGACCCTTTGACTTAGGAATTCCGACCCCCTATCCATAACTATCTTTCCGACACAACCGTAGCGGGCAATGTACTCCAAGAGAAAGTCACTCACCTCCTCGGCCGTCTTTTTCTTAATAGCCTTAGCTTCTACGAATCCAATGAGGTCGTCACGGGCATTGATTATGTACCGAAGTCCACCGACGCCTTTAGGCATGGTTACTAGGTCAACATGGACCTTCTCGCCCGGAACAGTGGGGAGCGAAGGGACCAGGGGCTCCTTGTAGCGAACGGTCGCCCTCTTTTGGAAAGCTTCACAGGTCAAACAATACCTCTCTACTTCCCCGTACTGCCCATCCCACCAATAAAGTCTTCGGACCTTATCAAAGGTCCCTTTTACCCCTCTATGCCCTCCGACGACCCTGTCTGCTCTTCTCCCCAGATCCACTCTTTCACTTTTCTAAGCAATCGCCTAAGGGGTTCTGCCTTCTCACTGTAGGCCTTAATAAAGATTCTCCAATAGCCAACCACCCCTAGAAATTGCCTAACCTTCGTGATCGACTTAAGTGGCGACGGCCAGTAGCGACTCTTTGTCCCGCTCACTGTAAGGTTGGCGTCATCCAGTTTTGTCAGTACTTCCCCGACATCCTTCTTATGGTCCACCACGAACTTTCTCACCCCGGGGAAGACCTCAGTCTCGTCCCGCTCGACCGGTCCTTTTATCGGAAAGTCATCAAGGAAGACTTTCACCTTCTCCGGTATGAACTCCTTGAGGACTGCTATCATGGCCCTTTGGAACAATGCTACGTCATTCGTCCACCCCATTGGTACTACCATCATTTGCACCAGCCCTAGAGGCGTGTGCATGGCGGTCATGTGTCTATTTCTGTAGTCCAAGGGGATCTCGTCATAGCCTGAGAAGAGATCGCAGATTGAGTATATTGAGCGACCTGCCGATCCTTCCGCAAGTAGGTCCGCCTCAGGTATGGACCCCACGTCCCTTATAGTGACCGCGTTGGTCCTTTGGAGGTTCTGAATCCACCTCAGTTTGTTGCTACCCCCTTTCTTCAGAAAGAATCATTTGTTGGAGTAGGCACTCTCGCAAGGCTCTGCGACGAAAGTCCTTATCTTCTCTTTAATAAATGCCACAATCTCTTCTTTCTCCTTTTGAGTATACTTCCACTGGGGTCTATCTTTCCAAGGTACGTGAGGAATCGTGTGGATCTGGGCTGGCTTAGCGTACCTTGGGTCGATCCTCCCCCTCTCCGAGTCATCGAAGGCTATGGCCTTATCGCAGCCCCTCAGGGTCATTGCTACGTACTCCTTCTCTTTCTCCGTAAGGTTCTCATCCCCTATATCCATCTTGGCCAACCTATCGGCCGTAATTCTTTGTCCCTCGATCTCCTTCCTTTTCCGGATGATATCGGCGATCTCCTCCTCCGATATCGAGGTTTCCCCCATTCTATCTCGGCTGACTGCGGCGGGTTTCACTTTTCCACCACGGTTTTATGTTTCTTGATTCCGCCAGCTAGGGGGATTCCTCCAAAAAAGATAGTCTTACATACCCACCGAACTCCTCCTCGTCCTCCTTCTCGTATCCTACCCCGTTGATCACAACCCGGCCCCCGACATCCTCGACATCTAATCGGTCCCTTGGGGGTTCCTTATTGGCAAGGGGTGCCTCTTCTAGACGGACTTGGCACACCCTTGACTGGGCCTCCTTCCGTCTTGGAATGCTGGTCCAATTTCGCTCATCTTGAGCATCCATGGTCTTTAGGACCACCCGGATTCCATCCGAACTCTGGATTGAGAGAGTCCGACTTCCGTCTGGTAGGTCAACCGTAGTAGCGTGAACCGCGCTCAGCCAGGTCCTTCCAAGGATCAACTCTGAGGAACACTCCTTCACCGAAAATATTGGGGCCGAGGCCTCGTCACCCGCGACCTCGATCACGGGGTTGTGACACACCCCCTCTGTCGGCTGTAGCTTGTTATCCGCTACGACCATCGACATTGACACCCCTCTATCTATTTCCAACCCTAACTCCCGGACAATGGAGTCTCTTCATACTGTGGATTCGGACCCATTATCCACCAAAGCCCTCATCTTCTTTCCACTCACCACAGCTTGGAGCTGGCCGCGCTCCCTAATACATAGAACTTTTTGGCCTCTTCTCCCGAGAAGAAGTTTACCGGCAGCTCCTCCATGGTGATCCGGTAGGACTGCACTTCTTCCTTGGTTGGACCATCCCCCGGAACCGTGGGTCCTCCGGCGAGCGGGACTCTCACTTTCTTCGTGATGCTTAGGAGTTCTTCCCTAGCACTCTTGCTGGCCGCCAAGTATTCCAGAAGCGTGCACTGCATCGGCTGCATTAGGGTCCTCCGTAGGGGAGCTACCGTGTCTATCTCGTCTAAGGTGCATTTCATCTCGAACTTTTTAGCCCCCCTCTTTCTAGGTGATTTTTGTGAGGTGGGTTCCTCTTTCCTTTCTTCCGCGCCTTTGGCGTCGGCCATCGGTTGGTCGTCGTCGCCGCTCCCTCTACCTCCATCGTCCGCCGCGCTCTCCTTGCCCTTATACGTCTCGGCCCCAACTTGGGTTCTTACCCTTAGGCAAGTCCCTTCCTCTTCAGGCTGGGTTTCAACGAACTTGATGCTCGACACCTGGGGTTCCCTAATGGACACGCCTCCTGGGGAATTTGTCATTTGGACATGGGATGAGTTGGAGGTACCCCCAACCTCAGGCTTCTTCCCCAGCCTTGCCTCCTGGAGGGCTATCCTCTTGTCCACATTCACCTTCATTGAGGGATAGAAGGAGACTGCTTCCCCATCATCTCCCCAATTTACCCACTTATTCTCGTTCAGTTTCACTACCCCCAACCTTAGGGCTTCCGTAAGGTAAGGGCATTCTCGCTTGATGTGACCCTCCTCGTTGCAATAGACACACCCGCTACGAGGCGGCGGGTTGTTAGGGCGGGGAGCGACTTGAGTGGGTGCTCCCGTTGCCGTCGGAGGTCCGGTAGGCAGCGGCGTTCTAGCCTGACTGACCTCTGGTCGAGCCTCCATGGCCCTAGGTTGGGGAGGGTCTCCCCACCTTCCATCCCTTGCATCCTTCCATCGGTAATTTCCCCATTCTGAGGTCCGATTCCCTCCGGCCTCTCGATCGGCCCTCCAGCTTACTTGATTGTCAGGTTCGTTCCGCCAACCCTGGGGTCCTCCCATATTCCTGCCTATCGCCTCTTCTCGTACCCAAGCGGGACCGAGCTCCCTGCTTGCCCATCTTCGCGGTCCTCCCCCAATCTCGGTCGGTCGTCCTTCCCCAAGTTCCCTCCTCCTCGGGCCACCTTCCTCGCTCCTCTTTGGTGCCCAGCGTCCTGCCTGGTCATGAGGGCACTCCTGCCCCTCGCCGATTCTCTCTTCCACGTGGTCCGCCCATCGGGTTTCGACGGGGAAGCCCCTTGTGGCTTCGGCCACCCTTTCTCTTATAGGGACACGTGGTTCCATTTCTCGGTGCAAACGCTCATCTGAGGTTGCGCGCG
The DNA here is from genome assembly GCA_003427395.1 of Chara braunii. Taxonomy (NCBI): domain Eukaryota; kingdom Viridiplantae; phylum Streptophyta; class Charophyceae; order Charales; family Characeae; genus Chara; species Chara braunii. The sequence continues at coordinate 1,140,201 of BFEA01000382.1, forward strand.
GTTCCGTAGCTTTCTCCCCGATGGGTTCTTCCTGGCTCCATAGAGCCCTGCCCATAGCCTCTAACCCTTCGGTCACTCCTTCGGCTGTCTTGCTCAATCTCGCCCCTAATTCGACGTCTTCCTCGGCTCGCCCCATAGCGGCGGTCTTGGGTGATTGGGCTACCCCGTGCTCCACCACGCTTTTCATGCACCAGTTCTCAGTCGCTCTCCTCGCTAGAGTCACTTCCTCGGCTGGTCATCCCACTACTCTCCTCCGAGCCTCTTCCTTCTTTACTCGATCCTTGTGTCTCACTATCCCCTTCGGACCCCTCGCTAGTCACCATCCACTAAGAGTCCCGCAGTTTCTTCTCCTCGCTAACGACCAGCGCAAGATTGACAATCTCCAGGTCTGAGATGCCCCTAATCCCTTCTTGCGCGCACCGCCTAATAAGATCTCTATCCACCTCGCCGGCCTGTCTGGAGAACAGGGGTTTGATGAAATCGCCTATCAAAGCCCACCACTCAAAATCCGTGAGCTCTAGGGACTCCCAACACAGGGTGAACAACTCGTATCCCTTTTCTTCCCCCAGGGGAAATTTATCAATTATCGGTCCTTTAATTTGGACATTCCTCACTGCAGCGTCGTCGGGGTAGAGCAATCGGTAGACCCAAGCAGGGATCTCCCAGGTTCTCCCGTGGGCTGCCCACGGGATCTCTAACCGCCCTCGGTATTCCACCCTTTCTATCTCACGCCTTCCTGCCACTCCCCCTCTCAACCTTCTAAGTCGGTCTCGGGTTCTCTCCGCTATACTCAGAGGGTCCTTTCCTTCTGCCAACTCTGTAGCAAAGAACTGCCTGTCGTCGGGAGACAAGTAGATCTCAGCTCTTCGCGTGCGGGTATCGTCTTCTGAGACTGTCGAGAAACGGACTAGCGTTTCTTGCCCGTATATTTCAAAGAATTTTGTAGTGACCTCTCTCTCTTCGTCAATTCTAGGGAGGGTCACTCCATACCTAGAAACCGTCTTTCAGGCTCGGTCCAAGGTTCCGATAGGGTCTCCCCTATCGTACCTAATCATTGGCCGGTTTACCCTACCCGAGCCAACCTCTCCGCCGCCTCGACGAGCGAGTCCTCACACCTTTCTCGAGAGCCTTCGCCCTGCTCGAGTATCGTTCGACGTAATGCCTATTCGTACTCACCCGACCTATCCCAAAAACGTGCCTCCACTAGGTGCACCCTGGCCCCGAGTAGGTTTCCAAGCCACCTAGACTCCTCCTCAAATCTTCCCTCGACCTCCGACAGTGGTTTTCTCCACGTTCTAGAGAACCTCAGTCCTGCTGCTCCCCTAATAGCGATCGAAAACCTCGCTAAGGTAGTCCAGGACCTCCTTTTTCACAAGGCCAGTCGTCGGACCTCGACAAGGAAGCTCTTCTCGGCCCTAACCACTTGGTCCTCTCCAAGGCCTCGGCCAAGATCCGCTCCTCCTACTATCTCGACCTCTGCGCTGTCGTCCCTTGTCTCCAACTCCCAATCTATCGAGCTCAAGGTGTAGGTGGCTCTCATGCCTCTCCTCTCTCGGAGAGTAGCTCCTCTTTTAAGTCATCTAGTACTTTGATCACGGTAGTCTCTAACAACTTGATCCTCCGCAAGGCTCCTGGCCTCGCCCTCCTTTCCTCTTCCCAGCAAAGGGCCAATATTCGGCACAACTCTGCCCTAACCCTTTCTAAACCCACTAGTTCACCGATGTCGGACTCACTCATGCCTCAAATTCCTCTGCCGGCAGGCTATAGCTATTCGTATGAGATCCGACGGGTTTAATCCTTCTAACCCTGCCTCACAGATTTTGCCCAAGTATCTCCGGGTAATGGTTGAGACCTTTACGTGTTGGCCCCAACCCTCAAAGGCGTAGCCCGGGCCCTGTAGTGACGACCAATTGTCCTCGTATGGGCTTTGAAGGCCTCAGGTTAATAGGGAATGCGGGTCCGACCTTGTGAACCGAAATTGGTCCAGGATCGCGATCCTATGTCCCACCGCCTTCCGGACAGCTTCCGAGGGACAAATCCGCTCAAGGATGAATCGAGGGACTCTGACGGGGTCAGTAGCGAAAAATCGAGGTATTTCTTCCCAACCTGCGTAGGTCACTATCGAAAAATCGAGATATTTCTTCCCAACCTGCGCGGCAGATCCTAGAGCACTCCCCTCGAGGACTTGCCTCCTCCACAAGCCTCTCAAGACGTCCTTGAATCGTCGGCGCGTCCACAAGCGGGTCCTCTCTCAATTTCAAGTTGCGGACTACCTCCAGAAACCCCTCCTTAGAGAGAAACACTGTGGCCTCTCCGACCACCAACCCCTCTCCGCTGCTCACTGTCAATCGAACGAATGCTCTCCCTCGGTAGATCTCTGCTACTTCCCTTCGAATAACCCTTGGCGGGTCCCTTTGACTTTCCTTGGGTACTGAGACGTAGACAACCTCTCATTCCCCACTCACGGGCTCTATCGAGGCCCAAAGAGGTTCCGGAACCCCTCTTATCATAGAGCTTCGTATCCCCGCCGGTTGGCCATCTGTTCTTCCCCGGAGAGGCGGGCGTACGGGATGTTTGCGATGTGAGCTCGGACCCCCACAAACTCTCTTAACCTCTCGAATATAGAGGGTAGCTCTTCCCTCGGGGGAACCCCAACGTCTACACACCACGTGTAGAGCCAGAACAACCCCCTTGTCCGCACTCCGGATTCTCGAGCGGTTTTAAGTACCGCCACCACCCTTTCCTCCGGGTCTCTCAGGAATGAGCGTGCCAGGAATTGGGGCAGCTCCGCGTGGAGGACTTCGGATGCACGAGGGACCTCTCCTGGTTCGGCAAAGGACACCTGTGTCCATGACTCGAAGGTCCCCTCCTCGTAATCACCTTGTACCAGGCTGTTTGCTAACAGCCTAGCGGACTCACAGTACTCCGTATGGGTCTCTTGGCCTGTTACTAACCCCCTCCACACTTCAGTCCACATGTCCTCGTTGAGGAAGATCGTAGCCCAAATCTCTAGGAAACGACCGAGGTCAGGCGGGCCTCTTCTTTGCACTCCTTCCTTCCAGGTGAGCCTGCGAGCTCGAACCTACACGTAGGCCCCTTCTCGGATGACTCCGCCTTTCTCAACACTCATCAAGTAAGGTGTCACGCGAGGGTCTTCCGGAATCAAGACTTTACCCGCGCCACTAGCCTCTATCGCCTCTACCACCCCGTTTTCACTGAGCACAAATCTCACCATCTACCAACGTCGTTTTGAAAACCCACCGGCGGTATCTTTCAGGTGAGAGAGTAAGGGGTTTCTTTAGGGATCCCAATCTCCTAAAAATACCCCAAGGCTTCCCGCGTGGAGGGATACCCTGATCGATACAATGCGTGTACAACGTCCACAAGGCCCCAAAGGGTAATCCCAAACTCCTTCCTCTTTCCAGGAGCCTCACCACTCTTCCCTCACTCTCTCTTGAGAACACAAAGTCTAGGACCCACACGGTCACAGGGTAACTTGCCCTTGGGAGTTCGCTTGCCCTGGCGAATCTTTCGGTTTCCAATGCCTCAAACTCAAACTCCTTTCGGACCTTATCTATCCACCTCCTTCTGACTTCTCAAGCCTCCCTGATTAACAAGTCCAGCCAACCCCCTTGGCCCAAGACCAGAGGTACAATAATCTTCGACCAAGCCTCCGGCTTGAGGAAGATTATCGAGGTGACTTTAAGACGCACCTCTGTCGCTCTCTCTTCCGCCTCTTTTGATTCTACCCATACGAAATTTCCTTCGGTCGTAATCTCCCCTCCTTCTAACCTTCTCCAGTCGGGGATTCTCCCGTTGCTCGGAACCAGGCTACACACGGAACCAGGCTACACACCCCTCGCTCGTCTAGAAAGGACTCAACAAACCTACCGATGCTCCGGGCAAATCGAACCATTCATTCTAACCCTCCTTTTGGCGGACTCCAAACACCCTTTGGTACCGGTAGTCTTGCCCGCCTTCATGGTCTCTCTCCGACTCCAGAGAGATCCTCTCCCGGATCCGATCCGCTCTAACCCCGTACGGCACCAGGTTGTCCACGCAATAGGAGTAGAACCAGTGGAGCGAGCGAAAGGACAGGCCTCTCCTTCTCTCCCGCCTTATAGACCTCACTACTTTTTCGTACGCAGCCCCTTCTCCACACACCCTCCTGAAGATGTAAGAAGGCAAGATAGCCTGGACGCAACCCGTAGCTCGAGGATATTCCTCGTCCCGGGCGCAAGTTACCCTCAGGCGGAAAGGCAGGCTATGCCGAAGGGGAGCTTCCTCAAAGATCCACCTCAGGATAGGCCCTGCACGTAACTCCCAGTGGTCCGCCCAATACCACCCCGAGGCCCAGTGGGTAACGTACTCGACCCACGCCTCTCGACTCAGATAGACCGTGCCCTCGACACGAACTGCCGCTCGTCGGAGGCGGCCGGACCTTTCCTCCGTTCCTAGGCCTATTCTTGGTCCACTGATCTCCTTCCCAAATGCCTACGGCAAATCGTGCCTAAAGAAAGACACCCTTCTCAAGCTCCACCCCTCTCTCACGCCCCGCTAGGTACCTCTCCGTATGATGATCCAAGGGGACACTGAAGTATTCCCGTTCTTTGAGAAGGTCAGCCTTCTCGATTTTTACTCTGCCGTCTTCCCCTGCCTCTACAATCCTAACCATACCCCTCCTGGCTCCGTACTACCTCCCTAATGGTCTCCACCAAATACGCTTGTCGGCTCAAGTCCTAACTTCCCTAGACTCATAATTTACCCACAATCTCTTCTATGATCGCCACTAATATTTTCCACCCGTCCGACCCATCCAGATATGCCTCCGGTATCACAGGGGCAGGTCGCTCCCCTTGTCGGAAGGTTCGACACCCCAACGTGTAGAAATATCTAATCCCGTAGTGCCCTAAAAGCTCCCTCTCTAACTGAGCATGTCCAACCGCTTCTTCCCAACTATTTAGGAAGTTTTCCCCTCGGTCAGTCCCTTCTTCCACGTAAAGTGCTATATCGAAGTCCCCTGTCCACAGGTAAAAATTGTAGCACCATACGTTTACACCCCCACGGCCTCCCACTCTAATGCCTGCTGGTTCAAACTTCAGAACCCCTAAGCTCATAGGCGCCCAACTATTTCTTTTATAATTGTGACTAATATTCTCCACCCGTCCGACCCGTCGAGATAGGCGTTCGGAATCACCGGCGCAGGCCGGCCGCCCCTAGGATAAGTTCGGTACCCTAAGGAGTAGAAGTAACTGAATCAGTACCCTCGCAGCTCACTCCTAGCCCCACGGGAGTCGTCGACTGATGCCTCCCATCGGCAGAGGAAATTCTCTCCCTGATCTCGCCCCTCTTCTACATAGATGGCCACATCAAAGTCTCTCGTCCACAGGCGAAAGGTATAGCACTACACGTCGACCCCACCGTAGCTTCTTATGCTAATCCCTTCCGGGACCGCATCTAGGCCCATTCACCCTAATCAAATAGAGATTATTTTAGTCCTTCTTCACTATTTGGCCACTCGAGAAACCACCCCTACCTTGCAAGAAGAAGGTGTCTGTGAACCCAGTAAGATCAAATGGACCAGAGAAGGAACGTCGTCCCACTCAGCTACCTTCCTGTCCTCCCCCACTGAGAGGTCCTCCCACTTCCAGGTATAAGGACTAGCCGCGAACACAGGTTATCCCTGAAGAAGAGTGGCAACCCCTCCTCCAGAGTCGAACCGAAGTCACACAGCCGTGCCCTATGTCCCTCACCGAACCGACCCCCAGTCCTAGTTAGCCTATCCGGAACCACGCCTCTACTCGGCCCACCTCAAGCGTGGAATTATCCGGGTCCCAGGACTTCATCCACCTATCGATCAGAGATCGCTAACCTGTCTACTCCCTCCCATTTTCCTCCTCGCATCGTGAACCCTTCTCACTTCGTTCCCTTCTTCCTCTTCGCCACCGGCTGACTCTTTTCTCTCTTGGAATCAAAGGAATTCAATCGGGGTGTTCAAAGAAAAAAGGGGGTGGGGAAGTAGAGTCTTAGGGAGAGTCTCTTAGGTTAAGCAGTCACATATACGTACCTTGTGGGCCTTGACTCCTTCAATACTCGTTCTCGTAGTCCCAATAATCCCCTAGGTCCGAGTCCGAGAAATCGGCAAGGCACCGGTCCACCCAAGATCCGTGCTCCAATCCCTCGTCCAAGGCGCCCCACATATCACTTGCCTCTCTTTCTCGAGGCAACCCCCTATCCCCCTCGTTCATGACGGCAATCGAGGTTTCCTCGCCCCCTTGTCCCAGAACCCGAAGCACCACTCTCCTTACCCCCAAGTCCCGAACGGTCCCCGCTTGAGAACTCCGCTCCCTAGCGGGAGGTGTGTCTCTCGCGGGCCCCTCACACAACCCTCGTGGGTCGAGAACCGAAAACCCAAAACCCTCCCCCGGAACCCTTTCCGGTGCGGGAGTTGTACCTTGTGCGGGTGCCCTCCACAGCCCGTGCGGGTCGAGGATGTTCGGCGAACCCCTTGGATCCCAAATTGATAACGCTCCCGGACCTTCTCGAATCCCCCTTTCCTCTCTCCCCCTTGAGTCCACTCTCTCACCGCCGTGTGCGGACCCTATCACCTTATTCTCCCTCACGACTCTTCTTCCCCCCTTTTGGTTGTTTTTCACCCTCATTCAAACGGTTACCCCCACAAGCAAGACTGTTTCGCCCTCTTAGTTAGTTGATTTTAGGAATAAACACACCAAAAACATCACACTCCTCGGCAAAGAGTGACCTGAATTATCTTGGAGCAGCAGGGCCAAAGTTGCAAGCGGGGCCGGAGCGGACCTGCAAAAATCGAGAATTCCCCTTGCACCCAAACAAGAGCCCAACACCCTGTTCCCACGCCGAAACAAGCCCCCAATAGAACCCCCACCCCGATGCCACTCAAAGAAACCAAGTGTCGCCAAAGAAAATGCCACCGAAAGTTGCCATGTTGAAGAGAATTCCGAGTTGAAGAAAATTGATGCCGAAAAAAAAAGCCTATGCCGACGGTTCGTAAAAAATTTTACACCGATATAAGGAAGAAAGGAAGAACTTGAAACCGAAAAATCCACAGAACTTTAAAAAAAAAACCGCCTGTCACGTTAGTTCCCCCTCACCCCGCAGTCCTTGAGCCGGCCGAGGCCATGGGAGAAGAGCCCATCCCCGGCAACGGCGCCACTTTCTCGGTTAGGGGCTCTCAAGCCGGGCTCCGATACACCGCAGGTCGTTCCCCTTAGTTCCTTTGGATTCGGCAGCCCTGACTGAGCACCTAATTGTCTCTTTTCATTGTATCCGGCCCGTTGCTCTGTTTTGACAAGGTCCGAGAGGGCATAGCCGGTGGCGCTGCGAACAATCATGGAAAAAAGAGGGTGGAACGAGCCCGAGTACTGTTCGTGCCGCCAGACTCGCTGAGATTAACAATCCCGAGAGAACAAAGCCAGTGGTGCTGCAAAAGGAAACAAGCCAGCATTGACCAAGCAGAGTCAGACGAGCTCAGATTAACAGCTCCGAGATAACAAAGCCAGTGGGGCTGCAAAAGGAAACGAGCCAGCATCGACCGAGCAAAGCCAGACGAGCTCAGATTAACAGCTCCGAGAGAACAAAGCCCGTGGCACAACAAAAAGAGAAGAGCTCGACCATTGACCGAGCAGGTCCAGACGACCTCTGATAAACAGTTCCAAGAGAACAAAACCAGTGGTACTGCAAAAAGAAAAGAGCTCGAGTATTGACCGAGCTGGCCCAAACGACCACAGATGAACAGTTCTGAGACAACAAAACCAGTGGTACTGCAAAAAGAAAAGAGCTCGAGTATTGACCGAGCTGGGCCATACGACCTTAGATGAACAGTTCCAAGAGAACAAAACCAGGGGTACTGCAAAAAGAAAAGAGCTAGAGTATTGACTGAGCTGGCCCAAACGACGGGAAGTCTGAGGCTCCTCCTCCCCTCACTTCCCCCCTTTCTTCCTCTCCCACTCTCTCTCTTCTTCTCTCTCTCTCTCTCTCTCTCTCTCTCTCTTTCGAGCAGCTAAGTCCTTCCCCCTTCTCCTCAGCGCCCGGCGCCCGCACCGCGACTACGAGTCTCAGAATAGACGAAGCTCCTGGTCAGTTGCGGCAGCGAACTAAATCCTCCGAACGAGTCGATTATTGCTTTTTCTCCCCCTTTTTCTTTCTCCCTTCCTCCTCTCTCTCTCTCTCTCTCTCTCTCTCTCTCTCTCTCTCTCTCTCTCTCTCTCTCTCTCTCTCTCTCTCTCTCTCTCTCTCTCTCT
>BFEA01000382.1:1151186-1166249 GCA_003427395.1 Chara braunii
TGCTCATCTGGCGTGTAGTCCTTTGGTGGGCGCAGCGTTCTCTACCGCAATCATGCTTATTGACCATTCGCCCCTTCCGTGACAAATTTCTCTGACCTGAGTAGTCGCCCCGCCCCTTGGAACTTTCTTACTCTCGCGTCCGCATCAGCTCCTGCTTGCAAGCTGCTTCCGGGTGGTCACCCATCTCGTCCCGAGGTTAGTAAGGGACCAAGTAAAACAGGCACCCCCCTTTCAAGCCATACAGTCACACGCATTCATACAAAGAGGCGTAGGATCAAGGAAAACATGCCAAAAAAACATCTTTGTTTGTTAAAAGGGTGCTTTAGGCTGGAAGTCAGCCGCCTGACAACATGAGCATGCTTAGTCAGCCGATAACAACCAAGATGGCGTTGTGGCCTCGTAGGGTAGAGGGACGAAGGGGAACTATGAAGTCCATGGAGACAAACGTTCAACGCTGAGTAGGAATGGGTAAGGGTTGAAGAAGACCGTAGGGGGGATGATAGGTACTATTGGCCTCTTGGCAGATCTTGCACGTGCGGACATACTCCTTAACGAAGGTGCGATGGTGTCTCCAATAGTATTGGCGGTAGAGGCGGTTAAGAATGTTGTAGACACCGAAGTGACCGACGGCTCACTGATCATGACTCTCAACGACTGCCCAGACGCGGAGCTGGCCAGTAGAAGGCACACATAAGTGAGGACTATGAGGATGATTGAGTCCAAGCCATTACAAGAGTCCAGAGGCGTCGAGCTGGAAGTTAGGGACGGTCTTGCTAGCCTATAAGTCAACGTAGATGGACTGAAACTCAGAACACTGGGGGTAAGCACGACGATACTCATCAAGGAAAGCAGGATGGATAGTGGGAGCAAAGACAGAAAACGCAGAGAGCTGTCGATAATCGCACTTAAGGTTAGGGCGACGGGATAAGGCATCTGCGACACGGTTGCTCTCGTCGAAAATCTTCCTGGTGGTGAAGTCGAACTCGAAAAGATCACACCACCAACGAGCCTAACGAGAAGTAAGTTTAGGATTCATCTGAAAGGCGGCGAGGACAGAGTTGTCCGTGAGCACGGTGAAGGTATGATCGTGTAGGTGATGACGCCCCTTCTTAACAGTGTAAACCAGCGCGAGAACTCACGCTCGTCAGCAATATAGTTACGCTCTGCGGGAAGTAGTTGTCGAGAGAGATAAGCAACCAAACACTCTCCATCACGAGACTCGACTGTACCGTCATCGGTGACGTCACGAACATATGGCGGGGGGGCTCCTGAAGGAGTACGCTCAATGGGTGCGAGGTGAGCCGTAGTCGCTGGAGGTGAAGTAGGGAATCAGGGAATGCATGGGAGTCGAGACTCAGTGGAATCGGGTGAAGTAGAAGAGTAGATCTGAGATAGGACAACTTCAATAGCAAAGTCTGAACTGTCCGTGGTGACAATGAATGGACGAGAGTAGTTAGGGAGGTGTAGAACGGGGGCTGACGTGACAAGCCGCTTGAGAGAGTGGAAGGTATCCTTATGAGTCAGGGTCCAATGAAATGGTAGACATTCACGGGTCAGAGGGGTAAGCTGGGCATTATACACCGCGTAGTTTTTAAAAAAATAACCATAGTAGTTGGTCAACCCAAGGAAACTGCGTAGGTCAGGAGAGAGGTAGGAGTGGGCCAGTCGACAATGGCCTGAATCTTCGAGTCGTCCATGTGGAGTTCGTTCTCGGAGACCTGATGCCCCAGGAAATCGACTTTGGGTTGAGCGCAACAACATTTGGAAAGCTTCGCATAGAATCCATGGTCGCGTAATCGTTGGAGGACATGCGAAGGTGGAAGAGATGCTCCTCTAAGGTACGACTTTAGACCAGGATGTCGTCAATATAGACTAAAACTGAGTCCTCAAGAAGGTCTTGGAACATTGTGTTCATAGCCGCTTGGAAGGTGGCAGGAGCATTACGGAGACTGAAAGGCATGAAGGTAAACTCATAGTGCCCAAAACGAGAATGGAAAGCAGCCTTAGGCTGGTCCTCCTCGGCTACGCGGATCTGGTGATGTCCGCTACGAAGATCGATCTTCGTGAAAAAGGGGTGGTCGGAGAGGCGGTCGAACAACTCATCCGTGCGGGGCAAAGGATAACTGTTTTTTACCGTATATTTGTTGAGACCACAGTAGTCGAGGCAGAGGTGGAGGGTGTCGTCCTTCTTGCGATCGAAGAGGACAGGTGCACTCCATGGGGACGTACTCGGTTTAATGAAGCCCTGACAAAGCAGCTCGTCAATTCGGCGTTTAAGTTCCTGGGCTTCAGGGACCGAGAGGCGATATGGGGCGCGATGCTGAATACGGTAGTTAGGTTCGAGCCGGATGTGGTGCTCGATATCGCACATAGGAGGGATGCTGCTATAAGAGACAGATAGAGGGAAAACATCGCGATACTCATGAAGGAGGGCCGCAACGCTAGGCTGCAAAGACGATAGGACGTTGTCAATCTCTTCGGCAGCAGCAGTGTCTGAAGCAAGGGTGGAAGGTGTCGGTATGGGAATGGGTACCGATGACGCCTCCGTGGTAAGGGATGCAACAAGGTGAGATAAGCTAGCAGGGGTGAAGGAGGATGAGGAGGTTGAAGGGTGAGGAGGCTCGTGGGGCTCGGGGAGTGGTGGGTCGAGCTCGACCAACTCAGCGTCCTGATGCATAGAGTTACAGACAAGGAGATCCGTGATGTTGACAATGTAGAGTTTGATGTCAGGTTGACGAAGGATGTGGTGGAACTGAGTAGGTCTCAAGATGGTAACATTGACAAGAGAGGGGGATGTAAAGTCCGATTTGCCCAACAACGGAATACGATATTGCTTCTCATCCTTGGCGTCGAGGACGAGGTCGTTGTGGATCCAATCCGGACCAGAATGGGCGAACTGATGGGAGTAGGAGGTGCCGAGAACAAGGTCGTATAGGGTTTCCATGACGTCGAAAGTCCACTGGTCATGGAACCGAGGGGCGTTGCGAAGGCTATGTGGCATCCACAAGGGGAAGGAGAATGGGAGGCCAGGCACCACACAGTCGACAAAGGATTTGGCCTGATTATCGCCAAGCGTGACAGTGACAGTGGAAAAGTAGGGGGATGTATAGAGAGATGCCTCCTTAACTACGTGAGGATGAATGAAGTTGCCAGTAGAGCCAGAGTACCATAATGCATGATACACTCTAGTAGAGGTCCTGAGGTGCACTGAAATAATCGGTAAGGTGCGATCGGGATTGTGTAGGCGCTGAGACATCGCAGACAGGGTATGCTCTCTGAGGCGGAGACGTTCCTGGTCCAGGAAGTCGATGATATCCTCGGCAGCGACAAGGGAAGCACTGAGCGGGTCATGCGTAGAGCATGCCTAGTAGGAGGACGGGAGGAGGAGGATCATGAGAGACGCTAGGTGAAGAAGGGATGGGTACTCTAGCGTCGCTAGGATAAACCAACAATGAGGTCAGACCCGAATCATCAGAAAGTATAGCAAACGGCGCGAAAGTGGAATCCCAAGCGGGTATGCCTGCTATTGTAGGAGGGTCTGGGGGATGTGAGATCGCCACTAGGTGGCTGTGGCGCTGGAGGTCGACACGGGGGGGACAGGCTGGGGGCGGGCCTGCTAAGCAAAGTGACGACGCTGGAGGGCGTCATAAGGGCGGGTGGACGGGTTGTGACCAGGTAAGCAACAACGGGTACATATACCTTGCATACAAAAGTCCTCACTCTACATGATAGTCAATTGGGCACAGGGGAAGACGTAGCCCAATGGGAGGGGTTGTTGTGCCGCCGATGAGTGGCTCCTCGATGAGGAGGACTAGCGCTGCCTGAGGAAAGCAGAGAAGGCGAGGGCGAGGTGCTCGTCCTGGTCGGGATCGTTACCATCCACAGAAGACTGGGGGTGATGTCCCTGTTCCGGGTCACTATGGGATCCATCCGAACCAGTACCCTACTCAGAGCTCGACGACTCGCGGAGCATAGTTTGGACACGGCGGAAGACGGCGCGTCTTGGAACTCGGCGGGGGCCACGACGAGATGTGGAGGACTGTCGGGTGCGAGATGTGCCAGGGGAAGACGTTGTAGGGCCAAACCCCGGTAGACTTTTGAGCCTTAGTCGACCCTACTGCGGGTCCCAGTTGGTTCGGCCCGCCCACGCTCATGCTCAGGGTGCGGACCATTTGTCCCAGGGTCACCCCCACCTAATGCTTTGAGATGGATGGGGGTGGGCTATCGAGTGAGAGAGTTTTGACATTGGGGATGTAGCTCAGCTCTCACGCCGGGTGGTAGTCTCGCTGCAGTGGTCATTTCGTAGCCCTGATTTTTTTTTCTCTTGATTCTTTGTTGTGTTCTCAAGCAATTGCGCTTTCCAATACTCAGGCAGTCCAAGGGTTCTTTGAGAGTTCTCTTCTCTTGTACGCAGGCTAAGCGTCATCCTTAGGTTGCGCACCATTTCCCTAAGCATCGCGATTCTATGGCATCATTGGAGCGCGGCAAAGCGGTCCTTCCCCTCGCCTCTGAGCGCCCATCGGTTCTCATACATCTCATTTAACCCCATTGACGCAAGCCCCTTAGTCTTTTCGGAGCCTCTACATGCATGCATATTCAACTTCACACTTCCCTTAGCAAGATTGTACTTCATTCACACTCCAAATCTTCAAAAGCAAAGGTCTTTTTCATGGGTCGACGCTATGTTAAGGGTCCCGTAGCCCCTTTGACCCTCTTCCCTTTTTCTTTTGATGCCCGGTTCCTCCCGGCCCTATCCCGCTCAAGGCATCCTTAGCCTTCACTTACCTGCACAATCCCACACAAAGCAAAGATCCGTACAATCCCCCGTTGGGGGTCAACACATAGCCCTTCCGACATGCCTATCTTTTCCATGCTCTTTGGCTGTTCTTTGTTCCCTTTCTTTGCTCAATCAGCCCATCCTCTTCTCCTAGTCATGAAGTGGGGGAAATGGTTCAGTCAAACTGACCTTGCTCCCACTTATACTTTCTTCCGGATTCCACCTCTTTTCCCACTTTCTCAATCGCCCTTTTCTTTTGCCTTCTTGGTAGCACAAGGGACCGGTTACCCTCCCCTTGCCCTCTTTCTCTACCAAGTGAGGTCTGATCTCGTTTACCGTTCGAACCCTGGCAATGTAACAAGTGAGGGGAGAAGGGTGAGTCGTATGCCAAGTGAGGGGAGGAGAGAGGGAGAGAGAAGGCAAGGCGAAGAGGGAGGGAAAGAGAGGAGTAGGAGAGGAGGATAGAGAGAGAGAGAAAGAGAGAGAGAGAGAGAGAGAGAGAGAGAGAGAGAGAGAGAGAGAGAGAGAGAGAGAGAAGAAAAAATTTCTAATCCTAATCAAATCAGCTCCCCGTAGCAGCAGCCAAATGTCAGTCACCCATCCCATAGTGAAAAATCGAATAAGCACGAATTAGAACACTCCAACATACATGAACTTGACAATGATATGCTCAAACTAGTGAAGGACACATGCACATGGAGGAAAGATCAACTAAGTACGAACTGGAACATCACAACATACATGATCTTGACAATGAGAAGCTAGAACTAGTGAAGGACACATGCACATGGAGGAAAGATCAACTAAGTATGAACTGGAACATCTCAAACACATATGAACTTGACAATGAGAAGCAAGGACTAGTGAAAGACATAAGCATATGAAGGAAGGATCAACTAAGTAGCAACCGGAACATCACAATATACATGAACTTGACAATGAGATACTTGATTAGTGAACGGCACATGCACATAGAGGAGAGATCAACTAAGTAGGAACTGGAATCATCACAATACATATGAACTTGAAAATGAGATACTAGACTGACGAACGGCACATGCATATAAAGAAGAGGTCAACTAAGTATGAGCCGGAACATCACAACGCATATAATCTTGACAATGAGAAACTAACAATAGTGAAAAACGCATACACATAGGGGAAAGATCAACTAAGTAGGAACCGGAATATCACAACATACATCAACTTGACAATGAGAAGCTAGAACTAGTGAAGGACACATGCACGTGGAATGCAAGGGGAATAGCCAAGAGTAAAACGGAACAGCACCAAGTAGTTGAGGGATGAAAACGCAGGCTGGACTAGAACATACACAAGTGGGATGCAAGGGGGGGAACAACCAAGAGTAATACGGAACAGCACCAAGTAGTTACAGGATGAAAACACAGGCTAGACTAGCTTATACCCAATGTGAAGTGCAAGGGGAATAGTCAAAGGTAAAACGAAACAGCACCAAGTAGTTGAGGGATGAAACACAGGCTAGACTAGTTCATACACAAGTAGGATGTAAGGGGAACAACCAAAGATGAAACGGAACAGCACCAAGTAGTTGCAGGATGAAAACACAGGCCAGACGAGCATATACCTAATGTGAAGTGCAAGGGGAACGGTCAAAGGTGAAACGGAACAACACCAAGTAGTTGAGGGATGAAACACAAGCCTGACTAGTTTCTTACACAGGCGGGATGCAAGGGGAACAACCAGGAGTAAAACGGCGCGGGCGCATCGGTCCGGCACCGCACTAGGGAATCGCGGGATCCTCCCGGCCGCGTCACGCAGGAGTTGGTTTAAATCCTTCGTCGCAGATAATACATATGGAGCTTCCTTAAGCCGCTCCGGCTAAGTGCACCAGCCATACCTCTGGCGAGCCCCTACGACAGGATAGGGCCTACGCGAGGCACGACTTACCCACACCTTACGGGAGTTGTCTCCTCCCTTCGGTGGACGTATCCCCGCCGAGCTACCAGTCCACAGTACGAAAGCTAATCAGTTGCAATCGCAGAGGTGGACCAGCCGAGGGCGTTTCTCGTTCGTTGTACCATGGGGGTACGCGCGGTAATACGCCTCTGTCGGACCCGTATGCGGACCGACATCTTGGGGGGCTGAAGTCCCAAGCGCGGCCCATCGTCGGTCGACTATGACGCATCCCACACACCACGCGCACACCAATTCACGAACAAAAAAACATAAAACATGCACACGCACACGTACGAAACGACACGACATAAACAACGCGACAACGCTCCTAGCCCCTCGGTAGT
Source organism: Chara braunii (assembly GCA_003427395.1). Taxonomy (NCBI): domain Eukaryota; kingdom Viridiplantae; phylum Streptophyta; class Charophyceae; order Charales; family Characeae; genus Chara; species Chara braunii. The sequence continues at coordinate 1,158,246 of BFEA01000382.1, forward strand.
CGTCCCATAACTTTCCGACGCGAAATCGAATAGGCGTCGCGCGCGAGACTTAGGATAAAACTGCGAGGACGCAGGGCCTACTCATATCGACTCGCAATGCAAACGTACGCAAGCAGTCGCAATGATGGCGTACTATGTAGTGCCCATAATCAAGCGGTCCCTCRTGGATCCGAGTACCGCTTATGACACTCAAGTGTCAGACTCGAAGTGTCGTGAGGGCCTAACCCTTCACGACATCGCACGGCTGAAGGAATAACCGTGCAGCCGCCGCGACATCTCCGACTCTCGGCCTGAGTGTCTCGGTAGGGAAATTAAATAGGCTCTGCGCGAGGAAAAATTCCTCCCCTGCAGAGCCTAGGGTTTGGGGTGTCCTGGACAAGGACCTCGAATCCCGGCCCAGGACCAAACGTCCGACTAAGAAAAATCATCAAAAAGCAAGAACAAAAATAGAAGGAGAGGTCGCCCCTACGCCCCTCATCCTTAGCTTCTGAGTAGGATTTTAGTATGGGGACTCTTCAACCCTATGCAAACATTCATCCCAAGTACCCATGTATACATATATAAGGGTTAAGTATGTGACGATCACTTCTCACGTTCTCACTGGGGTCTCTCACAATAATACGTATATATGTGATCGTTTGCAACCAAATCCAAAATCTGATTCACAGCATATACCTGCCATCACATCAACAAACCAAATCAACATCCCACACACTACACGGAGTCAACCCCAACCACCTTCGACACTCATATCCCTCGCTTTAGCCATACAAGCCCCAAAACCTTATCTCCAACCAACCTTAATTAAATACTCAGTACCTTTGTTAAATGGTCATTTAATAAAAGTCCGGGTGAAACCTTAATAAAACAATAAAATTCACCAGGGCTAAAGCCTTTTAGGTTGAGTGTGGAGGGAGAGTTGAAATTGAGTCGTAGACCGACGAATCGGCAACCGACCTGTTATCAGTCATAACAGAAAGTGATCCTCAAGGGATCAAGTTGGATTTAGTCCTGAACTTGGATCAAATTATCAAAAGGACCTTTAACACACGACAGAGCAATCCCCAAGCTAAGATCATAAGTGTATGGAGAATATAACTCCATAATACATCCTCACTCAAAATCTCCCTATAAGTTAAACTTAAGTCTACTTTTAAGTCAGTGCTTAAGCTAAAGATAGACCAACTACGGAATCTCCTCTATTCTGGGCGGGTCGCCGGAATCACCACCTGTCAAAATATAATCTATCTTCTCTAAACTAAGAAAATTTAGGCAGCGCTTCCCATAGGAAAAGTGTCTTTCCAGAATTTATATAAGCTCAAATATGAACGCAGAAATAATCTCTAACTCCTGAAGGTCAAAATTTGTCTAACTCTCTGAATTAGTAGAAAAGCAAAAGTAATCTCTAACTTTGGATAATCAAATTCTGTCTAGCTCTCTGAATTACTAGAAATTTGGGCAGCACTCCCTTTAGAAAGGGAGACTTCCCAGATTTATACTCAGTCAGATATGAACTCGAACAACAGCTCGAGCTCAATTTTAGACTCAATTTAACTAACTCCTTAATTTTATAGAAATTTTGGCATCACTCCCTCTAGAAAAGTGTTATTCCAAAATTTATACAAGGCTAAGTTCAGATTTTGAAAGCTACTTTAGCTGCCCAAAGTTCAATTTTGTCTAACTCCCTGAATTAACAAAAATTTGGGCAGCACTCCTTTTAGAAAAGGAGACTTCCCAGATTTTAACTAAACCAGATATATGGAAAAGACAAGTTGAACTCTGACAAGTCAAAAGTTGACTAACTTCTTGGATTGTAGAAATTTCGGCAGCGCTTCCCGTAGGAAAAGTAGCTTTCCAAGATTTATACAAAGCGAAGTATAAGAAAAGATCTCAGAAAATGCAGGAATTGACCTAAGTAAAAAAAGTTATTACAGAAAATGCAGAAATAGACACTAACTCCAATGACTCTAGCACGTGGCGAGCAACTAAAGCAACTACCTATAAAATTGAAACCCAAACAAAACTAGTTATCCCATCCAGTCACATGCAAACCAAACCACGAATGTAAGTACCCTCACTAGCCCAAGTTCATTCCATATATATAGTTCATGAATCGTCAAGTTCTTGAATCCTTATACCCATCTTACATAAGACGTAGAGCTGGACCATTCGCCATGGAAACAATGTCCAGCTTGTCTTTATGATATACACGAACAGGTTGCACAACTACTTCTCTCTTCTTTTAGGCAGATGACTAGGTCATTCGCCATGGAAACAATGCCTAGTCGCCCTGAACTGTTTAATATCCAAAAATTTAGTATTTTCTCTAACTTTGTTTTCAAAGGAAAAGGAAAATATGGGCAGGGGACTGAACCATTCACAGTAGAAACAATGTTCAGCTTGCCCAAATGATTTCCATTTATACTCAGTATTTTTTTCCTTTTCTCTTCTTAATGATATGGCTTAACGCTGGACCATTCACGGTAGAAACAATGTCCAGGTGCCAGTTCGCATGCAAATATACATAAAATACTTTCATTTATACTCAATTTAATTTATGTGCGTGGTTTTCAGGCTAAACCATTCACCATGGAAACAATGCTTAGCCTTAGACCAAAAATTCTTCCTCGGAATAAACAAGAACTAAAACCCCTTCAATCAGGCAAACCCTCAGAGTTAACTAGAGTAAACAGGCCATTCGCAGTAGAAAAAATGTCTGGTCCTCAAGAAAACAACTAAATAAACATAGCAATCAGGCCATTCATAGTAGAAACAACGCCTGGTCCTTCAGAAAACAGCCAAATAAACATAGCCCTGAGTCATTCACAGTAGAAACAATGCTCAGGCTTTGGTTGACCCTGTCAATCACAAAAAGTCTGCCTTCCTCCCACCTTCTCCCCGACTCATCCCTTGTCTACTTTCAATCAAAATAAACTGAAACTTATGCTTTACTCTCGCACATTCTTTCCATTCAATCTGATTAGGTCCTGAAGAGAAAATAAAAACCATAGGGACAACACATGCATACAAACAGTCATACTGCAGGGAGATAGGCAAACATAGGTAATAGTGGGTTATACAGCTAAAAGATAGTATACCTGAAATATCCCTGCCTCCAGAACATGGCCTAGGTTCCGGCAGAGCTCCCGCAATCGGTCTTGATGCAGACCTACAGGTTGCAATCCCGCCTGCCGCTTTCCCCTCAGGTCAGGACCAGACTTAGAGAAAGAAGGACAGAAGTTGAAAGTTTGAGACCCTCAGATACAAGAAGGGTGCTCTCAAGCTCACTGGAGGGGGCCTTGCAATCTTCAGCTCCTGAGGGTCCCGCAATGGCGACTGATTCGTAACAACGTGGTCCGGACCGCAGCCAAACTACTGAAGTATAACTCCAGACGACCCTCCAGTTCGCGGCAATACCCTTTTTCTAGTTCCAAGCTGACTACTTTTCCAAGTCTCACTCGATCGCGGCCGTTCCACAACACGTACCGATCCTTAAAGCAGTTCATATGTAACCTCTAGACACAACAATACTGCCTATTCAGCGAAGGTGACAGCCCGCAGCCCACAGCAATAGCAGCAGCAAACACAATGCTGCAGTCCACAACTCAAAATCCTCTAGCCCACCAATTCCACAGATTCCACCGCCTACAACTTCCACAGTCCACAGTTTGTAGCTCCCAGTTCGTAAAACTGTAGTCCAGGACCCACAGTCCTTAGTCCACAGTACGCCCTATCGCAGGACATGCCTYAGCGGGCGAATGACCTCAGAMTGGAGCACTGGGCACCTGCAGCGAGGCAACCAAATCTACAGGAYACARCAACACCCACCGCTAAGGGCACARCCTGCAAGTTGACATAACATCCTGGTGATGTCCACAGCAGCAACCGGAGAGCACGAAGACGTCTACCTTGTGGCCCAATCACCAAGTCCAGGTACGTGCCCTCAGATCACCACCTCCCTTCTTCCTGCTGATACGTCCACTGCGAGTAGTAGCCTGGCCTGGACCGCGTTGAGCTCACTCTCTCCCTTAGCCGTAGCTCTCGAGCCCGTACTCACCATGAGCAAGCGGGGCGAATCTTCTTCCAAGCTACGAGGAGATGCACTCGGGTGGCTATTCCCCACCGACCAGGTACGTGCGTCCGTCCTTCTCCGTTTCTTCGCTTCCTTCGTACGTAGACACATCCCACGTCCCCGTCCACTTAGCCCTTTTCCTTTCTCACCTTCTATCCAATGCACCTAGCTATGATCCCGGGCAGATTCACACAGTGCCCTTTCGGTCGTGCCTATGAAGGAATAGCGGGAGGCTACTCCGACCGATCGGAAGGGCATCGCACTAGTCAACAGGTAAATCGCCAGCCGCTAGCCCCTTCCCCCGCTACAGCATGAGCAAAATCGAATGAATCTTCCGTTAGAAAACGGAAAGATACATTGCCACTTTCAAACCTTCTTCCTCTCCACGCAGCACCTTATGTCTATGCCGCGCGAACCCTCGACTTACCCTCAAATCTGGCTTTGCCATCGGCTTCGCCCTGCCATAAAACCTTCGAATCGCACTTTCTCCCACATGGCCCCATCAAGGACCGGGTGAGCTTTTCACTCTCTCCGTCCTCCGCCCCGACTCCTCCACGCAACCCGTTTCGTGCTATCTCCTCTCTCTACTAACCCAATGCCAAAACTAACCTCTCCGTTGAAATCGCCCTACCCAAAAAACTCAGTATAGCATTTTAAAGTGCGAAAATCAGTTATGAACGGGCCGAGTTATGTCAAGTTCTCTCCCCCTCCTTCACCTCCCTCCATAGCTCGGCGCAATGTTTTCCCACTAACCTCTCAATCCACTAAACTAACACTAAAACTATCTTCGCCATCGCGCTCGCCTTACCCCAAAACCCCCGAAACGTCTCTCCCCCCATCCGTTTTCGCTAGGAAACGTCCGAGCTCGACTAACTCTCCTCCTTACTTTCGTTCCCCCGCCATGGCTCTTCTCCTCGTTTTCGTCGCATGTATCCGGCGCAACTTCGCGCCTTTATTCATTCTCTTTTTTTTTTTTTTTTTTTGCCTTACTCCCCACCGCCCGTCACTCCGCTCCGCCTCCAGCTCGCATGCGCCTGGCGCGTCTCCGCACCTAGGTTCACTCTCTTTCGTTTTGCCCGTTGCCCCTACTCGTGGTCTTTCCGCCCGCGGCCGCTGTCGTTTTGCCTTCTCCCCTTCGCTCCCGAGACTGCTAGCGCTACTCCAGGTAGCGCTCTGCCTAGTCCGACAGTGCCCAGCGTTCCCAGGGTGCGCTCAACCGATCTGCTATCACGAAAGAGACTACGGGCAGGCCAACTACCAGATGGTTCGGCGACCTTTCGTCCCTATCACCCCCAGCCTTTCCTTCTTCCGCCTGGGCTCGGTAGGAGTCAAAACGCATCATTAGCCCAGACACCACCCCGGCACCGGTTCATATAGACAGCAGGACGGCGATCATGGAAGTCGAGATCCGCTCGGGAGTGTGTAATACCTCTGACGGCTCGTCGCTCCAATTTTTCCTCTTGATTCTAAGTGTTTCTCAGGCAATGACACGGTACCACACCCCAAAATAGGACGGGGCAGCCAATAGCCGTGGAAAAAAATAAAAATAAAAATAATGAAGTAAAATAAAACTAAAAAAAAGAACAAATAAAAATAAATAAAGCAAGACAAATATTCAGACAGGAACAGGGGAGCTGCTGGCACCTCGCCAGTGCCGCAGGTCGGACTCATTATTACGTCCATTGGCAAAAGGCGAGGGGGATAGTCCCACAGGTTCATCAACCCCTCAAGCCTTTATGTCGCACTCCTTCGCTCCTTAGCCGCATGCTGTTGGCCTCGATCCCTGCGCCTGCTGCGTACCAGTCCGATGATCTAACCTATAGGGCTAAGCCCAAGCCAGGTACCAGTAGGCCTTTTTTCACTTAATAAAGATGTATCTCTCGGCCCTTAGTCAATTCGGAGTATTCGGCTTCTACTCATCAAAGCCCATCATCTGGGTTTGAACGCGGTCCGTATTTCAACAGTTCAACGGTGCACCCAGTGAGCTAGGCTCTTTGGTGCCTGCTACACCCATGGTACCGCGCTCCGGGTCAAAACGGGGCCGCGCATTAACAATAAAGGAAAAACAGATAGATAAATAAATAAAAACCAAAACTAAAAGACATAAAATATCATAAATAAGGGTCCCTATGCACGGTGCGGGGACTGCTAAAGCCCCACCGGTCCTGTGGATCGGCCCCACCGCTACGTCTGTCAACAAAAATCAGAGGGGAATAGCCCGTCGACCCTCAACCCCTCAGTTTTCTCCGCACGCTCAGCTGCAGTTGTTGTGCCGACGCCCGCCGACCTCGACCCCAGAACCTTCGTAGCAATAGTCCGATGTCGTAACCTATAGGACTAAGCTCAAGCCTGGGGCTGAGTCCCGCAGAATACCATATAGGCAGTGCGGCGCGACGCTTTGGGCCAACAAAACGGCTGCGCGGCTCCCATTTGCCCGCGGCGGTTTGCTTATACTATGCCATAATTGCCTCGCGCGTCATCCTACGACACCCCGCTTGCCGCACGAAGCCGCGCCGTCGTTGCCAATGCCGTTGTCGGGGCCGCTCTCGCACGCGCGCTCGACTCGGTCAAATATACCAATCAAAAGGAAACATCCTTAATTTGTGCTTAATCAAAAAATAAATAAAATAATAAAATAATATCACCAAGCAAAACGACCGAGGTCCGGGCCGACTTTACGATCAACAACAGAAAAGAATCACGCGCGCCTTGAGCCTGCACGCCCACGCACTCGCTAGTGTGGTCAATCACCCTGTTACGCAATTATAGACGTAGTCGTGCTTAGCATGATATACTTCAACTCTAGACCAAAACTATTTTCTGTCACTTGCAAAAACTAGGGCGGATACCCTTGTAAGGGTATTCGCGCCGACAACGGAACAACACAAAGTAATTGAGGGATGAAAACACAGGCTAGACTAGCTTATACACAATGTGGAATGCAAGGGGAACAACCAAGAGTAAAACGGAACAACACCAAGTAGTTGAGGGATGCCACACAGGCTAGACTAGATCATACACAACGTGGAATGCAAGGGGAATAACCAAGAGTAAAACGAAACAGCACCAAGTAGTTGAGGGATGACACACAGGCTAGACTAGATCATACACAATGTGGAATGCAAGGGGAAAGTAGTTGAGGGATGAAAACACAGGCTAGACTAGTTCATACACAAGTGGGATGCAAGGGGGAACAACCAAGAGTAAAACGGAATAGCACATAGTAGTTGAAGGATAAACACACAAGCTAGACTAGCTTATACACAATGTGGAATGCAAGGGGAATAAGCCAAAGGTGAAACGGAACTACACTAAGTGGTTGAGGGATGACATACAGGCTAGACTAGATCATGCACAATGTGGAATGCAAGGGGAACAACCGAGAGTAAAACGGAATAGCACCAAGTAGTTGAGGGATGAAAACACAAGCTAGACTAGCTTATACACTATGTGGAATGCAAGGAGAACAGCCAAAGGTGAAACGAAACAGCACCAAGCAGTTGAGGGATGAAAACACAGGCTAGACTAGCTTATACACAATGTGGAATGCAAGGGGAACAGCCAAAGGTGAACCGGAACAGCACCAAGTAGTTTAGGGATGATACACAGGCTAGACTAGTTCATACACAAGCGGGATACAAGAGGAACAGCCGAAGGTGAAAACGGAACCGCACCAAGTAGTTGAGGGATGAAACACAGGCTAAACTAGATCATACAAAATGTGGAATGCAAGGGGAACAACCAAGAGTAAAACAGAACAACACCAAGTAGTTGAGGGATGACACACAGGCTGGACTAGATCACACACAATGTGGAGTGCAAGAGGAACAACCAAGCGTAAAACGGAACAACACCAAGTAGTTGAGGGATGAAAACACAGGCTAGACTAGCTTATACACAATGTGGAATGCAAGGGCAACAGCCAAAGGTGA
>BFEA01000382.1:1179219-1206783 GCA_003427395.1 Chara braunii
TCTCAAGTCGAACAGCCTGCTTAGGGTCATTCCTTTCCATTCTCAAGTCGAACAGCCTGGTTAGGGTCATTCCTTTCCATTCTCAAGTCGAACAGCCTGGTTAGGGTCATTTTTTTCCATTCTTAAAGTTAGCGTCTGAGGGGGTGGGCCTCGAGGACACGGATCCCATTTCTGTCTCGGAGGTTAGAAGATGACCACCTCTTTTTCAGTTTTCTGCATGCGGTTCCCCTCATCCATTCTCAAAGCAATGTACTATCCGTGCATATATCCGACTTAGCGTCTAGTACTCGAGTTGGGGCTCACAACCCCAAGCAGCACTAGCCCACACGGCTGTTCATCCATAGCAAAAGACAGGGGCGTCCCCTCTTATTTTCACTCGTTCTAATGACTCATATCTCGGCTTTTCTCAGACTCATTCATGACTCGGTTGGATTAGGCTCCTATGGAAGAAGTGTTTTTCACGCCCCTTAACCCATAGGTCCCCTAACATCTCTTGTACTCGACCGACATTCAATGTCTTGCTTTGCTCGTTAATCTGCACTCAAAGTTTCTCTTCTTAAAAACACACTCCTCATTCTATATAAAACTCACAATACACTCTTCCCAACTGGTCTCATCCCATGCCCCATGTCATCGTCTTGTGTACCCACTTTCGAATGTAGCTCATCCAGAAAGTAGCCTCAAAAGCCATCTTCTAACTTATCGTGACACAGTCTTAGCTGACTCTCGCATCACCCATCCTTAGCAAGCTTACTCATACTATACACATGTTTGTTGTTCCCATATCTTGCAAATAAGAAAAAAAAAAGCAGGATTCATGTTCACCGCTTAATCAACATCTAATCCCTATTGCTGTCCTGTGCCTCAACTCGCTCGGCCCCTTGTCCATCTTGTCTTTCTGCTGGTTCTCTAAACCCCAGGCCGGAGGCCATGATTTCTCTTCTCCTCCTTGCAATCTCTCACAACTCCAACTCGCTGTAGAAATCCAATGGCGTAGTCACCACCCCTGCCTTCGCGAGTTCCCGGGTCTTGACAATCCACTTATATTTGATCATACCGAGCCATTGGTGAAACCAATATCTGGGCGTTGACCCAAACTCATCCTCCCATCTGAAAGCTGCCTCGCACGGCTGGTGTATCGGGGGCCGCCTCTCCTCTCTAGGCCTTGAGATTTCATCCCTCTCATCCCCACTGTTGATTTCTATGACCTCGGGCACTTCCTCCTCATCGTCCTCCTCATCTTCCGCCTGTATGGGGTTGTACCCGCCTGTGAAGTTCTTCGGATTGTAGGTATAGGGGATTTTTGTCCTTGTCCCATACCCTTCTTCAACGTCCGGATCCCCCGTGGCCGCTCCGCCCTTCAAGTGGACTTTCCCTTCTCTCCTCACCCTCCTCATGCTCGTCGCGCATGTCCTGTCTCCCCTCGCTTTCCCCATGCCAAGTCTCACGTTGTTCGCCCCTGTTGGCTCCTTCCTCGTCAGAGGCTTGTGCCTTGTTTCCCATGTCCGCATTGCCCCCTTCTCCCGCACGTGCCCTTTCCTCCACGCTTTCACTCCCATACGAGATATATATACGTTCTCCCTTCCGGACGGGTGAGGGTCTTCTACATACGCACTTTCTTCCTCCCCTGCCTACCACTGGTCTGGATATAAACCCAATGTATAGCTTTCTCTTCACCATCCTCCTCCCTCAATTTGGTCCCGCTTCTTCCCCTCCGGTAGGCTTGTTGATCGCCCCGTTGTCATTTTCGTTGCCGAATTCCATTTTTGTCTTTTCTTGTGCTTTTCTTCCAGGTCCTGTATAACAAAACAACACCCGCAAAACCTTTTATACACCCGTTTCCCCAGTCCGGTAGGCAGCTCCTCTTTCCCAGAATGCTCCCAGTATCATTTGCATCATGCCACTATTATATATTTCCTTCCCTTATGAAAATGCCCCGTTTGTGATGATCACATTATTCCCCGTCAAAAACTATGATACAAAACCCCCGACAATCCTTCTGGTTGTCACACAAACCCGTTACCACAAACTCCCAAGTCATCCTGCCTTCCAGCCTCAGTCAGTCCAAACCATTGCCCCAGCCCCCCAAAAAATGACAGTCCCATGGACGCAGTCAGAGACGAAACCATAGTGTGGGCAAGGTCGTTGTCAGTTCTTAGCTTGTGGCCCCTCAATTTTCTTATCCTCGACCTCCTGAAGCCATTGTTCCACTGGGTTCCGACTTAGAACCTGACCAATCGTTGCCCCGGGAAGGGTCCTTTCAATCCAGTTCCATCCAAATCTTACAGTTCGAACGTGTTCAGTACCACCCGCTTGGCGACCCGGTAGGGGCCTTTGAATCTCCTCCCCAGTTGTCCAGACCAAGTACTTTCTAGTGCCGAGTCCCTTAGCAATATTGTCTCCCCCACCTGAAGCGGCGTCTTTCTGACATTTTTAACCCAGTCCCACCTTGCTTTGTCCCCCATTCTGCTGTCTAGTACCCGGTTGGCGGTCTTCCATGACCTCTTCGTTCTTAAGGACTTGCTGATACCTTGCCTTGATTAACTCTTCCGTGGTCATTCGCGGATCATCATCTAACCTCTTCCAAGTAGGTATCAAGGCTTTGACAGGAAAATCGATCTCTCTTCCGTACCAAAGTTCTGTTGAAATACATCCCGTTGTCCTCTTAGCTGTCATGTTCTCTGAGAAGACAACCTGTTTGAGATACCTAGGCCAGCTTCCCAGATGGTCCACCGCGAGCTTCACAATCGTATTCTTTAAGGTTCGGTGCCCTTTTTCCACAGGTGCATTGGCCTCCGGGTGATATGGCTCGATGAGTTTGATCGGTACGCAAAGTCTCTTATGCATTCCCAATACTTCTTGGTTCACGAATTTTGTCCCATTGTCCGCTATAAACCTCCTTACGAAAGGATGCCTTAAGTAGAAGTCTTCTATCTAGTTCGCTACACTTCTCCCTGTCTTTTTCTTGAGGGCGACCGCCTCTATGAACCCACTCAAGTTGTCTCGCACATCCAGGATATACATGTACCCATCCGTTGATACAGGCATGACCGCAAGGTCAAGGTGGACCAGATGTCCCGACCCTAGCACCCGCGTTGGTCTAAGCGGCTCGAAAACACGCACCGAGCTTCGTTCCTGGCAGATTAGGTAAGTCTGGCAGTACGTGGCGACCATGCCTGCCATGCCTGACCAATAGTAGAGTGCGTTATCTTTGCAAGAGTTCCTTTGGACGATCGATGCCCTCCTGCTAAACCGTCATGCATTGCCTGGATAACGTTTAACTGCTTAGATCTCCCGCACACGACCCTTCTAGGCATAGCACCTTCCTCCTTCCTGAACAGATGACCACCCCTGAGGACGTACCTCTCGGCCTTCTCCCTTGCTCTTACGCCGATCTCCATGGGTTGTTTGTTTCCTACCAACAACAACCCGATCTCCCGAAAGATCCCTTCGTATGTCTGGGTGTAGAAAAACTCCTTCCCTTCCTGATCCTCACCTTTTTCCTCCCGCATCTGGTTTACCATCCATCGCATATCTTTTCTTTCACAAGATTCCACTAAGCTCATCACAGCTTCCCGGCCTCCCTCAACCGCCATTGCTATTAGTTCCTCCTTTAGTCCTACTATCGCTCCCCACGAATCTTTCTCCTCTTTGCAACCTCGAGTGGTGACTGATCCTTCTCTAAGTTCTGCTACTACGGCAGGTGCCTCCTTTAGTCCTACTATCGCTCCCCACGAATCTTTCTCCTCTTTGCGACCTCGAGTGATGACTGATCCTCGAGTTCCTCGTTCGTATTCAAGGAATGCGTCTATGGGCTCCTCATCCTCTACCCCTTCGGGAGTGATGCAGATCCGACTCAGCCCATCGGCCTTGTTTCTGATTCCCGCAATCCGTTCGATTTTGTAATCGAACTGCCAGATAAATCCTACCCATCTTCCCACCGTCGGATCTATAGGCCTGTAATTCTTTAAGGCCCCTGCAACATTCGTCGGATCGATCCTAAGGATGAACCACCTCCCAAATAGGTAGGCCTGGAAGGTCTTGAAGCAATGCAAGATGGCTAGGACCTCTTTCTTGAACTGGAAGTATCGTCGTTCTGCGGAGTTCATGGTTCTACTTTCAAACCTAATTGGCCTCTCTTTTCCTTTCTGGTCCCTTTGAATCAGCACGCATCCGACGACCAAGGGTCCTCCATGCGTCTCTGGGATGAAGGGTCGTCCCACTTCGTCATTGAAACAGGGTGCGGACAAGGCGACTTGCTCCGATGTTAGTATGTCCTTGAGGGTTTGGATTGCTCCTTCTCACTCCTCCATCCAATCCATGGTCCCTTCTTCTCTAATCATGGCCCGGATAGGCTCAACAATCTTGGCAAAATTCTTAATGAAGATCCTCCAAAAGCTGACCACGCCTAGGAATGCTCTTACCTCCGTTGTCGTGCGCAGGGGTGTTGGTCACTCTTATATCTTGTCTGTCTTCGGATCTGCCTTCCTACCGTAAGCACCGCAGCGAAATCCTAGTATAGTTATTTCCTGTACTGCTAGAATACTCTTTGGTCCACTAGCCGTGATATTGTATACTAGGAACCGGTGGAGTAAGTCCTTGATGTCCTGTAGCTGGTCCCATACAAATATTCGGATTCCTGGCTGGACTTCCGTCTCGTCCTTCTCTTGCGCGCCTTTGATCGGGTTGTCATCGATGTAGGGCTCACACTTCTCCGGAAACATGTTCCTGGCTACGGTCAGCATTCTTCGTTGCGCTTCGGCTACCGCGTTTGTGAAGCTCATAGGGGTAACCTGCATCTGCAACTAGCCTACGGGGGTGTGCATTGCGGTGTACGGCCTGTCCCGAACATCCAATGGCAGTTGGTCGTCCCCTGAGTACAGGTCTATCAGGGAGTAAATGCTCCGACCGGCGTGTGATTCTGCTAATAAATCGGTATGAGGCAGTGACCTTGCATCTCGAATGATTGCTGCATTCAACTTCTGCAAGTCCTGAATCCATCTCAGTGTTTTGTTGGGCTTCCGAAAAACGAATCACCGGTTTGCGTATGGCGACGTCGTAGGTTCCGCGACGAAGGAGTCCATCTTTGCTCGGAGAAGGTCTGTCATTTCCCCTGCTATCCCAAATTCATAGGACGAACCCTTGTCATTCCGACACTCATGCTCTACCGTGTGGATTCTTACCGGAGGAATCAGCTTCGCATCTAGCCGCCCCTTTTGGTGATCACTAAAAGCAAATGTCAGATGAAACTCTTGGCAGGTTTCTTTTATCAGGCGGGTTTCCTCTTCCGTTAAGAATCCCCCCACCCCTATCTTCATTGTATCAGCTACCTCAGCTGGTATCCGATGCCCTTCCGTTGCTCGCCTCTCTCGGATCACCCGGAGGACTTCCTCCTCCTTCTCCATAGCCTCTTCCTTCGACGTCGCTAGCAGGATCGAGATCGGTTTTGCTTTCTTTCCCACCGGCTTGTATTTTCGAATACTTCCTTCCGGGATCTTTCTCCTAAAAAATGAACGGTCGGTATTGTCCTCGTCGCCTCTACGATTCGTGGTTGAATACTAGCCAATTTTTCATTCAGACAATATCCTTTTTGCACCTCTCCTTCGAATTTGGCCAAGGTCACCGAGTCCACTCCTACCTTGTGGTATCTGAGGGCCTTGATGAGCTGTAACAAATCTAGGATCTCGAGTGCAACTTCGGGCATGTCCACTCGCAGTTCTTTCCGCTTGGGCAGGTTGGCCCCGAGTTCGACTTCAGATTTTTTTTCTGCCACCATAACACCTAAGACTTCGTTCTCCTTCCTTCTCTTCTTCAGGGGCAGACCCATCTTGATCCATTCCTTCTTATTGAATGTTTCCTCGATCATGATTTCTACCCGTTCTCTCATGCCCTCTATGCAAAAGCCCCCTTTCGTGCGCTATCCTCAAACGATGGCGACCACGTGGCTAACTTTCCCTTCGGAGGGTCTCCTCATGTCCCTAGGAGTCGGAGGAGCTCTCCCCGACCGGTCACTGGGTCCTCTATATCGACCATGTACGTACCATCGTGCAAGTGCATGCCTATCATTTCCACGTTTGCACATCACGGTCTCCCGAGGATTATATCGTGGTCCATTTCCTCCATTACAGTCATCCGTTGAAACGACCAGATCGACTCCCTGGCCTTGACTGCGCATTTCGTGACGTACCCAACGAACGGGATTTCCCCACCGGCTTCCCGAATGCTCTCTGTTACTTCCTTATTTACCGTGCAGCCCGTGACCGTTGCGAAATCCCTCCTTATGAGAGTGATTTCTGCTCCCCCGTCTACTAATGCGTCGATATGATGAGTCCCGATCTGGATTTTTAACTTTCCTACGTGTAGCGCATGGAAGCTGAGCTTTGTTCCGAGAGGTGCCCTCATGACCTCGCCACCTTCTCGGTGTGGCAAGCTCAGGCGGATGTCCGCAAAGGCACTCTCGAGATCCTCCAAATCCCCGCGACTCCTTTGAAGGTTTGCGACTTCTTGCAGAGCTTCCTCCTCTCCTCCCTCTTCCGGTGATTCGGGGTTTTCGTCTATCTCTACTTGCCGTCGAGTCAACAGTTGTCTAACTAATGATGAATTTCCTCCGCCGGACCTGCCAATGTTTTCGCAAGACGTTAAAAAAACTCTACAATTTTCTGATCATAAAAGGTCCCGGATGGCTGCATGTGAAGAAACCACATGTGAAAGTGTATCTCCATTCTTGGGCGGACCAGTGAAAACCTCTGATGCAGAAGGTTCGGAAGGTCAGGGTAGGGCCTGCTCCAGTGACAGAAACACATCCGATGTAGATCGTATCATGTGGGTGCCGAGAAGTTTGCTACGAGATTTCAAGTGCACAGGCCTTCTGTTTGGTGAGAGTGATGAAAATGGTTCGGAATCAGGTGCTTCGGTGTCATCTGACGCCGACAGTTCTCCAGACAAAATTGATCATCCACAAGCTTACGATAGTGATGCCACTGACCTCTACTGTCGCAACGATATGGAAAATTTTGACGTCATCTCTGATTTTGATGACATTTTTTCAAAACGTTTGTCGTCTGAGAAGCGTCGTTATGCTTTCCGTGTCCGAATGCCGCAGTAAAAGAAGATTCTGCAAACAGTTCACAGAAAACTCACCAACTGTAAACAAGATTGTTGCGCTCGCATGACCATGGAAGACATCAAAGTTGTCTAGAGTGCATATTACTCTAAGGATCACAAAAGTTGAGATTCATGGTGGGTTGAAACGTTAAAGAGGTTCACCTTCGTGGAAGATGAGAAAGAGATTCTACAACCTATTGTGGGAAAAAGAAAGGTGTGCATTAGTGCATGGTGTTTCACACTGGGTGTGTGCAGGAATACATTTTTGAAAAAGAGGATGACTTTGTCAAAATGTTACATTATGCCTGAGCATGGCAGCACTGGACTCAGACACACATCTGCAGCATATGCGACGATATACGGGAAACTAAGCTCCTTTGTGCGCGACAATGAAGATTTCATGCCCAATGACAAGAGGATCAAAGATGGGGAATCAAGAGTGGTTTTGAGATTGCCTGCTTGCTATAACAAGGTTGACATTCATAAGTTATCAAGGTCACAATTTGACAACCTGAGTATCCCTTCTGTTTCTCTCCAAGTTTTCTATAACATGTGGGGAACACACTTCTGGCATGTGAAATTTCATGAAGTTGATCAAAACTTTGCAAAATGCGAGAAGTGTGTTGAGTTCAAAGAATCTATCAATTCTGTGAAGTTCGTACGTGTGCGTGAGTATTTTGTTTCGGAACACGAAAAACACTTGGACTTGCAGCTCCAACACCGTGCTGCTTATGAGGTGTGGAAGGATAAGTCGAAGAGACCAGGTTCCAACAGTTTATGCATCATTATTGACGGTATGGACCAAAGCAAGACGAGTATTCCACACTTTGGCGGAGAAAACAAGTCGAAGGCATTCGCGAATATTCCGATGATGAAAACAAATTTAACAACTATTATCGCACACGACCGTTCACCGTCGGTCGATGTTCACACATGGTACCCTTGCTATCCACATGATTCCAATGATGTGGTGTCATCCATTATGAAAGTTATGCGTGACATACATGCGACAAGCGACTTATCTTCTAATTTGAGAAAACAAGCTGACAAATGCTGGAGAGAAAACAAAAACAAATACGTTTTGTCTCTAGCTGCACCTTTGGTGAAATTTGGCTTCTTCAAAGAACTCGAGTTTGGTTTTATGTTGGTAGGACATACACATACGGACGTTGATGCCATTTTCAGTCATTTCTCTCGCAAACTGAAAACGCACGATGCTTATACCATGCTCGACCTCTTTAAACTCGTTGTCAGTTCCCAAAAAGAGCGTCCTTTGTGCACATTCATGGACGAAATTGCTAACTGGCGGGAAGCTGTTAAGCCCTTTCTGGTCAACAGACTGACCGGTCATACTAAGCCACATTTATTTAGGTTTTATATGGAGGATGACAATCATGTGTTCAAGTGGAAAAAGTATTGCACTTCTCCGCATTGGTCTTCTCTGGTCTATTGCTTTAAACGAGATGAAAATAAAGCATATGCTGGACCCGAATGACCATTCGAGCCTTCACCTGTTCTCCCATCACTTATTCGACCTGTTAAAGAAACATCACGTGGTCAGCCCGCTAAGGATAAGAATTCGGATTTCAAATCAGGAATTGAAGGCGTGAAGACGTTTCTTGAGTGGTTGAAAAACAAGCGGCACGAGTGGTTGGGAATGAAAGATGAGGTGAGCTTCTCAAAGGAGAGTGCTCTTTCACACTGGAAAATTTTCCTGGACACAATCGAGCAAAATTATGGGTCTGGCTTTGCGAAAACATCAGTCAAGGCTGACTTTTCGCCCTCGCGGGACATAATTATGAAGGACGATGCTGAGGATATTGATATTGCCTTCCTCTTGGAGACCAATGAGAATAAGGAGCCGTTGTTCGTTGGGCCAGCCAATGAGCGTTCAAAAGCAGAGCTCGACCTGGTTGTGAATGTCGAAAAGGGTCAATTCGTTCTCTTGCGTCCTTCGCAAGATGATATCGATCAGGGAGTTCCCGTGTGGATAGGTAGAGTCATTTATGATATTGACAACGATAGAAAGTCGCCTGCTTTCAATCATGTTCTTATTGAATATTGGGTGCCACAACCTATCGTCAAACGTCTTTCTCTGCACTATGCAAATGCATGCAAGAAGATATGGAAGAAAGACAGCACAACAGCACAGCAGTGGCACCACGTGGACTGTGTTTTGTGGAGCTGGTCATCAAGGACATTGCAATTGGAAAATGGAGTGCACGTTCCTAAATCGGTCTAAGAGAAAGCCTTGGCATGTCTTTCACTTTCCGATGATGAAGACCAGTAGGATAAGTCGCAGAGAAGACCTCATTTCGTGCGTGTTGGTGTACCATTTACTTGTCATTGAGCTTCCATTCATAAATAGCTAAACTATATTGCACTGGCTTGCCTTTTACTTCCCGGTGATGAAGATCAGTAAACTTTAAATACGTCGTTGAGAAGAGGTAATCATATTTCATTCGAGTGTATTGCTGTAACATTTAGTTGTCATCGAGCTTCTGTATTTCATGTGTTGCAGAAAGGTTCATTCAACGACTGGATGGCCGCTAAGCAATATGGTGTGGGGCAGAAATGTATGGTATGATATGGGGTCTATCTTTTTCACACATGAAGTGGTTTTCGATGATGTAGTACTCAGTGTCAGAGGTGTCGATGTCGCACCGGATTGTTGGGAGCATTATCCTCGCCAATATTCGTATATTTGTCGTTGTAGGTGTTGTGGAACAAGAGAATATCCGCGAGAAGCGCTCGCACCGTAATCAGAATTGTACTATTCAGCAGTGAAGTTCTACCACAACGATTTCAAG
Source organism: Chara braunii (assembly GCA_003427395.1). Classification (NCBI taxonomy): domain Eukaryota; kingdom Viridiplantae; phylum Streptophyta; class Charophyceae; order Charales; family Characeae; genus Chara; species Chara braunii. Next base: position 1,189,134 of record BFEA01000382.1, read on the forward strand.
GTGATGATCTTGTACTGTGCAGCGTCAAGTATCCAAGGGCGCTGCAAACTTTCTTTTCTTATTCATAACGATTATTCTAAAAGTGAAAACATATCCAATGCACATGACATCGACAGACGAAGACGGGAAGCATTTCGAAGGAGGATCATGGACCAACCGTCGCTCAAAGCACTCGTGGATGGGCTCGTGGACACAACGATTACATATGTACAAAGTCTTCTGTTGCGCGAGTATGAAGTTATAGAAACTTACGTAGAGTACAAGGACCCCACGTTTGATGGGCACAATGAAACGAACACTGTAGAAGATTGGACAGTTTACACGCGGAGAACGTGAAATTTATCACACAGATCGTATTAATATGTCCATTACGTACTATATCTGATTCAAGTCGATAGCCTTAGAATATCGTTTTCAAGTGTTATCTGCCGAGGGTCAAGTCAATTTCAATTATAGCCTAAGGACTTTGACGATGATTTTGACAATGTGTAATTTTAAGAGTTCATAGAGTCTGACGCACCATTGAGCTGATGTAAGTGGCACTGCTTTGCTTTTAATATAATTGGACTTTTGCATTAAATTTTCCTTCCACGGTCTCCATACGAAGGGTGTTGTTATAGTTTGAAGCAACTTAAGGTCTTGGACTTGGGAGTTGCGCTTTGTTTGAATTTGTTAACTTCCTGTAGAGGGTCTTACAAATTTCGCAATTCTTTCCTTCGCATATGATGTCGTTCTTTTCGTGTATATTCTAATTATTTCGACACTTCTCTGCTCAAGGTTTACATTGTACCGAAATATTAAAATCCTCTTATTTGTTCTACAATTTACCTTTCTTTCGGTTACTTTCTTAATCCTCAATTTACAAAAACGTTGTTGCATCAAAGAGGAATGACCTGTGAAATCCTCTTCTTTTATTTTACAATTTACCTTTTTTTCGGTTACTTTGTTAATTTTATTTGTTCACTTTTTACAAAACAGTTCATTTTTAACGAAAACGCCGTTCTTACTTATTTCATCCATTCTTCGACCCTTACCCGGGCAACTCCCTGGTCCTTAACTCGATATCCTTTCCCATTTTTATCCCCTCCCTTTTTTCTTGTTTCTTTTATCATCTTGCCCCTACTCTCATCGGCTCATACAACCGGTACAGGTCATCTACGTAAGTCATTCCTCGGCTTACCTCTCGTCGAACAACGCCCCATAGAACCTCGTCGCTAACAACCGGAGCCCTTGGTCTGGTGGTAAATACGGCGCGTAGGATTCGTAATACTTCATACCTCTGCTCACCGCTAAGCGACCCCATTTCTAGGACGGCCCAATAATACTCTCGGTGGACCACCGCGTCTTCAAACGTCAGGTCGGCGAGGTCGGCTACAACCCACCTCACAAGCTCCAGCCCGCCTAGCCTTCCTAGTAAAAAGGGCGGCTTTCTTATCCGAATGTTCTCACTAGGCAAATGAAAACTCCCGGCCATGGCTACTCTAAGGTTCGCCGTCACGTCATCAACTTCCTGGTCCGCAAATTCAAACCCCGCCTACCACACTAGCTGCCATGCCCCCTCGAACATACTTAACGGATCTTCCCCTGACGCCAACAAGACTCTAAATGCCCGCCACCCATCCTCGGATATATACAGCTATCCTTCCGCACGCACATGTGCCCGTGGGTCCGAGTTCCACTCGCCATTTTCACCCGCGCGCCATTCAACCCTTGCACCAGGTAAACTGTGTCTTCCATGAGCTCGACCCCGACCCAGTCCACCACAGGGCGCCGGCCCTCGCTCGTGCCGGGCAGGCTGATTTCTATCCCGCCAGTCACATCCCTTGGCGGCTCAATGCCCAGCGGGCGGTTATCAAGGAACGTCCTTCTTTGTGCCATCGCGCGCCTATCTTCGGTCTTTTACTTCCGCAATCCGTAATGATCCCTACAGTGGCCGGACATCCCACCCCTTGCTCAGCTTTTTTACGCCTGGCTGACCCGCATAGTACATATACCCTCTCACCTATGCTTCCCCCTAATTTCTCCCTCCCCCTCTTTTTTTCTCCCCTTATCCCCCTAACTTATTCCATTAGCTCGAGTTTTTCCCGTTCTTAATCGAGCCACAGTACTTCGAACAATTTAAACACATCATCATTCACGTAACAAGGTGTCGCTGCTACCTCCCGGCGGATTATGGCATCCCTGATTTCCGGGGCTACCTCTAACCGATCGTTCCTTTCTATGTCCAAAATAATGAGGACCTCCCATGCTCTGTCGCCATGGAAGGGCCCAAATTTCAGCGCAAAAAAATTCCGTCAGCCATGCGCAATTCACGTGTATCCGTCTCATAGTGCTGGCCACCTCCGTGACGTGGTCAAAACCCCCAAACAAGTCAACCATGAACTCCGGTACCCAAGCCTTGATTTGTAGGCAGGGGGGTCTAAACTCCTTCCATCCCCCCATCGCGACCTTACTACTGACCACATCCCATCCATTGTTGGCAAATTTCTCCCCCTTTCGAGCCCTTGCCTCGACGTCCCCCAGAAGCCACATCGGGTTCTGCCCTGCCGCAAGCGTGGTGCAAAACAAGTGCCATCCATGTTCCGAGAGGATGACCGTCCCGATCGATTCCACCCTTCCTTCCACGATCTCCTCTCATCCTTCCTCTTCTCTTAGCGGGTTCCAGACACGTTCTATCCATAGGTATGACAGTTCTGGTACAATTTCAAGTCCTACCCAGTCACACGTGGTCCCTCTCCATTCATTATCTGCTGGTATAGACATTTCCACTCCCCCTTCGATTCGTTTCGGTTCCCACCCTTTGAATGTGCAGTCCCTTACCTGGAGCTCCCGACCATCGTTCCCTACCTGCACATAGTCGACCACCCATTTCCCCGGGTTAGCCCCCCCCTTCAAAAGTCCCAATACTCTATCTCGTCATCGTTCCTGTCATCACTGAAATCATCCTCCTCGTCAAAAAACAAGTCCTTCAGTCGTTCGAAGAAGGTCTCCCCCACCGCCACATTTCGATAGACTATCCGCCAATGCACTGGGCTAGGGACAAAGGCATCGTCCGTGCTGAGGAGGTTCAATATCTNCCCCCACCGCCACATTTCGATAGACTATCCGCCAATGCACTGGGCTAGGGACAAAGGCATCGTCCGTGCTGAGGAGGTTCAATATCTCAGCCAGTTACCTTCGAACGGCCCCATTTCTGCCGACAATCTAAAGAAGTCCTGTCGAGCGCACTGGTACAACCTCAAGTGTGCCATCGACCGGCATATTTGTTCCAATCTCTCCCTGGTCTCGAAGACCGCGTCCACCAAAAATGGAGGTAGCACGCACCTCATTGTCCTGAGAGGCCGTCTCATGTTTCCCCTATCCCCGAGCTCCACTCGCACCTCTACTTTATCCATTTCCATTTCCGGTCATTGACATACCACCCATACCACTTCTTGTTCCGCTTATCTAAACAACTGGTTCGGTGCCGTTCCCAGTACTAATCCTATTACCATTGCATTTTCTATCTCCTGGGATAGGTAGACCCACCCGCGGGCTTTCACCGTCCCCCGAAATTCTAAGTTCATCAAGCTCGGCGACAGTCTCATCAGGCTGACCTTAGTCCAGATTGTCTCTATCCAGAGGAACGTGTCCTTTTCGTCCAGCATCACAGTTTGGTTGGTTGGCTCCAGGTCTGTCCACGTTCCTTCTTCCGGGAGGACGACAAATACCCCCTCCTTTACGTCTATTGGCATTTCCGGATCAGTAGAATGGGCAGGAGACGAGAACCACCGCGTCGTTCCGTTTTTCCGGCTCCGATCCTGTTTTCATAAGAGAGCACCACACGGTCCCCTCTTGGTCAGACTGTCTCCCTGTCTAGATGAGAATTGTTTTTCAGACCCCTCATCCGGGTCTCCCTAACCTTCCCTACCCATTTCCCAGAGGTCGCTACCCCGTCGCACCCCCAATTGACCACCACCAGCCGACATTCCTTTCTCTTGGTTCATTTTCTTCCGACTCCTATCCATGCTTACTCACATCTTTTCTCACTCGTGCGGACTTAGATAGGGGGCGATAATAGACTTAGAAGCTCAGTTTCCAGCCCAACATCCTCAAGCAAACTTTACAGAGGGAGACACAAAAGAAGAAAATCAGGCAAGCTTCGTACATGGGCCGGTCATCTCCTCACCGGCCTTTCCCCAAAAGTGGTCTCTCCACTGTTACTATCGGCAGAGTTTTATCCCGTACCTCAAACACAGCTCAACCGTCGCGAGCGCGGTACCCAGACTCCAATGAAGGGTCACCCTCACCTTCTTGCCCAGAATACCCCATCCCGTATTGCCGCTTTTGCACACCCCCGTTGGTACTGGAATTACCCCTGCATATCTCGGTTGGGACGAAAGTCAGTCGTCCGGGCATTCATTTCCATCGGTCCAACAAGGAACAACCTTTCCCAAACCAAGCTACGAGAAGCTACTAATAGTCTCCGAGGCTCCGTCTTTGTCCGCATGCAGTGGTACTCCCCCCGCCAGCCAACAGGCTAAGCCCCGCCTGAGGAGACGTTTCGCACCCCGCCCAACAGATCATCGAGCCAAAGCCCGTCACCGCTCGAACGAGAATGCTACTAATCACCCGGCGTGACAAACTCCCGTCTGACAGCTCGGTAGCCTGACCTCCGCACACGAACACACGAGAGCCTACAAAAAGAGAGCGGCGTTTCACAACCCGCACCGACCGGTACAGACCCCTCCTTTCCTTCCGAAAGGAAGGACGCTCAAATCCCCATCATGCAAGCATAAGTCCCAAGTGGAACACACATAATACAACTGCCTTTCCCTTGGTGCAACCAGCGCTTCCTACCCATACCTTACAATTTTTCTCTCAGGACCGTGTGTGCCACTCACACCTAATTTCCATACACAGTGTCCAGTTCCCTCTCGTGAGCATCTTCAAATGTGAGCTAGTTTTCTTTGGAGTCTAGCAACTCCCTTCATTCCCTTATCTTCGCTTGTGTGTTCGTTCATAGAGCAGGATTGTTCCTTCTCGATTACCCGTTTTGTTCATGTGAGGTTCCTTCAAGCATTTCAAGTGTAGTGCAAGGAACCCGCTGGGCTCCGAAGAAGAGAGAAGAAGACACCCATGTCGGTCGGATCACTCCGCCTCAGGATTTTCATCGGAAACCGGACTAACCCAGAATTTCAACCGCCTGCCAGGTAACCAGAGCCCTTCTTTCACACGAAGAGGAAGGGTCGACTTGCGGCTTGCCCAAGGCTTCCCCGGATTGACGAACATCAACCCGAAAGAAGGAGGACTACAGTCACCTCCCAAGGAGGCGGCTAATCAAGTGTGCAACATGCATGTTATTCCTCCAGGCATGGCCTTGCTGTGCGCACTCGTGGTTAATAGACCCCAGAAAATACGCCGAATTGGATAGCGAAGCTTGTTAGCAAACTGTTAGCGAATTCGTGGTTTTTAAACCTGAATTTGTGCTTTGTGTTGGTGAAGACGGAATCCATGTTTGCGAATTCGTAGTTTTGAAACCCGAAATGTCAATTAATGTGATCAAAAACGCTCTAAAGCCAACTTAGTGTTCTTCGAAGTTATATCCGGACGTGCGTTTGGGATTTCGGTACCGAAATGAAACTTCCGGATTTCGGGATTTTCCTTAGCTGTTTCTCGAAATTATATCCGGACGTACGTTCGGGATCGCACTTCGGGATTTCGGTACCGAAATCACATGTCAGGATTTTGGGATTGTACTTAGTCTTTTCTCGAAGTTATATTCAGAAGTACGTTCGGGATTTCGCTACCGAAATCGCACTTCGGGATTTCGGGATTTTACTTAACCGTTTCTCGAAGTTATATCCACACGTGCGTTCGGGATCTCGTTACCGAAATCGCACTTCGGGATTTCGAGATTTTACTTAACCGTTTCTCGAAATTATATCTGAACGTACGTTCAGGATTTTGCTACCGAAATCGCACTTCAGGATTTCAGAATTTTACTTAGCCGTTTCTTGAAGTTATATTCGGACGTACGTTCGGGATTTCGCTACCGAAATCGCACCGGGATTTCGGGATTTTACTTAGCCATTTCTCGAAGTTATATCCACACGTGCGTTCAAGATTTCATTACCGAAATTGCACTTCGGGATTTCGGGATTTTACCTAGTCGTTTCTCGAAGTTATATCTGGACATACATTCAGGATTTCCCTACGGAAATCGCACTTCAGGATTTCGGGATCTTGCTTAGTCGTATCTCGAAGTTATATCCACATGTGCGTTTGGGATTTTGTTACCGAAATTGCACTTTGAGATTTTGGGATTTTACTTGGCCGTTTCTCAAAATTATATTCGGACATAGATTCGGGATTTCACTACCAAAATCGCACTTCGGGATTTCGAGATTTTACTTGGCCGTTTGTCGAAGTTATATCCGGACGTGTGTTCGGAATTTCGCTACCGAAATCGCACTTCGGGATTTCAGGATTTAACTTAGTCGTTTCTCGATTTTATTATTATTATTATTATTATTATTATTATTATTATTATTATTATTTTGAGAAAACACACGTGGGTTGGTATTACTCAATGTGGTAGGGGCATCATTGAGTAGTATCAACCCTGTGGCTCCATTCTATTGGTGGGGAGCAGCACCTGCTGAGAAACGGGCTCAGCGTCCCAGAGTACAAGGCAAGGAAGAGCGAAGACAAAAGACAAGGAGTAGGGCAACAACGCTTGCGGCAGGGCTAGGCCAGGGGTACATTTCGAGTTGTCATCGCGTCTGGGGCTCCTTCTGTCGGGAGGCGTCAACACCCAGTCACAGAAAGAGACCCCGGAGTTTGGACAACCCGCGACGCCCAAGGCCGAGCCCCTCGCTCCCCCCTATGAGGAGACGAACTCAATCAATTTGTTTCCATGGACCATTTGTCCCAATCTCTCACAGTCGCTACTCTCTGTACCAAGTCCCTATCTCTCACCCTCAGTATCTAGCAATTATCTGTCAGGTTGGCGTATTGCATAACAGTTATTTACTGTCGAGCATTATGTACCCCTACTACTGTTTTGCCACAATTCTCCTCCTGAGGGGCAGATCTGTCTACCACAGGTCCTTACCCTTAACGTCTAAGCCGGTATGCACGAAGCATGGTTGATACCTACCTCGACAAGCTAGTTTAAGCTCACTACTCTCTGTGCCAGGGTCTCTAATACTTCTTTTCCCCCCTACTACTGTTTACCACAGTTCTCCCCCTGTGGGTCAGATCTGTTTACTAGAGATCCTTATCCTTAAAGTATCAGCCGGTATGCCCGAAGCATGGTTGATACCTACCTTGACAAGCTGATTTAACGGCACTACTCTCTGTGCCAGGGTCTTTAATACTTCTTTTCCCAGTTCCAAGGCAGCGCACCAGGCGTGGTTGATGCTTACCACTCCGGACCAATTTAGCCTGTCCCTACCCACTGCCAATTGCCCGGCTGCTCCTAGAGGACCAGCAGTTTTCCGTAAGGTGCCCACGTTCGTCTAACAGACGGCCATGTAGTACAAGACTTCCTCTCGATATTTGCCGAGACTGTCGTTCTAAGGTTTGCTAATGCAAGCGCTCGGAGTGCTGCGAAGGTAGGGGTCCGTTGCTGAAAAATCAGGGTCGTGCGAAGCGCCCATACCGCACCCAGGAATGCTGCTCTGACGGTGTCAATCGCGTATGCTCGATCAGGATCGATGCGATGGGACAGCACGTGTGGGCCAATCAGGAGGCAAGCTTCCCAGACGTCCCGGGGCATCGCGCCGCAGTCGCCCCCAATCTCCTGTCTCCACCATTCCCAGAAGGCTCTTCGGGGTGGGCAACGAAACCAAATGTGGGGCATATCCTGAAGGGCGTCTCCGCAGTGCGGACATGTGGCATCCGATCTTTTCGTGCGTTTGGCCAGGAACTGTCTCGTCGGAAGGGCCCGATGGATGCTGAGCCAGAGCAGACCCACATGCTTCGGATCCGGCAGGGCTTGTAGACGCAGATTCATGTCTCTCCAGGCTTTAGGCGTCCATCCCTTAGTGAATCCCTCTGTCAGCCACCCCCTTTTGGCCCAGCGGAGCTTAAGCTCTCGATCAATTTGGTAGGGGATCACCAATGATCGATATATAACTTTGGTGTGGACTTGATGCAGGGGGAATGAGCGTCGTTGTAAGCCCTGGTGCTTCAAGGTCCACGTCGTAGGATCCAGTGAGAGTTGTGATGGACGCATGTGTGGCTGGAACAGACGATGGGTTCTCTGAGAGGCACCTCTCTTATCCGTCAGGACAGTGGCCGACCTCACCAAGTCTGCTGGCATACAACCATCCCTTTCCGGAGTTCTCTGGAGTGGTTCTCCAACCAGTCCGTCGGGAGAGGAGCTCTCCCAGGCCTCCACCCGTAGCCACGAGCCGTAGATAGGTGTACAGACTCGGAAGATTACCCTGTAAGGGCCGTCCTCAGTCTTGACCACCCACTCCCGGGGCAGCCTAATGTCTGCTCGCAGCGCCCTGATCCATTCGGTTGGGATGGCCCGTCGGATGGTTGCGAGTCGGGATCTTTTTGCAGTTTGGCCCTCCAACAACCTGAGGACGATCGCCTCGTCTTTCCAATCCTTCTCCGCCCGGTCCCAAAGATCAGCCACCCTGGCCACCCCCGCGTGAAGCCATGCCTTACCAAACGCTCCCTTTTCTCCTGCCCACAGGAAGGTCGTTCCTAACAGGTCGCAAATACCAGGATTGTCAAATATGGGTTGTTGGAGTATCTAGTCCACTGTCTGCGGAGATCGCAGCTGCAGTGGGGCCAGCTTCCACCATTGCATAAGGGTCGGCGTCCATAAGGCGCGCCGCTTGAGATTTATCAGAAGCTGAGGCTGCAACAGCGCCGTTTAAACTTCTGCCGGGTCCAACCTAATGGCGTCGGCCATGGTCTGAAGCGTCAACATTTTTCAAGGGGCATTGTCGTCTTCTATGAGGAGCCAGATAATGGTGCGAAGATGAAGGGCGCTGATCTGAAGCGTAGGGTCGATAAGGCCCTAGCCTCCCTTTACTCGTGGTTGGATGAGTTTTTGCCACGAAATCGGATAGATCGCATGCCGACGCTCTGTAATCCCTAGCGGGAACAGGGCTAGGGGAGGAAAGCGCTCCAGCATACCAAAGCAGCGATGATGTGGCCGCGTTCACCAGCAGGGCTCTACCGAAAACCCCTGTGCTCAAGGTTCTCCCACAGAGTGCAAGGCGTACGACAACTTTGGCCATAAGGGTCTCCATTTGGCTGCCTTCGGTTAGCGCTTCTGGCATAGCGATGCCCAGTTACGTTGAGGATTCGGTCATAGCCTAGACCTTCATGCCTTCAAACGGGGGGGCTGCCGCAATTTTCGGGAACAAGACAAGGTACTTATGCCAATTTAATCTCGCACCGGCATGTCGTTCAAACGTGGAGATCTGAGTCCTAAGCGCTTGCACACTATGCCTTTCCAAAATGGTGACCGCTCCAATGTCGTCGGCAAATCCCGAGCTCTTGAGCTATTTGCCTTGTGGTAGTCTAAGACCGACGAGCGCCACATCTGCTCTGAACATATCATGGAGGTGCTCTATGTACATGATGTAGAGAGCAGGGGATAGGGGGCACCCCTTACGTACCGACCTAGTCACATTGATCGGATCTGTGAGATATCCATTAATAAGTAAGCGGGATTGTGCGCTTCCCAACAGCGACCGAATCGCAGCCCGGAACATCGGGCTGATGCCACGTCCCTTCATACTTTCTAATAGGAAGGGCCACGAGACTCTGTCATATGCTTTCTCGAAATCTAATAATACAAAGGCCGCCTGCGGGAATTGTCGGGGGGCATGCCATAATATCTGTCGCGCTAGCAGGACACTCGTATGAATGCGTCTACCCAGGACGAAGCCTGTCTGAGTACTATCTATCAATAGTGGCAGGCAGGTCGACAAGCGGTTCGCAAGGATCTTTGCGAGCACCTTGTAGGCGGCCGACAGAAGCGATACAGGGAGGGAAGGACACTGCGTAGTGGTTAAGGGTTGTGAGACCTAGTGGACATAACAATTATAATGCCAAAAAGGCTGAGGCACTAGAAAAATGGTCATTAGACAGAGGGGGAACAAATATACTTCCAAAAAGGTTGAGGGGTTCGAAAAGGGTTTATTAGTTACAAGGGTGAGGAAAGGGGGAGGGCATGCCTGTTTGGAGGGAGCGAGGGGAGAGAAGTTGCTCTAGCGGGTCATTGACTCCTGAGGGGGGAAGTTGCAACTTGGTGCGGTTCGCCTCTCGACAACTTCCCTCCTCAGGGGGTGAGGACCCGATTCCAGTAACTTCTCGAGCTGTCGCAACTCAGGGTGCTGACCGGGGTTGATACCTCCAAAAAACCTCAAATGCTGTCTTGTCTGTCTGTTCTTTTTCACAGTTTGTACTTGCTTGCCGGTGATAAGTAACCGGACTATTGCCCCCCATAATAGAAGGGGTATGTGTGTGTGTGAGTTAAAAAAAAAAAAAAAAAAAAATGCGAATGACTCATTAAATCAGTTATTTGGTGGTCTCCTTACCACTCGGATAACCGTGGTAATTCTAGAGCTAATACGGGCAGCATATCCCGACTTCTGGAAGAAATGTATTTATTGGATAAAAGGCTGATCTGGGCTTGCCCGTTGTTGGGGCGAATCATGGTGACTTGTCGAATCGCATGGCCTTTGAGCTGGCGATGTTCCATTCAAATTTCTGCCCTATCAACTTTYGATGGTAGGATAGAGGCCTACCATGGTGGTAACGGGTGACGGAGAATTAGGGTTCGATTCCAGAGAGGGAGCCTGAGAGATGGCTACCACATCCAAGGAAGGCAGCAGGCGTGTAAATTACCCAATCCGGACATAGGGAGGTACTGACAATAAATAACAATACTGGGCTCTTTCGAGTCTCGTAATTGGAATGAGAACAGTTGTAAACTCCTTGAACGAGCATCCATTGGAGGGCAAGTCTGGTGCCAACAACCGCGGTAATTCCAGCTCCAATAGCGTATATTTAAGTTGTTGCAGTTAAAAAGCTCGTAGTTGGATTTTGGGTGGGAGGGGTTGGTCCGCTCTTGCGGGCGTGTACCGGCCCTTTTGCCTTTCTTGCCGAGTATGCGTTCCTTGCCTTTATTGGCTGGGATCCAGAGCCAGCGTTGTTACTTTGAAAAAATTAGAGTGTTCAAAGCAGGCCCGTGCTCTGAACTCACCTGCCGAATCAATCAGCCCCGAAAATGGATGGAGCTGAAGCGCGCCACCTATGCTCGGCCGTTGCGGCGATTCTGACGCCTCGATGAGTAGGAGGGCGCGGGGCCTGCTGCGAAGCCTGGAGCGTGAGCCTAGGTGAAGCGGGTCCCGGTGCAGATCTTGGTGGTAGTAGCAAATATTCAAATGAGAACTTTGAAGACCGAAGTGGGGAAGGGTTCCATGTGAACAACGCTTGGACATGGGTCAGTCGGCCCTARGAGATGTGGAAACCTTGTATCAAGGGCGCACTGCGTGCCTCACATCGAAAGGGGGTGGGGTTAATATTCCCGAACTGGGTTGTGGAGGTGGACGGTAACGTAAGCAGCTTCGGAGATGCCTACGGGGGCCGTGGGGAGGGTTTCTTTCCTTCTTGATGGCTCGCCCACCCTGGAATCGGATCAACCGGAGATAGGGTGCAGCGCGCGACAAAACACCGCGCGTCTTGTGGTGTCCAGCGCGCGCCCGACAGCCCTTGAAAATTTGGAGTTGCGGGTACCTCTCACGCCCGACCGTACTCATAACCGCATCAGGCCTCCTAGGTGAGCAGCCTCTGGTSAAAGGAAGAATGTAGGTAAGGGAAGTCGGCAATATGAATCCGTAACCTTGAGAAAAGGATTCGCTCTGAGGGCTGGGCCTAGGGGTCTGCGCCCCGATGTCGTTGGCTGCCGATGGTCTGCCAGAGCTGCTCTCGCGCTGAGGGCGGAGCCCTCGTGCCAGTGTGCCGACGGGCGTAGAATGTCTTGTGTCCCCACCTTTCAGGTGGGGCCGTGGGACTCTCCCTAAGCATCAAACTGCCGACTCAGAACTGGTGCGGACAAGGGGAATCCGACTGTTTAATTAAAACAAAGCATTGCGATGGTCCCAACGGATGTTGACGCAATGTGATTTCTGCCCAGTGCTCTGAATGTCAAAGTGAAGAGATTCAACGAAGCGCGGGTGGTGGGAGTAACAATGAATTTCTTAAGGTAGCCAAATGCCTCGTCATCTAATTAGTGATGCACATGAATGGATTAACGAGATTCCCACTGTCCCTATCTCCCTCCTGTCTCTTATACACATCTAGATGTGTATAAGAGACAGGCTCTTGGCAATACCATCCTGCGAAACCACAACCAAGGAAACGGTCTTGGAAGAATCGGCGGGGAAAGAAGACCCTATTGAGCTTGACTCTAGTTCGACTCTGTGAAWTGACTTGAGAGGTGTAGAATAAGTGGGAGCCTTACGGCGCAAGTGAATACCACTACTTTTAACATTATTTTACATATTTCGTGAGGTGGAGCCAGGGCTCTGCCCCTGCTTCTCGATCCAAGGTGCAGGCCGTCGTGGCCTGTCCGATCCAGGCAAAAGACATTGTCAGGTGGGGAGTTTGGCTGGGGCGGCACATCTGTTAGAAGATAACGCAGGTGTCCTAAGATGAGCTCAACGAGAACATAAATCTCGTGTGGAGCAAAAGGGCAAAAGCTCATTTGATTTTGATTTCCTGTACGGGCGGTTTTCTCTTTAGTGGTGTATGGCTTTGTGAGTATCTGTGCAGAGTGGTGAGGTTCTTTTAGCACTGTGTGAACTTGTAAATAGAGCTCGGGTTGTGGATTTGTGAGTACTTGTATAGAGAGGTGGGATTCTTTGTACCATTGTGTGAGCTTGCAAATAGACCGCGGGGTTTCCTTGGTCCCAGTCTGTGGACCTGCAAATAAGGTTCGGAGGGAAGAAACTGTGATGGGTACATAACTCGTGGGCTTCCTCTGACTAGTGTGGATTCGTGAGTAGTTGTATAGAGTGGCCAGATCCTTTGTACTACTGTCACCGGCTGGGAGAAAGAGACTGCGACGGGTACGAAACTGGTGGCTTCCTTCGAGTAATGTGGATTGGTGAGTACTTGTATAGAGAGGTGAGACTCTTTGTACTATTGTGTGAGCTTGCAAATTGATCGCAGGCTCCCCTTGATACCAGTGTGCTGACTTGTAAAATAGGGTCCGGGGAAAACAGACTTCAATGGGTACAGAATTTGTGGGCTTCTACTACTATGGAGCCTGTAAATAGAGCTCGGGTTGGTAAACAGGGTTTGGAGGAAAGAGATTGTGACGGGTTTAGAACTCGTGGGCTTCCTCTTCACTAGTGTGTGGATCGGTAAATGGGCTCGGAGGAGCGAGAAGGCGACATGCAGTAGAAGACTGCGTTCTGAAGTATCCGTTTATCAAACAGAAGGAGTGCAGAGGACGCCTTTGTGCACTGTCGCGATGGCAATGCCCTTGTAGTGATGTGCGTTGGAAGACTGTGAGTCTCAGTGGGGAAGAAAATACTGGTCTGGGAATACTCAATCCTGGAAGAAGTTACTGACTGACAGAGGGTCTTGCTATAGACGTTTAGTCGATAGTATAACTATCTGAGAGAATACAGGGTGACCAAGACTGAGGGAATTGGAAATAATAATACTGATCATGCGTCACTAATTGTTGTGCGAAGTTGTAATAGACGATGCATGGAAAGGCCACACTCCCTGGTAGTGCCTGGGTCATGGGAACAAGTTGTAGGGGGACCAAAACCAGGGTTGTCACGCGGGGATCCCCGGTGTGAGGAAACCCGGGGAGGGTACCTTGTCCGCCGCTAAAGCCAGGGACAGCGACGTCTGTCACCCGCCGTGCCCGCTTCAGAGGTCCTCAGCGGCGTGGTAGGGGGTGGGATTTGATTGGCCTGTCACATCCCCACTAAGAGCGTCAACTTAGTAGGCTCCTCAATAAACCTAAATAATAATAAAAAAAATAATAATTAAAAAAAAAAACGAAATAAAGTAAATAACTCAAGCCAACAAACAGCCATGCTCTGAATTACCGCGTTTGAAAAGAGAAAGTTGGTCTTACAGTTAGCAGCATTATGTCTACATCAAAACCATTCTAAGATCACAACCGTGAATCCGTACGATTTGAAGTCCCCTTGTAAAACCCGCTGACGTGGAGAGGCCAGCGCTGACTTGCCACAAGTACCTCTTCATTCTCATGTCCCGGTTGGCGCAGCGTCTGATGCTTCTCTACGAGCTTGGAGAACTCTTGTTGTTTGGGTTGTGACTATGGACAATTGAGAGTGGAATGTCTGATTGTTTGATGACTGGCATGCCCTCTCTGCATCCCTCGGATCATCCATGTTTTGAGTCTCTCTCTCTCTCTCTCTCTCTCTCTCTCTCTCTCTCTCTCTCTCTCTCTCTCTCTCTCTGTGTGTGTGTGTCCAACTCTGATGAGGATATCTCCGGTGCATTTGCAGTCACAACTCACAAACGGGCGTTTGTGACAAAAACTCTCTTGGTCGGTCTCAACCAGGATTCTCAACGCAGCCTCCGGAGCGGGCTTACTGGATTCCAACTGGACACCGATTCAGACTGCAGGTTTGTTCCCCCCTCCTTAGTAGGGATCAACAGAGGAGAGATCCTTGTGTTTGGTTCTAAAGAATGGTGGTCATCTATAAGTGTCTGTCATCCTGATGACTCGCTCCACAGTACTCTTTTTCTGCAGGCCAGCAACGTCCATGTGCGCATCAGTACTTCACTACTTCAAGAGTTTTCTCGGGGCTGATGCCGCTGACATAATCCATCTGTCTGACAGTTGCATATCCCAAATGAAATGTATACAGTTGTTGATTTTGTCCTCGTACGTGCCACCAGCTAGATGAACAATACAGGCCGCATTTAATCAGCTCTCTGATACCCTCGCTGCGCTAGTGCGATCCTGCCCTCCCCTGTGGTCTCTCTCTCTCAAAATGTCCAGTTACAATTCTTTTCCCAATGTCAGGCCTCACCAGAACTGAAAATTTCGTGCGCCCCAGGAAAAATCCACCGTTGGAATCACCCTTAATGATGTTTAAAACTCGACAGAACTGAAATCCCAACGGTGATTCTTTTCACTTTTTAACTCCCCTTGAGAGTGTGAAGACCGATCGTTAATATATGCCTCCAATCAAAAGATACAACCTCCGTACCACGTTCATGTCGGATTTGCGCCCGAAGTCTTACTCGCACAGACTGATACTTCTTTTCTCTCCCTCTCTCTCTYTTTTTTTTTTTTTTTTCTCTCTCTCTCTCCCTCTCTTCTTATCCCTCTCACGCATACTGAGTTTCGAACCCGCGCCTTAAGCCCCCATGTCGCATCTAGATTCTYTGTCTTCACACGCCATCTCCCTTTTAGCCTCTAACTCTTCCTTGCATTCTCACTCTCCACTGGATGATCGTACTTTGGATTATTGTGTCCCTGTCGCCCAACAGCGGATCTGGCCCAGCCACAGTGTARGTGGTCAAGCACAGGCCCCCGTGTAGTGTTTACGGTATTGTCACGTATTTTCTCGAGTCCATCACTMAGTATCCAGACTTGTACTCATCTCTTTCGTCTACTTCTGGCAGCGATCCTACTCTCGCTCCTTCTGAACAGCGCTCCTTCCTACTCGTTTCCTCCCTTACTCACTGTCTTTTTCTGCTGACTCACACACTATGATACGCTGGGTAGCTCACTCCTTCTCATATGCTAATGCTCACGCAAGCGAACACACTACCCACTCTCGCAGTTACACTCTCTCGTTTGCTGGGGATTTCTGACGAGTGCACTCTCAGGCCTTCCCTCTTGTGCATGATCGAAGCTCGATTCTTGCTCTTTCTCCGTGTGAGGGTTGCGTGTTGATTGATCTCTCCCGTTCGCCGATTGGACTCTCCCGTGTGCATGACTTCCTCCAATTCAGTTGTTCTCCATGTGTTGACTGGAAGTAAGGGACACTTATATGTTGAATAGTATCCCTTACCTGATGTCCTGGAGTTCAATCAGCCCCTTTCAAAGATTTACATGCGTCAATAAAATCTCACGTGCATTGATTGGATAACCGTCCGTGATCAGTCCACTTAGAGTGGTTGGATCAGCGCACGTGGCCAGTCCACTTTGAGTGATCGGATCACGACGCTTGATCTATCCTTCGTTTTCTTTGACTAGTCATGTGTGAGATTGGATCACTATCCTCACTCCCACCTGCAAACTCGCCATGGCAGCAGTTCGTGAGGCAATCACACACACGGCAGCCGCCTGAGCGCCGACGCGCTTCCCCCCGCGCTTGCAATGCTCCGCAACAGTTGTGCGTCGGGTACGCCTCGCATGCCATCCTTCAGTCCTCTCCGCTCATCCCCCGTGCAACAGTCTGTCCATCGATGTCTCCACCCTGAGCCCGGTGAGCTTCGCACCCTCTGTGTCCCTTCAGTTCCTCTCACCCTCGTGCTCTGCCCAGCTCTCCTATCTCGATGGTCTTCGTCGAGCAGATCGAATACCAGGCACGCACCTTGCTCGGTCAAACGCCCAGCGCTTGCCCAGGTCGTTTCTCGTGCAAACCAACGCGGGGCACGCCTGGCATGCCGTGTTCTCCTTCCCTGTCCGCCCATTCATCACGAATAGAGCCCGTATATGGGCGGAGTACACCCTGCACGCCTCTCTTGCATTGACTCCGCCTGCATCCGTACCGTGACGCGGGCTGGGTACACCGTGCATACTGTCCCTGCTCTCTAGTCCCCTTTCCCTTTATGGTTTTCCCGCACAGCTGAACGTGGTATTTCCTCCTCCCAGGTCCAGTCCGTAGACCTTCGTAGGCTGAAGGTAAAAGCAGGGCCAGGCCCAGCTCTGGTGCAGTGGAACCCATATACAGTCTCATCGGGACCTGCAACTGAAACCTGCTGTAAAAAGAAAGCCAGATACTTCCGTATGGCAGGTACCCGTACCAAACTTGTCACTTTTACGCTCCAAAGCCAACCACGGTACTGAAAAGCAATTGTATTGTACCAGTTACCAACACAAAAGCCGAACCGCAGTCCAGCTGTTGCTCCCAACACCCAGTTACCATGCTTGTTCCGTATCTGTCCCGGATCAGAGTGTCGGGCCGAACCAGAACCGAGCCAACACCGAATCTGAGAACATGTCAAATGCCGCACAATACCGTGGTCCCAAAGCTGAAATAAAGCGCCATATTGGCACCAAACGTGGAATAAATGGTCGCAGTGACGGTGTCGAGCCTGGGTTAAATATTCGTGATAACGCCGAACCTGGGATAAACTGCCGCCAACGTCTCTAACCTGGAATAACTGTCGTAGTAGCCCCGGTCCTGAGAATAAATCACCGTACCTGTCCCGAACCTGAAAATAAGTCACCGTAGTGAAACAACTGTCACCGGCCAGACACCGTAGTACGAAGCCACTCCGTAACAACCCTCGTATCCGTACTGAACCAAACACCATAGTCGACCCAAGGTAGCACCACCCCATGCTGTCCATGCGATCGTCCTCGAACTGTCACAGTGAAGTTAGTAAATAGGTGGATCGGGAAAGTGGCACGAAAAACCTTGATCATCAGGGATTGGCGAAAAAGGTTGGGATCCAGAGA
>BFEA01000382.1:1246404-1274819 GCA_003427395.1 Chara braunii
GTGCAAGGTGGTTGGCTATGCTGGATGGGTGTAGGTGATGGTGGAGGAAGAAGGTGGGAGAAGTTTTGGGTTGTCCTTTGGACACCCGGGCAAGGTGGATGACTATGGTGAATGGGTGAGGGGAGATGGAGGAGGGTGAAGGTGGGAGGTGTTTTGGGTTGTCCTTTGGATATCCCGGCAAGGAGGATGGCTATGGTGGATTGGGAGAGAGAGATGGTGAAGAAGGTGGTGGAGGGAGAACGTGCAAGGCGGTCTTGGCCCCGTGCCGTCTCATAACCCAAGTGTCTGAGTCCGTCGTCCGCCGTATTCCCTAGCCCCGGAGGCAAAACACGATTCCACAACGCACAATCTATAGCTAATATGCAGAAAACACAGATTTGCAGCAGAAACAGCGGGTTGAGAAATCGCAGCATCTGCAGATTTGCAGATTACGGTAACTTACCGTTTTCGCAGTTTTTTTTGCCGAAGGTGAAAAATCGGGATACACAGGTCTGTGTTTCCAACCGCAAACGACATCAGAATCACTCCAAATTTGATGGGTCCTCTCAGTATGTCACAGGGAAGGCCTCTGCAAAATTTTGTGGGATTCTGACGCCATTTGGGTGCAGTTGCCTGTTTCGGGCGCCGTCCGGTCTCAAAGTGAAAAGTTCGGAGGAAGTCCGTTTTCTGATTTTTTCAGAAAAGTGACTCCGATGGCCTGCTGGGTCTGCAGGCCATTTGTTTATGCTTAGAACATGAGGTCTGAGAAATCTCTGACCCCATGCCCAAGTTTAGGCAGTGTTGTTGCCGTCGTGCTTTTGGCCACATTGGCCCGTTTGCTGTTCCCGTGCGGTCCTTGCACCGGCGGGTGGTTACTCTATCATTCTTCCGTGGCAGCGGTCCGTGCGGCCATATCCTAGCAGCAGTCCCAAACCCACAACTATTCAGTAAGGAAAAACACAGCAAAGGCTTAATTTGCTGAAAATCAGCAGCCTACCAACCTCCCAATCACCGCGTTCGAATAGAACACGGGGGGGGGGGGCAAAATCATGCGGTATCTAGTCTAGAGCCCGAGGAGAAACTCAGCGATCTACCTGGGAGTGCAAAAACAGACAATGCACGCATTTTATACTACCAGATCACTAGATTACACCAAGATTGGAGCACCAGTTTACTCCCTGGTGAAGAATCAAGCGAAACATGGAGAAAGAGAGAGAAAAACACACTCTTGAGCTCACACACACAAGGGGGAAAGTTGCGCTTCACATAGGAGTGGAAAAACAGACAACACAAGCACTCTACACTACTCAAATCACTAGATTACACAAAGATTGAAGTTGCAATTCACTCCCAAGTGAAGAAACAAGTGAAACATGGACGGAGAGAGAAAAAAACATAAATTTGAGCTCACACACACAAGGGGGAAAGTTGCGATTCACATGGAAGTGGAAGAATGGACAAAACAAGCACTCTGCACTACTCAAACACTAGATGAGACCAAGATTGAAGTTGCGATTCACACCTAAGTGAAGAAACATGTGAAACATAGAGAGAGGGAGAGAAAAATACACATTAAAGTTTCAATACACAAGGAGGGAAATTGCGATTTACATGGGAGTGGAAGAATGGACAAAACAAGCACTCTACACTATATTACACCAAGATTGAAGTTACGATTCACACCCAAGTGAAGAAACAAGTGAAACACGGAGATAGGGAGAAAAAAACACACACTTGAGCTCACACACACAAGGAGGAAAGTTGTGATTTACACAAGAGTGAAGATTGAGACTAACCAAGCACTAATAAACACAAAAACATCAAGATAATGAAGAAGAAGAAAAAAAAAAAAAAAAGAGGGAAGAGGAAGGGGAAGAGGAAGATGGGAGAGAGGAAGGAGAGGAGGAGGAGGAGGAATATGAAGAAGAAGAAGAGGGAGAGGAAGAAGAAGAAAAAGAAGAACGAGAAGAATAGGAAGAAGAAGAAGAGAAGGAGAAGAAAAAGAAGAAGAAGAAGATGATGATGATGAAGGAGAAGAAGGTGGTTCTCTCCACTCACCTCTTCTTGGTCTTGGAGTTGATATCCCAACCTTTGATGAAGTTTCTCCTTACTTAGTTATGACTTCCTTGTTCTCCAAGCCCTTCTCCTTCCTCCTCTCTCCTCCCCCCGAGTTGCCACAAGTTCCTACCACTATGGTTATGGAGTCCTCCCCTCTAGGAGAGTTAATGAGACCCCTTCTAGCCTTGCCTTCTTCCACACTAGTCTGGGAGCTATGCCGGATCACCTTCCTCCACTACCACTAGCCTGTAGAGTCCTTCCCACTAGCTCACTGTCACCTCTAAGCTCCCACACTGGCAGGGCTTCCCCGCACTTCACTCCAAGTGAGTGTAGTGCCCTCATGGGCAGAATTGGGCAGCATGGGCACTCCTCATGCAAATGGGAGTGTGACGGACTGAATTCCTAGCTTATGTAGGCTGGAAACAGCAGTCCGGCCAGCCCATGAGCCTCTCCATGTGCCCCATAGTGAACCGAGGTACCCCTATGACCAATTTTCACCACTAGGCCTTTCCGGGGGCACCTGGACCATGCAGTCCGAGTGGTTGGTACCAACTCGGACTGCCCCTTGGGCCTTTTTCCAGCCTCACACCACTTGGAAAACGCTGCCCCCTCGAGTCCAAGGTCCAAGGGGTAGCCTACTTATTAGGCCTTTTTCTCGATTTTTTTAAAGTTTCAGTCTCTCTTGGGTAGGCTGGAGCATTTTTTCATGTGGCGGTACATTTTCAGCCTTGGATCAGGCTGAGAACCAAGGCCACCATTATTCCAAGCTACCCCATGGTGGTCTTTGCTTCAAATTTGATCCCCTAAGCTCAATTTTTCAGTTTTTGGTGCTTCTGGCTCTCCTTTTGGGCCAAATGCACAGTTTCGTTTTTTTTCCTCTTTTGTTTTCTTTCCATTTTGGGCTGCCACCTCATTCCGAAGCTAACCATTTTGAGCTGGCCCACAAAAAACGGTTGTTTTCTCTCCACCATGAGATATGATCTCAGATCTATGACCCAAAAGAAAACCGGTCTTCGTGTTTTTGCATTTTCTCTCATTTTGTCATTTTTAATTCAGATATTGTTGAGATTGAGATATGGCCCCAAGGGTCATATCTCAGCAATCCGGATTGCCCTCCTTGGATCTAGGAGGGGTGAGGTCATCTTTGGGACCTGCCAGTCTCTACTGCAGCAGTCCCAATGGGCCGACATATTTTCCTCCACACATTTCTCCCATTTTGTCTCATTCTCCCTTAATTTTTTTTCCTTTTTGTTTTTTTTTTCCTTTTATTTTTGTTGTGACAAGTGTCAAATTGTTGTGCACTCTCTTTCTAGGCCTTAGAACCTTTTTCATGGCCAGGTTCATGGCCGGCTGTTGGCCGTTATATCTCGGATTATAATGATGCCACCCCCAAGTTCCTAGGGGGCTCCATTTCGCCTCCGTTTGTCCGATTTTGAACCCTCTTGGCTCCGATTTCCCTTGGCCAGCTGTTTTCTTGCATGGAGCCCCTTGGGCTCTTCTTTTCTTATGCCTAACTAGTCCGAGATATCTCTGACTGCTGAGCAGCCCTCCCTCCACTTATTTTTCTTTGTTTTCATTCTCGTTTCGTCCGTTCGAGCTCTACTGGTGCTTGCACTAGTCGTACTAGTATTTTCCACCGTCGAGATCTTCGATCTCGGCGGTGTCGTTTGCCTTGCACGGCCAGTCCCTACATTGGCTAATGGTTTCCCCTTGGGACACCTCAAGTCCCCGCCACTTCCTCATGCTAGTTCCATTTTTTTGTCCCACCGGCGGCAGCGTCGACAAAGCTCAATTTTTCGACAATTTTTATTTGGGCCAATTTGGTCCCCGACGTCATCCCAGTTGATGCCCAACTTTTATTTGGGACTCCCCATGTCTCCGGCAATCCCATTTTATTATTCCCATCTGCCTCAGGCGTGTCGAACATTTCTCCGGCCGCGGGACCCCCGCCTTGTTGTTATGCTCCCTTGTGCCTACGACACCGTTTTGTAGCCTTTTGGGCGTGCCGTGGCTTATTTCCTCTCGGCCTAGGCATCCCCAGGCAGTCCGTTAATTCTCAAACTGCAGCCACAACCAATTTCCTAGTCCCCCAGCCCTACGCCATGCCCCATGCCCAAGGGAAATGAAGCGTTAATTTTCCAAGGGCATTCAGGCTCAATTTCGGCTCCTTGAGCACTCAAAACTTGTGTTTGCCCCTCCTTATGCAAGCCGTTGTAACTCGGACCGCAGTAGGGCTGTTTTCTCTGTCTTAATGCCCCACAACTAGCCCCGAACTGAAAGATAAAGAAGCGCCCAAACCTCAAGTACATCCGGTCTCCATTTTGGTTCCCGGTGCAACTAAAACATGTGTTTGGCCTCCCCTAGGTAATCCGTTTTTTTTCGGTTGCAAAGGGCCTTGATTTTCTTTGATTTTCTCTTCATAAATCAAAGAAAATCAAAGTCCTTTGTAACCGCCATATGCCAAAATGAATTTGGTCCAAACTGCTCTTTTCGTCCGTTAGTGCCCTTTTGACTTTTCCCTTTTTTTTCCTTTTTTTTTCCCCTTCACTTGTGGACAATAGGGACTTGCCAGTCCATACTTGTTGCAGTCCCAACTGACGGCGAACTCACTCATCCTCTCTCACCTCCCATTTTCTTTTGCTTTTCTTTTCCTTTTTGCATGTCAAATGTCAACTAGCCGTTAAGGCCCTTTTCTAGGCTCTTCCTCTTAGTTTTGGCCCTTCCTATGCCCAAGGGCCAGTCGTTTATTTCTCGGACTGCACTTGTGGCCCTCTCATGCCCACAAGAGTCTCCATTTGCCTCCCTCTCTCCCAAACGGTGGATCCTCATACTCCGATTTTCTCCCGGAGGTCTATTTTTTTGACGAACTTTTTTTTCTTGGGGGATGTCAATCCGAGATTTTTCGGATTCCTCCCATACCTTCCGTCTCTTGTTTCTTCCCTTTTTATTTTTCTTTTGGCCCTCCCACTTGCTCCCACTAGTTCTTGCACTAGTGGTGCTAATATTTTTGACCGTCAAGATCTCCGATCGTGACGGTGCAACGTGCCTTAATTATTTGCACCACATGTCGCGCCACCATTTCCCCTTGGGACATCACAAGTCCCCGTCACTTGTTCCGCATTAGTCCCCGACACTAGTCCTGCTGGCGATCCCGCAAGTACTTGTGCCGCCGGTGGTCCCGCCGATACTTGTCCCGCCGGTAGTGTCGCCAGTACTTGTCCTGATACCGCATTTTTTGCTTAGTCATATGTGGTCCTCGACACTTTGTCCCACCGGTGGTCTTGCCAGTACTTGTTCCGATACCGCATTTTTTGCTTAGTCCCATGTGGTCCCCGACACTTTGTCCCGTCGGTGGTCCCCGACACGTTTGTCATTTCTCTGCCTTATGGTGGCCTCCTTCCCTCGTCCTTCTCGTGTCCCGTACACCGTCCTCTCCGGACGCAGGTTCTAGCTTGGCATGTGCCCCCCTTGGTTTTCTTGACGTCGCATTCCGGTGGCCTCCTTGGTCTGGGCTACGTCTTCATGCGCCGACACCTTACCTGTCATTTTCTCCCTTCCTTTTTCCTTGCGGCGCGCGCCCCGCTGTCATTACTTCTCTCTGCGTTCCCTCTCCTTTTTCGGGAGAGCGGCCGCCTTTACTATTTTTCTCGCAATCCCTTGCCGTTTGCCCCTCGACTGCTGCTCTCATGGTCCCGTGGCCCCGACAACCCGGGTAACCTCCATTCCCCCTGATACCAGTGCTTGAACACTTTCCGCCCTTCTTGCCTCCGGTTTACTCTGCTGTGCACAATTCTGCCATATACAGTCTCTCGAGTGACGGGATGTTATTCGGGACCTACCAGTCCCAAGACATTCCCCCCACTTATTCGCGATGTCCTCATCACGGACCAGTCCTCAGTTAGTAGGGGTTTGGAGATGTAGACGGAGGGAAAAGGATGTGGGGTGAAACGGGTAGTTAGCTTGTTAGGGTTCTTTTTGTCCTTTCCCATTCCTTTCTCAGGGTTTTCTTTGGTTTTCCGCCCTTGGGGTGGAGGAGGGTACGGGGAGCCAAAGGATCTTCTTCGGGCTTCTATTTTCTCATCCCATGCCGGCCAGGTTCATTTCTGATTACCACTATTCTCAATACCCCTTTCGTTTGGGTCCTTCGGCCTGTGCAATCCATGTTTTCAATACCTCTTTCCTTCGGGTCCTTCGGCCCGTGCAATCCATGTTTTCAATTCCACTTTCCTTCGGGTCATTCGGCCCGTGCAATCCATGTTTTCAATTCTGCTTTCCTTTGNTGCTTTCCTTTGGGTCCTTCGGCCCGTGCAATCCATGTTTTCAATTCCGCTTTTCTTTGGGTCCTTCGGCCCGTGCAATCCATGTTTTCAATTCCGCTTTCCTTTGGGTCCTTCGGCCCGTGCAATCCATGTTTTTCGCCACTCTTCCCTCGAAGCTCATGCCTTAGCCAAATCCACATTCATTTCTCCCATGTCATTTCACCCGGCCTTTCCCTAGCCCTGCCAATTTCACATGCATATCACCCTTTGTCCTTTCTTGCCCCTTGTTTAATTAATTTTCCATGTGCGATACTCAGTTCATCCCTCATGCATCTCTCTTCCAGATACCTTGTCAGACCTTCTTCTCAAGCCTATGCAAACAAATTGCACAAGTCCTTTCTCCTCTGGCACCTTGTCATGCCCCTTTTCCTCAGGTCCATGCAAAGCCAATTACACAAGTCTTTTCTCTTCTGGGTATCTTGCCAGGCTTCTTTTCTAAGGCCCATGCAAAGCCAATTACAAAGTCTTTTCTCTTCTGGGCATCTTGCCAGACCCCTTTTCTCAGGCCCATGCAAAGCCAATGACACAGTCTTTTCTCTTCTGGGCATCTTGCCAGACCCTTTTTCTCAGGCCCATGCAAAGCCAATTACACAGTCTTTTCATGCGTTTTTGTATGTAGATGGCACACCTTCCCCCCACTCAAAACGCGATTTCTTTATCGCGCGACTGGTTCTCACTCGGAGGTACGCAGACCTGTGGCTCGCCGACCTCAGTCAAGGACACAAGCCCATCCGCTTCACAAGGAAAGAGTGATCCGTTCCTCCTCAGCGGTTGACGCCTCATCCTCCTACTCGATCCGACCTCTTACTATTACGTGGCGAACACCAATATTGAGGTTCCTCCTCACATCTGGCAGGTAGGTCCAGTCCAAGCCTTCCAGGGCCTCGTCTATCCGTAAGAGTTTCCCTCGCGAATCGTTCCTCCCGAGTGGTAATTTTCTGGATCCGGCCTCTTCCTTTCAAGAGAATTGGGGCTCTCTATTAGTTCGCGAGTGCAGTTAAGAAGACCTCGCAATTAGTCCCGAAGCGGTTGTAATGCTCCGGCAAGGCAGTGTCAATGACTCGTGGTGGTGGCGGCCTCCACCCGATACCTCACCCGACCGTTCTTCTTGGACAGTGCCGCCCAACTTAGTGCGGACAGCCGAGGTCCGACCCAAACGGCCATGCCACCCCTCTATGCTATGGCGTGTGGTTGGAGAGTAGCGAAATAGACTAGAATAACAATGGATCTCTCGCCCATTTGGTTCTCCCACCCTTTGATATTTAAGCTCTCAACACGAGGCGCAGTTTGAGATCCCCGACTAGAGCTCATTGTCGGGGTCAGTTTCGGACGTCCTGCACTGATCCAAGTGGTAGGTGCATTGGTCCTTTAACCCTCATCCCCTTGTAAGAGGAACAGGTCGCGCTGAGACTTTTCCCTTTAAGGAATAGAGGTCTTGAGGTTGCGGTGCAAGCACCGATACGCCCCTCTTGCGGAGGCCAAGGACCAGAAAAAAAATAAATTCATTTCAATATTATTTCCAAGTCCATTTCAAGTTGCCTAGGGTCCTCTGTTAATGCAATGCAATTTTCAATGCTCATTCAATTCCGATGCTCAATCCGATTCCAACGCTCAATTCAATTCCAAGGCTCAATCCAGTTCCAAAGCTCAATCCAATTCCAAGGCTCACTCCAATTCCAAAGCTCAATCCAACATGTCTTCCAAGGCCGAGTCGAATATCTTTTCCAAGGCTGCCTCCAATGTCTTTTCCAAGGCTGAGTCCAATAGCTTTTCCAAAGCTGAATCCAATATCCTTTTCCAAAACTCAGCTCTTCTCAATCTCATGCCTCTCAAGCAGTCATGCAAGGGGACCCCAATGCCAATTCCAAAGAATGATCCTTGTCAGGGGTCATTCCGAACAACCTGGTTAGGGTCATTCTTATCTATTTCAATCGAACAGCCTGGTTAGGGTCATCCTTATCCATTTCCATCGGACAGCCTGGTTAGGGTCATCCTTATCCATTTCCATCGGACAATCTGGTTAGGGCCATCCTTATCCATTTCCATCGGACAACCTGGTTAAGGTCATCCTTATCCATTTCGATCGGACAACCTGGTTAAGGTCATCCTTATCCATTTTCAATGTTAGCGCCCGAGGGGGTGGGCCTCGAGGACACGGATCCTATCTCTGTCTCGGAGGTTAGAAGGTGGCCATCTCTTTAGGTTTTCCGCATGCTCTTGCTTTTTGTCTCATGCCCATCATCATTCTCATGTCCATACATCCGACTTAGCGTATAGTGCTTGAATTGAGGCTCGCAACCCCAAGCACCACTAACCCACCCGGTCGTTCAACCAAAACAAGGGCACTATGTGCCGTCACTGTTTTTGCTTTGTCTGACCTCTCAAGCCTTTCACTGCTCTGGACTTATCCAGGACAGGTTGGATTAGACTCCTAAGGAAGCGTGTTCTTTATGCCTCTTTACCCATAGGTCCCCTAACCTCTCACAGAGACTCGTACCATGACTCATTCATCCAAGGGTACATATGTCACAAAACTATGTTGGCATAGACTTTTCTTCAATATCGACAATTCCCATGGTCTTTCCTTTCCCCAAAAAGAGTCAATCATTTTCAGTTCATCTGTCACTGTCAATGATCCTCACATTTTTCAAAGGAGCGAGTACTTATGCAAAGTAGCATTGGCTACCCAATCCCTGTTTACTTCCCCATTTCAAAGGGCGGTCCCATTTGCGGCTTTTCCGAAGAAAAAGGGAAAATTTCTGGGCAAAAACGACATCTCAGACCTGCCTCATCTATGTCCCCTTTTCCCTTTTGCCTTCTCTAGAGGTAGGCAGTCCTTCATAGCTCTAGTCTCAAGCTCATTGGTCCTCACGTCCTTCTGAAGAAGCAAGTACTTATGCAAAGTAGCACTAGCTACCCAATCCTTAGTCATTTCTCGACTAGAAAGTTGTCCCATTGTGGTTTATTCCCAAAAAATCAAATGCAAAGGCGAAAATGACAGTTCTGCCTGCCCACGTACCCATCCTCCCCATTTTCTAGCTATTCTTTGTTATGTCTATCGTCCCCTGTTGCCCAGTTGCCATTTGTTGAGCCTCTCTTGCGCGATCGTCGATTTTCTGCTGCATCCTTCTCTTCGTTATTTGAAGCTCAAGGAGCGCCTCTTCGGTGAAGAAGGTTGTTGGCGTTATATCTTCTCCCCTGCTTAGCTTTTCCTTTCTTTTGATCGCCCATTCATACCGCATGATACTGGACCATTGATCAAACCAGCCGCTGCAAGACGGCCCAAACTCTTTTATCCATTTGTCCTTCTCATCGGCTGGATCCTCATCCCTTGCCCGTACTTCTTTTGTTGGCGTTGTGACCTCGTCGTCCTCCTCCCTTCTACTGAGGTCTATGACCTCGTTGGGCTCTACCTCATCCATCCTTTGCTTCTTCCTTGGGCTTCCATTCTCCCCCTTACTACTGTCACTTTCAGATGAGAGATCTATTGGTTCTCCATTTCTCAGGGGTGAGGGCCCCCTGGTCTCTTGCTTCCTTCCTCCTCTGCCCACAACCAAGTTGAAGTCAAAACCCACATACAGTTTCCTCTTCCTGGTACTTGGTTCCCCTGCCAGCCTTGCCCCTTGTTCCGCGGTGGGCCTGTTGATGGCATTGCTATCATTCTCATTTCCGAATTCCATCTTTGTCTCCTCTTGCTGTGTTCTTCTTTTACCCTAGTCCTGTTCATACATGACAGTCCACAACAACCCTCATACACACGCATTCCCTCCCACTCCCATTGCGAGTTTTGCAGTCTCATTCCCAGAACCCTTGCTTGCCCCCGTATGATTGGTAGTCCTTTCAAGGTAGCGACATAGGCGGTTGTTCCATTATCCCCCGAAAACTTAGGTACATTGTCCCAGCACATAGGCACCCCATATAGGCAGTCCCCAAAATTGCCCCACAAAAACTATGGTACATTGTCCCAGGCTCCCGACCCCATTCATACTCGGCCCAAGCAATCACCCCATACCCGAAAAAGAAGGAAGACACAAAAACGAACAACTCCTGCAGTCATGATTACCTCCGCAGAGAAGTGGTACAAAATAATGGCCAGCTGCCTGCTTTTCAGGTTGCCAATTCCCCTGTTTCTTTGTCCTGAGCCTCTTGCAACCATTGCTCCACCGGATCCCGGCTCAAAAGTCTGACCAGCCTCTGTCCCGGAAATGACCCTTTTATCCCAGTTCCGTCAAGATCCTCAAGTTCAAAGGTGTTCAGTCTCACCCACTTAGCAATCCTGTAGGGACCTTTTAACCTTCTTCCCAGCTGTCCGGACCATGTGCTTTCAAGAGCCGAGTTCCTAACTAGTACCCTTTCCCCCACCTGGAGTGGCTCCTTCCGCATGTTCTTGACCTGGTCCCACCTTGCTTTGTCCCTCATTCGGCTATCCATTACACGTTTAACCACATCCTCCAAGGCTTCCTCATTTCTGACGATTTGTTGTTATCGTGCGGCGATCAGCTCCTCCGTAAACATGTGTGGATTGTCAGCCAGCCTGTTCTAGGTAGGAACCAATGCTTCCACTGGGAAATCAATCTCCCTCCCATACCAGAGTTCTGCAGGAATGCACCCCGTCGTCTTCTTTGGCGTCATGTTTTCTTAAAAGATCGCCTGCTTAAGGTACCGAGGCCAGTTTCCCAGGTCATCTGTCGCTAGCTTAGCAATTGTGTTTTTCAAGGTCTAGTACCCCCTTTCTACAGGTGCGTTGGCCTAAGGATGGTATGGTTCGATGATCTTGATAGGTACACACAACGTCTTGAGCCTGCTTAACACTTCGTGATTTACGAACTCCGTCCCATTATCCGCTATGAACCTGCGCACAAAGGGGTGTCTTAGGTAGAAGTCCCCTATCCAGTCGGCCACTCCCTTTCCCGTTTTTCTCTTAAGAGCTACTGCCTCTACGTAACCACTGAGATTATCCTTTGCATCGAGGATGTACCTGTATGCATCCGCCGATACAGGCATGACCGCAAGGTCAAGGTGGACCAGGTGCCCCGGCCCCAGTACCCGAGTAGGTCTAAGGGGCTCGAAGACACGTGCGGAGCTTCTTTCCTGACATATTAGGCACGTTTGACAGTACGTAGCCACCATACCGGTCATACCTGGCCAAAAAGAAAGTGGCGCGATTTTCGCAAGAGTCCCTTTGAACGACCGGTGCCATCCGGCTAGCCCGTCATGCATCGCCTGGATTATGTCCAATTGCCTAAACCTTCCGCACACGACACGCCTAGGCATCATCCCTTCCTCTCTCTTGAACAGGTGGCCGTTCCTCAAAACATACCTCTCGGCTTCCTCCCTTGCCTTGAAGCTGACTTTCATAGGTTGCTTATTTCCTATAAGCAACAGACCAATCTCTCTAAAGACACCATCATACATGTGCACAAGGAAGAATTTTTGTCCCCCCTGCTTGGTATCTTGCTTCTCCTGAGCTTGATTCACTATATATTGCACTTCCCTTCGCGTCCAAGTTTCTACTAGACTCATAACAGCATCCCGACCCCCTTCAACAACTATTGTCATCAGCTCCTCTTTCGGCTCGATCGTTGTTCCCCACGAATCCTTCTCATCCTTGCGTCGAATCGTAGTGACTGACCCTTCCCTGAGTTCCGCAACTACGGCGGGCGCGCCTTTTTCCAGGGTCTGAATTAGCAGCTGGCCTGTTGTAGAAGCGGCGCCCACCATCTCGTTATTTACAATAAGGGTCCCCCCTTCGTACTCCAGGAAAGCGTCAATTGGTTCCGCATCCTCTACTCCCTCCGACGTGATGCAAATCCGACTTAGCCCGTCTACCCTGTTTCGGAGCACCGCAATTCGCTTGACTTTGTTGTCGAATTGCCATATAAAGTCTATCCATCTCCCAACGGTCGGGACTATAGGCTTGTAGTTCTTTAATGCCCCGACGACATTGGTTGGATCGATTCTCAGGATAAATCGTCTTCCGAATAGGTATGCCTGAAAGGTATTAAGGCAATGTTGAATGGCTAAGACCTCTTTCTAGAACTGTGAATATCGCCGTTCTGCCGAATTCAGGGTCCTACTCTCAAATCTAATAGGCCTCTCCTTCCCCTCCTCACTCCTTTGTATCAGGACTCCTCCTACTGCCAATGACCCTCCGTCTGTTTTCAAGATAAAGGGTCATCCTACTTCGTCATTGAAGAAGGGTGCTGCCAAAGTGACTTGATCGGAAGACAGGACGTCTTTCAGGGTCTTGACTACTGCTTACCTTTCCTCGGTCTACTCCATAGTCCCTCCTTTCCTAATCATTCCGCGGATAGGCTCAGCTATTTTGGCCAAACCCTTAATAAAGATCCTCCAGAATCCAACCACCCCTAGGAAGGCCCGTACTTCCGTTGTGGTGCGCAGCGGTGTCGGCCATTGAGAGATCTTATCCGTTTTTGCCGGGTCAGTTTTCCTTCCATAGGGCCCACAGCGAAACCCCACTATGGTCACCTCCGAGACCGCCAGGATGCTCTTTGGTCCACTTGCGGTAATATTATACACCAGGAATCGCTGGAGCAGATCCTTGATGTCCTGCACATCATCCCAGACGAACTTTCGTATGCCCGGCTGGACCTCTGTCTCATCCTTGTTTTGTGCGCCTTTTATGGGATTGTCGTCTATGTACGGCTCGCATTTTTCCGGGAACATGTCCCCTGCGACCGCAAGCATCCTCCTCTGCGCCTCTGCTACAGCGTTTGTAAAGCCCATAGGGGTTACTTGCATCTGCAGCTGCCCTACCAGGGTGTGCATGGCGCTTTACAGTCTGTCCCTAGCGTCAAGTGGCAGTTGATCATACCCTGACTATAAATTTATCAAGGAGTAAATGTTTCGGCCAACGTGAGATTCGGTTAGCTGGTCTGCTTGTGGAAGCGATCCCACATCCTGGATTATAACCGCATTCAGCTTCTGCAAGACTTGGATCCATCTGAGCGACTTGTTGGGCTTCCGAAAAACGAACCACTTGTTCGCGTAGGGGGATGCGGTGGGTTCGGCCACGAACGAATCTATCTTGGCTCTAAGCAATTCAGTGACTTCCCCTATTTTCATGGTGTCTGCTACCTCATCGAGTATCCGATGCCCCTTCGCTGCTCGTCTCTCCCTGATTATCCGCAAGATTTCTTCCTCCTTTTCCATGACCTCTTCCCTTGATGTTTCTACTTAGATTGAGACCGACTTAGCTTTCTTTCCTACCGGTTTGTACTTTCACACAATTCCTTCTGGGATCGTTCTCCTAAAAAATGAACGGTCGGGATCGGCCTTGCTACCTCCATGACGCAGGGTTGAAAACTGACTACCTTTCCGTTCAGACAATAGCCTTTTCGGATTCCATCTTCGAATTTGGCAAGCGCTGCGGGCTCCACCCCCACTTTGTGGTACCTGATAGCCTTAACGAGCTGTAACAAGTCTGGAATTTCGAGCACTACCTCCGACGTTTCCTTCAGGTCTTCCTTTGATTTTGACAGGCTGGCCCCAAGTTCGACTTTCGACTCCTTCTCTGCCACCATAACCCCTAGGACCTCGTCCTCTTGTCTCCTTTTCTTTAGAGGTAGCCCCATCTTGATCCACTCCTTTTTGCTAAAGACCTCCTCAATTATGATCTTCACTATTTCCCTCATTCCTTCCATCTGGGCGAATGCCCCATTTCGCGCACTATCCTCGAACGTTGGCGACCAGGTTGCTAATTTGCCCTTCGGAGGATCCCCTCCGGTCCCAAGGAGTCAGCGGAGTTCTCTGCGGCCGGTCACGGGGTTCTCTATATCCACCATGTACGTGCCATCATGCAGATGCATACCTATCATCTCTACGTTGGCGTTCCATGGTCTTATGTCATGGTTCATTTCTTCCATCACGGTCATCCGCTGGAAAAACCAGATTGATTCTCTGATTCCTACCTTGACTGCGCATTTCGTGACGTACCCTGCAAAGAGAGTTTCCCCGTTGGCTCCCCGGATATTCCCCGTCACTTCCTTGTTTACCGTACAACCCGTAATTGTTGCGAAGTCTCGTCGTATGCGGGTAATTTCCGCACCACCGTCCACTAATACGTCTGTGTGGTGGATTCCGATCTGGACTTTCAGCTTTCCTACGGGCAATGCATGGAAGCTAAGTTTCGTCCCGGGTGGTGCCCTCATGACTTCACCACCCTCTCGGTCCGGTAGGCTTAGGCGAATGTCTGCAAAGGCTTTTTCCAGGCCTCCAGATCCCCTGGGATCCTCTGGAGATTGGCAACCCCTTGTGGTGCCTCAGCCTCTTTCGTTTCCTGCTCCTGTGGTTCCAGGACCTCCTCTACCTCTACGTGTCGGCGCGTTAGTAATTGCCTGTGTCCTTTAAGCAATCTCGGACTTGCTTGCAACATTGTCTGAAAGGATATAAATACCATGGTACCTAGCAGTTTGCTCAGGGTATCGTCGATTTCTGGCTTAGTCAGGATTGGAATATAGTACCTGAATTAATTCTTCGCCGCCACTGCTTTGTCTATCGGCTCTTCTTCCCTGAGTTTTTCGTAGACTTTCTCCGGCTACTCGGTTTCGGTTTTACCTTGATTTGCGCTAGTCCCTGCGACCTTTTCCATTACCGTATATCTAATGAGTTTATTTTCCGCGTCTGTCCGCCGGGTGATGATGTTCACCCTGTCCTGTCCATTACCTTCTGAAATTGACGTGTGGTCCGCGTCCCCTCGGTTGGTCCCAGACAATGTCAGCTACCGGTTCGACTTCTACGACAGCTATATCCAGGTTATTCATGATTATGACAGCACGCCGCATCCCTCCTGACGAATTCCAGTTTATGCGCTCCCCCTAAGGCCCAAAAATTTCACCTTTGAAGGACCTGCTGCATCTCTGCCTCATGATATCATGGTCGAGTCTTGGGCAGGTCCATACGAAATGTCCGACCATTGTGCAACACTTGCATTGCTCATTGGCCGGATCCTTTCTGCCATACCCTCGGTTTGCTACTGCCGTCGGAACTACGACCTCTTGGGGCGGGAGGGCGGGCCGGGATACATGCGCGTGCATTACTAATAGCGCATTTTCCACTCTTTCTATCTTGTTATCAACCCCGTGCCCCCGTTTGTGCAGGCTGTCTATCCCCTTTTTGACCTTATCCCCCGTTTTCTCAGTCAGGTCTATAACCTCTCCTTCCTTAAGCAGGACTAGTGTCTCGGTCACTACTGTCTTTTCTGCAAGGTCTGTTACCGTGTTCAAATCCACATCCCTTGTGTACTCGAACTTACTAGTCTGCTGGTAGGCCGACAAAAAATAATCCTTGTCGAACTCGGAGAACTGCCTGAGGAAATACTTACTCATTATACGGTCTGTTACCCCGGGAATTCGTAGTGCCACTAGAGTAAACGCCCTTAGGAAGTCGTTGTAAGTCGCATAGTTCTTCCTTTGGACCGCCGCCAATTCGGCTTCTGTTGCCATTTTCTCTGCCTTCAGGTACTTCCTCATCATCTCGTTCCGGGTCTCTTTCCAGGATCCACTAGAGGTGACAATAGCGATAATCCCTTCCTAAGCTTAGCGACACATGCTGCCCTAAGTGGTCCATCTTTTCTTCCTCAGTCCATTTCAGCAAGGCTGCCAGGTTCTCGTAGTTTATCAGGAACTCCGTAATATTTGCCCATCGAAAGTAAGTTTCCTCTTCGCATCCGCAAGATACACCTGATTTTTATTCAGCGTCCGAGCGAGGGTGACTACTATCCTCTTGACGCTCCCTTCAGAGCTCCCTGCTTCACCGACCGCACTGGTCCCTTTTCCTTCCTTGCTATCCCTCTGCTTTTCCCCGGCCTTTGGCGTACCCTCCGGATCAAATCATCCTAACACCCTTTCTCTGAGACTCCAAAGTCCGTCGCACCCCTTGGTTACTTTGGGTGTGGTGGGCAAACGGCTAGCACCATTATCTATAGCAGGTGGGGTTGTAGTCTTTTCCGCTTCTACGACCGGGGAGTCCGCTTTTTCCTTCCCCTTCTTGTTGGGTGTTCCCCTATTGCTCTTGTCCTTCCCTCCGTGCGTGACTTCGCCCTGACTGACCCTGCGGTTTTCTCGTGACCCTTCCCTAGAAGGTCTCCTTCGTTCCCTGCCATCATCTCTTCAATAAGCCTTACCTTTTATTCTGCGGTTCGCTTTTCTATTTCTGCCAGCTTACGGCATGCGTCCGAGACTTTCGTTTTCTTGGGCGTGGTCCCGTCAGAGTTTCGAGGACTCGTCCTGCCGTTGTCCCTTTTTTCCCTGCTTTCCTGGGGTCCTCTTTTGCTTTCCCCGACTTTCCTCGAACTTTCCCCTGTCGAAAGATCCTTCCTGTCTTCCCTGGTCCCTTCTGGTTTTGCTTACTCTCAATCCCTTATCGACCCTTCGTTCCGTTCCACGCCCCTATCCGTGCCCTGACTCCCTTTGCTCCGCAACCGTTCAGCCTCTTCTTCTGATGCCATTCCTTTACCTACCCTGCACATGGAAAAATATTTTTTTGCGAAACGGCCGGTTGTTCATAGCTTCCCTAGTCCCCGGGCCCTAAGGTCCCCCTCATTCTTGCTTATTTCCACGTTTTCCCGTCTTATATTAGTCGGGGCGACCCACCTGACATTTTCCTACAGGGTGTCGTTCTACTTTTCTTCTGCCGGAAGGCTCGCCGCCAAGGTTTGGCATTCCGTCACTGTCGTGCCCCGGTTCTTAGGGCGGTGTCCGCGGCTAGCGGTTCTCCTCTCGCAGGTAGCCCTTTTGACTTCCTGACACCTGGATGCCCTAGMGTCCTCAACGCRGGTGGTYTTCCCAGTTGCTTCCTGCCACGTCMTTAGGTAAGGCGGAACTCCGACCAMTACCCCCTTGCCGAYGRCTAGTTTCTCATYCCAATTCCKARCCTTTACTTTTTCCCWACCTTTCCCCRGTACTTTTTCTCACGCCGGTCCCTCAGGCCTATCTCKTTCGTMAGGTTCTTCAAACAGATCGGCCACCCCTGCAATATAATTTTCTCYYATTTCTATCTCCCTRATAATTATCGGTTCATATCCCTCAAACGCCAAGCGTGGTAACCCGAATATCAGGATTTCGACGACTTCGAGTAGTTCACGGGCCTGGTTCCCCCAAAACGGCCCNGGTTCATATCCCTCAAACGCCAAGCGTGGTAACCCGAATATCAGGATTTCGACGACTTCGAGTAGTTCACGGGCCTGGTTCCCCCAAAACGGCCCGTGCCTAACTGACACATCATAAAATATTCCCATCGTCTGTGGCCGAAAGTAGTGGGTCCAGACTAAGGTCGAGTCCACCAGGTCTCTTGACCTTTAGAGGCTGCCAAATACCAAGTCCACCATGAAACGAGGCACTCGGCACCGCAATCCCGTCATCGGGGCCTGAAACTCTCGCCATCCTCCAACCTCCACCCGGGTTCTCAGTCCCACGTTCCTTCTTCCTCACACCTCCTGACCTATCCGGTTCACTATCTTAGTAGCCCTTTGGAAGATCGGTAACAACCTATGCCCCAGTGCCAACTCTGTTTCTAGCATGTACCATCCAGTCTCTGAAAGGTATACGGTTTCTGTCACCTTCAGATCGGTATACAGGTCGTCCCCCGGCCCCCTATTGATCCTCATACCACTCCACAAGCATTCTACCATCGTGAATGTGTAGTCCCTTCCCAAGGTCACAGCTCCCCATTCAGTATCAATCCCTCGGACCATGTAGCTTGCCGGGAGCGATACATCCCATCCGCCTCCACTTTCCATGGGTGGCCGAGGGTGCGTGGGTCGTCGCGACATCCGGGCGCGTCTCATCGCCATTGCTGATTAGCGGTTCCCCGCACAGTTTAAACAGCAAGCGAGCTTAAACGGTGTTTTCGTTATAAGTTAAATTGTTTTCATGTTCACTTTTTTTTTTAACTGTAAAATGGCAGAACGAAATGAGGAAATTATAGACGAAATAATGACAAAGCAAAATAACGATAAAGCAAAATAACGTCAAAACGAAATAACGACAAAGCAAAATAAGGACGAAACAATGTTCATATATCAAAGCTTAGCAATGCAAAGTTGAAGGAACGACAAAACAATGCTCATACATGAAAAGTTGAAGGAAAAATTTAATGTGACAGTCATGATTATACAAGTTCCAAACAATCACCCGCGTTGCTTGTGCTCAAAATATAATACAATGTCAAGTTTTTACGTCGAATGTTTACACTCAGTAAACATGTCAATCTCATTAACAAAATATTAACTACGGACTGTAGCTTTCATCGCACCTCATTGACTTTCCTATCTAACCATGGACAAAATGTCAAATGTTATTCTAAGCCTCATATCAGAAATATTGGCTTGTGAGAAAGCAATGGAGGGAAGTGACCTCTTGCAAGCGAAAATGCAAAACCTAACATAAAAACACCACAACTACAAGGATCCTCTTGAGCAGGAATCCCATCTACTGATGTATCAAAGTAGGATGTAGGCCCGTTCACATGATATCTTTCGTGAAGATTGTGTCGATGAAACTCCTCTTCGAAAAAATCTTCCAAACGTTCAAGGACTGAAACATAGTCAACACGAGGGAGAGAGTCTATGAGGTGGAATTTACAGTCCGGACCGTCTATGCTGGCATAAGCTAAGGCCCAGTGATTTCCAAAATGAAGAGGGATAATCACTAAGTCATAATCAAAAAGATTTGTGTCCTTCACCCATTTCATCCCTTCGGAATATGCGGTTTCAAACCTCGAAGCACCTGACAATCGAATGAAGAAAAAGGATTTGAAAATGTACACAAAAGGAACACTACAAGAGTTTTCATGATCTCTTGTCACTTCTGTACATGCGGAATCAACCTTGATGTAGTCATTGGTGATCTGGAAGGCTAGCAAGTACAAATTGACGACTTCGTCATTTAACCATTTCCCATCCTTGGCGACGACCACGATGTCTTCCTTTCCCACCTTCCAGCTCCCCTTGTAATCGACAATGCCGTATGCTTCATTATCTTCGCTGCTGCCTATAATCATGTCAACATACTAATTTTCTTCTACGGTGAGGTGTTTTGTTACGAAAGGAATCTTGAATGAAGGGTCATGAACTGCATACAAACACACATATAAACAACAATGGAACGACTAAGACTTCATACAAAAACGAAGTTTTCGTTATGTGATGTTTGACGTGGACCCGAGTTCATGTTCTTGGTTGTCTATCTGTTTCGCTATCAGAGCTGTCATCCACAATAGATAAACTGCAACCTTCGCGATGCAATTTCTTCCCTTCTCTGAGGCTTATTCCAACAGCTTTAAACATCCTTAGGGCAACTGGCTTCATAGATGGAAATGTCATGGGTGTAAGTCTTCTTCTCTCTTTTTTTGGCAATAACGACAAAGTTGATAAGGCTTGCAAGCCACGACAAATGATATTCTTCTCACTTTGCCTTTGCGAACGTACGTGCGTCGTTTTCCACAGTTCTTTTCGTCGCCCTGCATGTTCATCAATATAAAACGACAATGATTGACAAGACAAAACATTATGAGTTTAAGTTCAATTTTCCACATAATTGCAAATAAGAGATACACAATATTCTACTTAATTTCTTCTCATCACCGAGTGTACGGTTGCAAGCCTAGGCAAACAATTAGTTTCTATGAGTGCATGTAATGTACCCCCTAATCCGCGTACAGTATTAGATATTCCCTTAGAGATAAGTACGTGCTCACCTCGGTGGTTGACTGACACTTTATCTTCAACACGACCTTCTATCGCATCATGCGATGACGTAAAAGGAGATTCGTCGATAGATATCACGAGGTTAGCAGATTGTTGTGCTTATGATTTTGCAAGCATAAGTTCAGGCTGTACAAGCGTATGTTGCTCCCGTGTACTGAGTACTATATGTCCTTCATCCTCTTCGATGGTCTGTGCATTGACAGTTTCCTTTGCACCTGCAGTCGCGCTTTCATTCTTCATGTCCAGAGAGACTTCATGCTCATCTTTCTCAACTGGCATATCCAACGATGGCATCTCTAATTCTGCAAGTGCACCAGTATTATCCACTTGCGTAGTAACCCTCTCGCTCGCCAACACAGTGGTCACCCAAACTTGGT
Organism: Chara braunii; assembly: GCA_003427395.1. Lineage (NCBI taxonomy): Eukaryota > Viridiplantae > Streptophyta > Charophyceae > Charales > Characeae > Chara > Chara braunii. The sequence goes on from BFEA01000382.1 coordinate 1,266,864, forward strand.
CATCCGGAAGGACCTCCTCAACACATTTCGGCAGTTCTCCATGACTTACGCCCTTGACGCTTGCACCGCCGCTTGCTCCCAAATCCTTGCCACTTGCATCGCCTCTCGATCCCCTGCCATGTGCACCGCTACTTTGTCCTGATCCAAGAGGCGATCCCGATCCCTTGTCATGTGCACCGCCGCTTGGTCCTAGTTCCAGAGGCGAACCCGATCCCCTGCAATGTGCACTGCTGCTTTGTCCTGATCCCAGAGGCGATCCCGATCCCTTGTCATGTGCACCATCGCTTGGTCCTGATACCTTTCCCTCTGTTGCTTGACGCCCTTGACACATTTCGTGTTTTTGCAGTTCACCATGAGTTATTGGCTTTCCACTTGCACCAACGCTCGGTCCCAGGCCCTTGCCACTGGCACCGCCCCATGGTTCCGATCCCTTGCCAAGTTCACCACGGCTTGATCTTGTTCCCTTGCCACGCGCACCGCCGCCTGATCCTGATCCCTTGCCACTCGAATCGCCGCTCGCTCCTTTCCTTTCCCCAGCTTTGTCTTGAAGTTCCTTTTCGATACGCCAATTATATCCAAAAGTTGGACTTGTTTCTCGATCATATAACAATTCCAGATACTCAAGCCATCGAGATGTTTTGAACTCCTAAAAAAATTATTCTCTCCTTGCATCCAGTCTTGATTGAGAAACCTTCGGATTAAGTCGCAGCAATCGCTTGCCAATCTGATTTTTGGCGTGTGCGACAAACTTGGATTCTGACATACGTCTGTGGAGGCCTAATTGCCACTCCCCTTCTTCTTTGATAGCCATTACCCAGTTCCCTCTTGCCAATGCAAGTTGGAAGCGGTGGGGGTGCCATATAATGTGATGACCCCATACGTTGTCAGGCATCACCGTATAATCGTCTCGGCACACAATAGGTCCAGGAAGCTGTGCAATGTCCGGAGGGATCCTGTCTCCAATCTCGTACTCCAAAGATTCAGACGGGGGTTGTTGTGGAGTTTGAGAGCGTAGCAATTCCAAAACAACAGTCGGTCTTTGTTCAAGTGCTGACAGACTTACAATAATCTCTGGGGAGAGCATTGGTTGCACCCTCGGACTCGGGCCATGTGCGAGTGCTGACATACTTGCAATAACCTTTGGGGAGAGCATTGCCTGCACCCTCGGATCATCCCGAACTGCGCCGGAAGGTAGCGATGTTGTGTTGCCCGCCATGTGAGAAGGTGTAACTTGCACAAGAGAAGAAGTTGAGGGACGATTCGGTAACTGGTCCGTTGAAACTACCATACTTGAAGCCCCTTCAGAACCGGACGATGTGCCCGACGCACCCATCTTCTGCGAAGCCGAGCTACAAGCTTTTTGCCTCTCATCTGCCAAAGCCGCTTGCAAAGTACCATCTTCACTTTCTTCTTCTGAGTCCTCAACATCAAAGCCCTCCCCAAAACAAGTTGCATAAGCTGCGATTGTAAACGTCCCGATGTGTTCGCCGAAGTACATCATCTCCAAACGGTCTAGAAATGCAACTTCCGTCTCCGCCGGTGCCTTATGATACCCCCTTCAGAAGTGATTCAATTTTTCGCCTTCTGACGACATATGCACGTTCCCCTCTGTTTTGTGGCTTCGTCTCGAAAAGGAACTCCCAAATGCTGACGATGTTTTGGCCGACTTTGTAGACGAGATCACGCCCTTCATCATGTCGAGGAGGCGGCTTAATAAATTTGGCGTAGTAACCTCCAGTCATGACCATCCTGTTGACGAATTGAACGAGAAACTCGAACTTCATACCCTCCCCCTCCAGAACAATGCAATGATGGAGACTCTTTAACAACTCCCAAATCAACGCCGCATGACCTTTTCTCAGAAAAACAATCGCCTCATCCGCAGGACAAAAATGCTCCAATGTCTCCACCATCGCATTTGGCTCCCTTTCCATACCTTCGTACACAGATTTCTCCTTTGGCTCCATACCTGCCATTTTCAACTTCGTGGGCGTGAAGTTCTTCTCCACGACATCAGTCAACATGTTTGACTTTCTCTCTCTGCGCACAAGTGCTGATAAGTCACCCGCCTGCTCGCCAGATGATCGATCTGTAGCTGGAGTGCTTGCTGGAATGTCTTCAAGCAAGGGAATAGTGTTGTGGTGATAATCCCCATCGTTGGAGTACATGATGACAGTCATTCTGTCGGTGTCCTCCAAAGGCAAGTTCGCAACCTTATGTGAATGCTTCGCCTTCGTTTGTTGCTGACGAGTCCACTTTAGAAGAGACAAGTGAATGTCCCAACGTGTCACTCGGTTGAAAAATGTAAACTTGTAAGACCGCGGAACGAAGCACAATAATGTCCAATAATCACCAGCCAGTTTTCCCATGAACTTCCATAGACCATCAAAGACTTCTTCAGTCCACATACCCATCTGGGTTGGGTGACACAAATCCAGCACGGCCGTGTGGCAACTCAAATGTTTGACGACTCTATACATTTCTTTGGAATCCATCTCTTCCGAAATATCGCTTGGTTCTCATTCAAACGGGACGAAAACAGAGTCCACGTTCTGTTTTTGGAAATGTATATATTTCGTCGTGCCCGACATTCTTATGCTTTGCGAACCCCTGGTTTCTAATTTGCGCAGCAGCTTATTGACAAATTGCACGAACTCTTCGGGGCACTTCGCAACAAGTGATGTTGTTTTCTTGAATCCCTCTTCTCCTTTTTCCTCCTCTCCTCCAAGTGTAGCCGGGAACGTTCGCACCCAATTCATGTCTTTGAAATAGTGACGTTGGTCGATCCACCTCTCAGACGTCAATCCTTGATTACGGTACTTATCAAACACATCGGAAAGGTTCTCGAAGAATGGTTCCGTCCACTCTGACGACTTCCTGTGAGGGTCAGAAATGAAGATGAAGTAGTGAAACATCCTCAACATTGCTCTTTCAATCTTTACCATTTCCACGTATGTCTCCGTTGAATGTTTTCCGGCACGTTGAGCAACTCCACTTTGCTTAGGAGTCAGTATTACATTGCCTGTGAGAATGTTTCGCAACAGTTGAAGCCGCTCACGCCTCCCAAGCGCTGAAAAAGGTTTCCAAGCTCTGATATCCGGATCGTGCACAGCCACGAGGTAACCGGGTCCTTTGGTTCCCTGAACCCAATCTACCGGAAGCCTAACTTCACCTTTCAACTCAAATCCGGGTCCAGCCCTCGGTGCCGTCCCTGATTCACCTTGTTTGGTAGCAGGCTTCACAGCATCTCTCCCCGGCAATTGTCCAGCTTCCCAAGCGGCGTACTCTTGTTTCACCTTTTCGAAAACGTCATCTGTCGCCCTTGCCAATAACATGTAGGGCCCCAGGGCATCAGACCACTGGCCGCTCCATTGAGTAGTAAGGGAAATGTCAACCAAATAATTTATCCCGGTCAAACGAAGAGCCTCTCCTGCAAACTTTTTATAATCTGCATTTTTCACTTCCGCCGCAGAGCCACCTTTAGCTTCAGCACAGTTCGATGCGTGCCACAACTTCCGTATGTTCTAGAAGACCACGATCTGGTACGGTGGGGTATTCCATTTGTCCTTTGCGTTCTGGAAAGTGCTCAGCGTGCTGTAATTGTCCATGCTCTTATCCCGATAATAAACAGGCCTCGTAGTCCAGCGATCCAATCGGAGCTCTTGTGCGATGTCAGGGTGTTCAACAAAACACCTTCTTGCCGCCGCTACGTTATGCTGATCGCTAAGAGGGTAGTAGTAGTACTTGTTCACAGAGCCGAGGTCGAATTCATGGGGCAGCACCCTCCTCGCTCTCACAATCCTCCCTGAAGCGTGAGTATGCATTGTATCATGGATGGCAACCCACAAAAGGACATGTTTTTCATACAATGTACAAACATTTACACCGGCAACTCCAGTCGTTCTCTCTCTGATAGCAGCCTCACCCGATGCAACTATTGCATCATAAATGTCATCAATCATCTGTTGCACAAGATAACTTTGATTGTATCTGAATTCCACGTCGGGGATATCCAGAATTCTGTCGAACTTGACAGAAATGAATTCCATGTCTGGACACTGGTTCCCATGCTCGTCCAACTCAAGGAGAAAGCCTTTGCTGAGAACACCAGAAGAAGCATCCGATGGCACATTTCGCGAACTTGGCGGCCTAGTAACTGTCTTGCCTGCAGCCTCTTCATCCGATTGGGGTTGTTTCGCAGGAAAAACGGAAGTCTTTTCCATGACACCACCCTTTGCCGTTTTTTTCTTTGGCTGCTTCTTTTTCTTCGTGGCCGCCTCAATCTCCCGTGTGCGCTGGACCGCCTCATCCACGGGCAATAGTTTCAATTGTCTTTTCTGACCCGCTTCCTGCTTACTCCGTTTACTATCCAAAACACTTCTCCTCTCCTGCCTGTGCTTCCTCTTTCGCTCGGCGAGCCCTGCAGCATCTGTATGCACAGTCACAGCCACTGTCTCGTGGTCCACCCCCCCTCGTGTTGGATGCACATCCTCCTCACATCCTTCCTCGCTGCCGCCATATCCCCCTGCCAGACCAACCTCTCCACCCAATTCGCTGATAATGTGCTCAGTGTCGTCATCCTGTCCAACCACTTTACTTTTTCCCCCATAGCGCCTCGTCATGTCACCGACACCCACCGCATACTGTTCCTGTCCTCCTGCTCGTTCCAAATATTCCTCGCTGTTCTCGTCATCATTATCTTCAAAATATTCAAGGGCTTCCTCTGCGCGGCTTGGCACAGTGTAGTCGCAGCGCTGCTGGCCCACCAAGGAGAGAGGTCCCTTGGTGGCTGCTGCATAGCGCGGTTGGCTACCCAAGGCAATTGGTGCTTTGCTTGCCGTTGGCCTGGACTTCACAGGGGCTGACGGCACGACCAGTCCGTGGTACGGACCCTTCTCTCCAATCTGCCCAGCTTTCGGAGCCGGCGGTGTGTCGTGGATCGTGATGGAAGGCCCAGTCTCCACGGTTTTGGAAAGCACGCATTTAGGCTCCGATATGCGGTTTTCCGGATGCACAACCGGCTCTCCGCCCGCGATCACATTACTGTCGAAAAACCCGAGGACATCTATGAGGTCAGACAACTTCACTTCCGTACTCGGTGGTGTGTTGAATACATCAACGAGCGACTTCCCATATCCTGCGTGTTTGGCCCATCGAAGAGTGACGTGTTTAACATTCGACATCCTTTCCCCTCTTCCATTCAGGACCATCGTCAACTCGAACATTGCAGATGGTGCACCTTGTCCAGTCCACCTCACCAGGCCACCTACCGACACAGTATTTTCTTTTATGACCACGTATAGAACAAGGCCGCTCGATGGTTCTCCGATCTCCCCCACCCAGTCCAGCATCCAGAACTTGTCCTTGTGATTAACCACGGGCACATCGTCCCGYCGACCCGCGGCAGTCGTTTCACCAGACGGTTTACGTCCGGGCACAGCGTCCACTGCAGATCTTCCCTGCCGCGGACCAGGCACACGTTCCTGACCCGCAGGCCCCCCAGTCATCAACACAGCCTTATCCGGTCCAGAGCCCCGAGCACGAGTCGACGGAGTGTCTGTGGAAGGTGCAACCCTCGGAACTGAAGTGCSTGTAGAAGGCCCACTCCGTGGAACTGGAGTGCCTGTGGAAGGCGCAACCCGCGGAAACAGGGTGCGTTGGCGCTTAGTCCCCGGTGTCTCTGGACTCCCCCCTCCAGCGGTCGGCGTCCCCTTCAATTTTTTCGGAGATTGTTCCATGCTCCCAGAACTCTTACTTGATCGTCGCTTACTTGMCTTCCCCTCTCGTTCCATGTTTTGCAGCGTTGTCGAATCTGAAAGCAACACAGCACACCACCGCAAAGCCAAATATCAGAAGGTCGCCCAACATTGGCATGGCACGACGAGTARAAAAGTGAAATGTTTTAGATAGTGGTAAGGCAGCCCCGGAGATAGAGTTCGAACCGATCGCGATCATGCTCGCCTGGACTCGACCGTGTTGGACGCGATCGTGTTCGTGTTCGACTTGATCGTGTTCGACTTGATCGTGATGGGTCAGCTCGATCGTGTTCGACTCGATCGTGGTGGGCCAGTGTGACCCACAAGATTGCGATCGTGCTCGTGACCCAGAGGCGTGCTCGCAGCTCGATCGAGTTCGACTCGAACGTGGTGGGCCAGCGCGGCCCTTGAGGCCAGCTCGATCGTGTTCGACTCGATCGTTGCTGGCCATCGTGACAGAGAACGGGAGCAGCGTATCCAAGAGCAGGCAAACAGAACACGGGAGCGGCATATCCAATGAGTCACATCAAACAAGGCACATCAATCGAGGCAGCCGACTATCGACCGATGCACCGCTATCAATTCAGAATTCAAAGCCTACATCCATTCTCAATTCCAAGCATTCAATTGGCAACGCATGCAATCGGCACCCACAACGAGTGATACACAGTCTCAAAGCATGTAATCGGCATCGACAATCTCACATCAAACATACTGCTCCAATAACATACATAGTCTCAGTTCACACTCTTGCTGAATAGCTCACATTTCTTAGTCTCAGTTCACACTCTTGTTGAAAAGCTCACATTTCTTACATTGTTCATCCCCCATGACCTCTCCCACGACCTCGTCTATCGTTTAGCCCCGAAACCGTACAGTGTGTCCAGGGATGAACCGTATGTCAGGAGTTGGGGACTAGACAGGGTAGCAGTGGCGGAGAAGCGAGACTCGTATCTCGCTCGGACGAAACCACATGTTCTAGCTAAAGTGTGACCGATGGTGTCTCGAATGACCGTCACGTACTCCTCGACCTCCTCCCAATGCTGGGGTGCGTCAACCTGCCCCGCCAATTTCACGTCAAACTTACCGTTCCTATAACCATGCAGTAATAAAATCGTGTCCCCGTCAACCTCCGCTGAAGTCTTACTTCTATTTCTTACCGAAACACACAGAACCGTAGGGAAAGGGAAACGATAGAGTTTAACATGCACGCAGAAGTACGACACACTCCCCGTCAAGTTGTCCTCGAAGGGAAGGGGATATTTCTCTAGAAACTGGTTGTATTTCGCACAGTCAACTCCTCCTTCATCGATGGTCCCCACAAGCGTGGCGAACACGACACGTTGTGCGCAATCAACGATAAGGAAAAGCCTCGGGTACGAAACGTTGTACACAACCTCGGCGTGTGTTTCGTCATGAGGATGTGGTCGAGGAAGATGAATGTCCCCCATTCCTGACTGGAGGCAAGTCGATAATCAGATGCCCATGGGCAGTCTTTCATGGTGTTCTCCCAGTTTAACTCGGACCATGCATGGAAAGGCCTGTCAAGCCAGGGCACAACGTGCATCCAAGGGTCCGATTCGAAGTCATCTCTTCGAGCCCCAAGTATACTAGTCGCCTCCCTTGAACCCCGCATGTACAGAGCGCTAGCATTGAAAGGGAAAGAGTAATCGAACCAGTGAGCCATCGTGAATGTTCGACACACACAGGCGATTGACGACCACAATAAACACTCAGGGAACGAGAGAGCCATTGCTAAGGTCGAACCAATGTCGCGCACACAACAAGGAGCCATCACAGTTGCGAATGCCGTGCACACAACAAGGAGCCATCGCAGTTACACACAACAAGGAGCCATGCAAATGTCCAATACACAAGGAGAAAACACACAGAACGACAAGCGAGGCAAACTCGAATGCCATCATCGTGTTCGTCTCGACAAAGGCCATCGGCGCCTATCCATCGTCGAGTCCGAATCGACGACGGCCAAGGCCAAACGACCGTCATCGAGCTCGAATCGACAACAGTCCAGCGTCAAGACATATGGCTAGAAGGCCGTCGTCGAGTTGGACTCGACGGTGGCCAGACAGCCGTCGTCGAGTTGCACTCGACAGTGGCCTCACGGCCTTCGTCGAGTCGAACTCGACAGTGGCCGGAGGCCGTCGTCGAGTCGGCCGTCGTCGAGTTGGACTCGACAGTG
>BFEA01000382.1:1276168-1296517 GCA_003427395.1 Chara braunii
CCCCTCCGCCCCCCCTTTTCGCCGTTCGTGGTTTTTCGGGACGTCAAAAAAAATTCTCTGACAGTTCACAGAGGCGTCCATCATCGAGTCCAACACGACGACCGTCGTGTTCAACACGATGACGGTCGAGTGCGACCATGTCCATGACGTGTTGAACACGACCCCACCGCCGTGTTCAACACGATGACGGTCGCTGTCATCGTGTTGAACACGACCGAGGTGGTTCGCCACGACCCCACGGTCGTGTTCAATATGGTGACGGTCGTGTTCAACACGATGACAGTCGTTGTCGTAGTGTTGAACTCGACGGCGGTGGCTCGCCGCCGTGCCGGTGATCGTGTTCAACACGACGACGGTCGAGCGCAGACATGTTCACCTAGAAAGCACTGTCGTGTTCAACACGACGACGGTCGCTCATTGTCGTCTTCAACACGACCGCGGTGGCTGTCGTGCAAAGACGGGTATCGAGCGAGACACAACGACGGTCGAGCACGGACATGTTGGACACGACCACGCCATCGTGTTGAACGCGATGACGGTGGCAGTCACGGCGTGCGCTTGTCATGTTGTGCAATGCGATGATGCGTCGTCATGTTCACTGACCACGGCGACAGATCATCGCGTTTAACACGACAGCCGGCGGCTGTTCAACACGACATCGGTCGTCGTATTCAACAACCCCGGTCGACGTGTTCGAGCCGGTCGCCGTGTCTCTTGTGCATCGCTTCTGTTCCAGACTGTGTTTTTTTCCCGCCTTCACGGGGCTGATCTTTTACATCAGCTGTGTGTGGCTAGCAGTGGCCGCGCTGTACCACGTGTGTTGCACTTTATATATACCGCATGTGATCCATCTAGTTGCGGATTTGTTACTCATATACATGTCTTGTGCCAGTGGTCCACTGTTTTGTCATCGAGGAAACATTTTAAATGGTTTGTGGTGTGGGTATGCATCACGGCAAGCTGCCAGCACAACTTTAGAAATCATGGACTGTGTGGCATCTAATGTACTGCCTAATGATGAATTTCCTCCGCCGGACCTGCCAATGTTTTCGCAAGATGTTCAAAAAACTCTAGAATCTCCTGATCATAAAAGGTCCCGGATGGCTGCATGTGAAGAAACCACATGCGAAAGTGTATCTCCAGTCTTGGGCGAACCAGTGAAAACCTCTGATGCAGAAGGTTCGGAAGGTCAGGGTAGGGCCTGCTCCGGTGACAGAAACACATCTGATGTAGATCGTATCATGTGGGTGCCGAGAAGTTCGCTACGAGATTTCAAGTGCACAGGCCTTCTGTTTGGCGAGAGTGATGAAAATGGTTCGGAATCAGGTGCTTCGGTGTCATCTGACGCCGACAGTTCTCCAGACAAAATTGATCATCCACAAACTTGCGATAGTGATGCCACTGACCTCTACTGTCGCAACGATATGGAGAATTTTGACGTCATCTCTGATTTTGATGACATTTTCCCAAAACGTTTGTCGTCTAAGAAGCGCCGTTATACTTTCCGTGTCCGAATGCCGCGGTAAAAGAAGATTCTGCAAACAGTTCACAGAAAGCTCACCAAAAAAGCGCGTGGACAAGTTTGTTGTAAACAAAATTGTTGCGCTCGCATGACCATGAAAGACATCAAAGTTGTCCGGAGTGCATATTACTCTAAGGATCACAAAAGTAGAGATGCATGGTGAGTTGAAACGTTAAAGAGGTTCACCTTCGTGGAAGATGAGAAAGACATTGTACAACCTATTGTGGAAAAAAGAAAGGTGTGCATTAGTGCATGGTGTTTCACACTGGGTGTGTGCAGGAATAAATTTTTGAAAAAGAGGATGACTTTGTCAAAAGGTTACATTATGCCGGAGCATGGCAGCACTGGACTCAGACGCACATCTGCAACATATGCGACGATATACGGGAAACTAAGCTCCTTTGTGCGCGACAATGAAGATTCCATGCCCAATGACATGAGGATCAAAGATAGGGAATCAAGAGTGGTTTTGAGATTGCCTGCTTGCTATAACAAGGTTGACATTTATAAGTTGTCAAGGTCACAATTTGACAACCTGAGTGTCCCTTCTGTTTCTCTCCAAGTTTTCTATAACATGTGGGGAACACACTTCTAGCATGTGAAATTCCATGAAGTTGATCAAAACTTTGCAAAATGCGAGAAGTGTGTTGAGTTTAAAGAATCTATCAGTTCTGCGAAGTTCGTACGTGTGCGTGAGTATTTTGTTTCGGAACGCGAAAAACACTTGGACTTGCAGCTCCAACACCGTGCTTCTTATGAGGTGTGGAAGGATGAGTCGAAGAGACCATGTTCCAACAGTTTATGCATCATTATTGACGGTATGGACCAAAGCAAGACGAGTATTCCACACTTTGGCGGAGAAAACAAGTCGAAGGCATTCGCGAATATTCCGATGATGAAAACAAATTTAACAACTATTATCGCACACGACCGTTCACCGTCGGTCCATGTTCACACATGGTACCCTTGCTATCCACATGATTCCAATAATGTGGTGTCATCCATTATGAAAGTTCTGCGTGACATACAGGCGACAAACGACTTACCCCCTAAATTGAGGATACAAGCTGACAAATGCTGGAGAGAAAACAAAAACAAATACGTTTTGTCTCTGGCCGCAACTTTGGTGAAATTTGGCTTCTTCAAAGAAGTCGAGTTCGGTTTTATGTTGGTAGGACATACACATACGGCCGTTGATGCCACTTTCAGTCATTTCTCTCGCAAACTGAAAATGCACGATGCTTATACCATGCTCGACCTCTTCAAACTCGTTGTCAGTTCCCAAAAAGAGCGTCCTTTATGCACATTCATGGACGAAATTGCTGACTGGCGGGGAGTTGTTAAGCCTTTCCTGGTCAACAGACTGACCAGCCATACTAAGCCACATTTGATGTCGTTCTTTTCGTTTATATTCTAATCATTTCGACACTTCTCTGCTCAAGGTTTACATTGTACCGAAATATTAAAATCCTCTTATTTTGTTTTAAAATTTGCCTTTTTTTCGGTTACTTTGTTAATCCTCATTTACAAAAACGTCGTTGCATCAAAGAGAAATGACCTTTTAAATCCTCTTATTTTGTTCTACAAGTTACCTTTTTTTCGGTTACTTTGTTAATTTCATTATGTTCACTTTTTACAAAACAGTTTATTTTTAACGAAAACGTCGTTCTTACTTATTTCATCCATTCTTCGGCCCTTACCCGGGCAACTCCCTGGTCCTTAACTCGATATCCTTTCCCATTTTTATCCCCTCCCTCTTTTCTTGTCCCTTTTATCATCTTGCCCCTACTCTCGTCGGCTCATACAACCAGTACAGGTCATCTACGTAAGTCATTCCCCGGCTTACCTCTCGTCGAACAATGCCCCATAGAACCTCGTCGCTAAAAACCGAAGCCCTTGGTCTGGTGGTAAATACGGCGCGCAGGATTCGTAATACTTCATACCTCTGCTCACCGCTGAGCGACCCCATTTTTAGGACGGCCCGATAATACTCTCGGTGGACCACCGCGTCTTCGAACGTCAGGTTGGCGAGGTCGGGTACAACCCACCTCACAAGCTCCAGCCCGCTTAGCCTTTCTAGTAAAAAGGGCGGCTATCTTATCCAAATGTTCTCACTAGGCAAATGGAAACTCCCGGCTATGGCTACTGTAAGGTTCGTCGTCACGTCATTAACTTTCGGGTCCGCGAATTCGAACCCTGCCTGCCACACTAGCTGCCATGCCCCCTCGAACATACTTAACGGATCTTCCCCTGACGCCAACAAGACTCCGAACGCCCGCCACCCATCCTCGGACATATACAGCCATCCTTCCGCACGCACATGTCCCCGTGGGTCCGGGTTCCACTCGCCATTTTCACCCGCGCGCCATTCAACCCTTGTCACCAGGTAAACCGTGTCTTCCATGAGCTCGACCCCGACCCAGTCCACCACAGGGCGCCGGCCCTCGCTCGTGGCGGGCAGGCTGATTTCTATCCCACCAGTCACATCCCTTGGCGGCTCAATGCCCACCGGGCGGTCCTCAAGGAACATCCTTCTTTGTGCCATCGCGCGCCTGTCTTCGGTCTTTTACTTACGCAATCCGTAATGATCCCTACAGTGGCCAGACATCCCATCCCTTGCTCAACATTTTTACGCCTGGCTGACCCGTATAGTACATATACCCTCTCACCTATGCTTCCCCGTAATTTCTCCCTCCCCCTCTTTTTTTCTCCCCTTATCCCCCTAACTTATCCCATTAGCTCGAGCTTTTCCCGTTCTTAATCGAGCCACAGTACTTCGAACAATTTAAACACATCATCATCCACGTAACAAGGTGTCGCTGCTACCTCCCGGCGGATTATGGCATCCCTGATTTCCGGGGCTACCTCTAACCGATCGTTCCTTTCTATGTCCAAAATAATGAGGACCTCCCATGCTCTGTCGCCATGGAAGGGCCCAAATTTCAGCGATGTTTTATAAATTTTTCCGTCAGCCATGCGCAATTCACGTGTATCCGTCTCATAGTGCTGGCCACCTCCGTGACGTGGTCAAAACCCCCAAACCAGTCAACTATGAACTCCGGTACCCAAGCCTTGATTTGTAGGCAGGGGGGTCTAAACTCCTTCCATCCCCCCATCGCGACCTTACTACTGACCACATCCCATCCCTTGTTGGCAAACTTCTCCCCCGCCTGTCGAGCCCTTGCCTCGACGTCCCCCAGAAGCCACATCAGGCTCTGCCCTACCGCAAGTGTGGTGCAAAACAAGTGTCATCCCTGTTCCGAGAGGATGACTGTCCCGACCGACACCTTCCTTCCACGATCTCCTCTCATCCTTCCTCTTCTCTTAGCGGGTTCCGGACACGTTTTATCCATAGGTATGACAGTTCTGGTACGATTTCGAGTCCTACCCAGTGACACGTGATCCCTCTCCATTCATTATCTGATGGTATAGACATTTCCACTCCCCCTTCGATTCGTCTCGGTTCCCACCCTTTCAATGTGCAGTCCCTTACCTGGAGCTCCCGGGCCATCGTTTCCTACCTGCACATAGCCGACCACCCATTTCCCCGGGTTAGCCCCCCTTTTCAAAAGTCCCAATACTCTATCTCGTTATCGTTCCCGTCATCATTGAAATCATCCTCCTCGTCAAAGAACAAGTCCTTCAGTCCTTCGAGGAAGGTCTCCCCCACCGCCACATTTCGATAGACTATCCGCTCATGCACTGGGCTAGGGACAAAGGCATCCTCCGTGCTGAGGAGGTTCAATATCTCAGTCAATTCCTCTGCCCAGTTACCTTCAAACGGCCCCATTTCTGCCGACAATTTAAAGAAGTCATGTCGAGCGCACTGGTACAGCCTCAAGTGTGCCATCGACCGACATATTTGTTCCAATCTCTCCCTGGTCCCGAAGACCGCGTCCACCAAAAATGGAGGTAGCACGCAACTCATCGTCCTAAGAGCCTGTCTCATGTTTCCCCTATCCTCGAGCTCCACTCACACCTCTACTTTGTCCATTTCCATTTCCGCTCGTTGACATGCCGCCCATACCACTTCTCGTTCCGCTTATCTAAACAACTGGTTCGGTGCCATTCCCAGTACTAATCCTATTACCATTGCATTTTTTATCTCCTGGGATAGGTAGACCCACCCGCGGGCTTCCACCGTCCCCCGGAATTCTAAGTTCATTAAGCTCGGCGACAGTCTCGTCAGGCTGACCTTAGTCCAGATTGTCTCTGTCCAGAGGAACGCGTCCTTTTCGTCTAGCATCACAGTTTGGTAGGCTGGCTCTAGGTCTGTCCACGTTCCTTCTTCCGGGAGGACGACAGATACCCCCTCCTTTACGTCTATTGGCATTTCCGGACCACTAGAATATGTAGGAGACGAGAACTACCGCTACATTCCGTTTTTCCGGCCCCGGTCCTGTTTTTATAAGAGAGCACCACACGGCCCCCTCTTGGTCAGACTGTCTCCCTGTCTAGATGAGAATTGTTTTTCAGAACCCTCATCCGGGTCTCCCTAACCTTCCCTACCCATTTCCCAGAGGTTGCTACCCCATCGTACCCCCAATTGACCACCACCAACCGACATTCCTTTCTCTTGGTACAGGAAAGGAGGAGTGAGAAGGAAGGAGGAGCAAAGGAGACAGGAGAAGGAAAAAAAATCCAGGAAGGAGACAAGGCTCCAAGGATGGTAAGAATAAAGGAAAAGGAGACGGCTGGAGAAGGAAGGGAAAAGGAAGGAGGAGAAGGTGAAGGGGAAGTAAGGCTAAAAGGGAGCAAGAGAGTGGAAGCTGATACAGGAAAGAGGGGAGCGGAGTGTGGAGAACCATCTCAATTGAGGGAAGAGGTGGAGGAAGGGCAGGTAAGTATGGTGGAAAAGGCTCAAAAGGACAGGAAGAGGAAATGGTGGAGGAATTATATGATCATGATGCTGCAGGATGATGACCTGCCAGTGAACTCCACATGGGATGTGAGATTTGAGAGGATGCTCCTCTCAAAGCCGGTGATGAGTTCAAAACACTCAGATAACTTGCAAAAGATGATGGAGCTGCACGAGATGTTGGATGAAAAGTGCACCGGGCTCTTCGAAGATTACGCAGAGGTTGCCAGGAAGATGGGGGAGATGGAAAGGGAAGATGGAATGAAAGAGGTTGGGAAAGACCTAGACACAATAGGGAAAGGACTCCCGGCAGACCTCAAGGGCAGCACTGAACTCTTCACTCAAGGGTTATTGGATTACATCCCTGGGCACTTGAAGGAGATGAGCAGGCTAAGAAAGAAGGAAGAAGAGAGGGATACCCAGGTGGCAAATTTGATAGGAGACATGGAAGGGATGAGGAAGGAAGTGGAGGAGTTGAAGAAGGGAAAAGAGGAGTTGCAGAAACAAGTGAGCACCTTGAGGGCCGCCCTGACTATGAAAAGCAGAGAATTGGAGGATGAAGCGACTGTAAGAGGAAGGGTAGAAAAAAAGGTGGAAGGTCTGTGCTCTGAGGTCAGTGTGCAAGGATTGGACCTGGACACTGAAATCTCAGAAAGAAAGAAGTTGGGACAGGAGTGAGATAAAATATGGGGTGAGATATTGAAAGGAATGGAAGGACTCAAATTGAGCCATCAGGGGAAAGAAAGGGAAACCGCAAAGATGGTGGAGTGCAAAGAGGGTGAAGAAGAAGAGCTACAGACTGAGGAAAGAAGAGAGGAGCCTCCTGCACCAGAAAGGGAGGAAAGTGAGAGTGTGGTCATTCCCCTGTCAAGACAGGGCAAGAGGCAAAGGGAATCTGAATTGGGCTCACCAGAAGGAATTGAGGGTAGGGCTGAGACTTCAACCCAGCCAGACATAAAGAAGATAAAGCCCAATTGGTTGGAAAAATGTGCTTCTTCTGCACTCAGGAAGGGCATCTCAGGGATGATTGTTCCATTCCGGCAGTATATATCAAGGAAGGAAAGACCAAATATGATAATCATAAGAGATTGGTGGCCTGCACGGGGCAGATCATTCTCAGGATACTCAAGGGAGGCAAGGTAGCACTCCACAGGATACTGGGACTGCCGATTGATTTATAGATAGGAGTAAGTAGATGTTTCTGAGTAAATCGTAACTCGTATTGGCGTGTAAAACAGTTATGAGTGGGAGAAAAAGTAATTTAGAGCATGTGGTATGTGCTTTCTTCTTCAGTTAAGTACGAGAAAGGTGAGAGACATGTTGTGTTTCTTTCTTTAGAAAAATAAACAGACTTAGCATAGAGAGTAGTATACAAAAAGACATGTGAGGTATTTGAGGATTAGTAGAGGTGAGTGTCAATTTGACTCTGTAACATATTTTGTATTTATATGTATCCTTCAGAGGGATGAGTTGGTGGACACGACGCACTTGTCACATTGTGTGTGAGCCTTTGGTTTGAGTCCCCTTGTGACCTAATATCTCCCTTCGTCTATCACTACTGGACTCTGTTGAGATTTAAAAAGGTGATAGAGGAAGGGGCGGATCTGTATTTCATGTGAAAGTTTGATGAGTGCTTGTGGAACTTCAGAGACTCGATTGTTTGTACATTTCATATTTTGAAACCTATGCTACGACATGGATAAACTCCTTTGAGTCCTATCAATTCCTTTGCACAATTCTTTTGCAATCATTATAAAAGTGATGTTTTCTTCTTGGATTCGGACAAACAAAGAGTCAACAGATAATTATCATAAAAATAATGGTTTTTCTTTATATAAATAATATAAAATGACCCCGAGGTGCGTGCCTCACCGAGCTATGATCAAAGACTTTGAGGGCACAACCCTGAGTGGAAGCCTGGCGATTGCTCAAATTATGGAAACTTTCATTGATTTATTTAAAAAGCATCGTTCACCCACCTCAAGGGTTAACCTGAGAGCATAAATTACCAAGCCTATGGTGGAAAATTGACATCGTTGGGACGTAACCCCCAGTGTGGGCTGCTGACCTAGCATAACCGGGTAGCGGACCCTTCGACTATGACCTAGAAGAGGGACTAGATGGAATGGTCACCCCAGTGAAGGAACGTATTCAGGTGGGTGTCGAAGGGGTCGAGATTAGTCTTGAAATTTATATTTTTGAAAAGATAGAATGGATAACCCATCGTTGCGCAACCGACGAGGGTAACCACCGATAAGCAACAACGTGGTGTGCCGCAGCTCCGGTCTTATAAAGAGGACTGTGGTGGGTCATGATGGACATTGCTGCCTCCTGTAATAGGCTTCGGGCATGACAACAGACAACTTTGGACAATTAATATCAAGAGTTGAAATGACCAAGATCTCGGTTAGGACCCGCGTTTGACGGGATGAGTTCGTACGCGAACACCAACCCCGAAAACAACCAACGAATACCTGGATCGAAAGTCTAAGGGAGTGGGGAAAAGAAAGGCGCGTTGTTATACTTAACTATTTCATATACTGTAGTACAGATCAAGTATCCCCACTTCGAGTCATTCAATTATTTTATAATGTGGGAGACCCGGGTTAAGATCCTGGCAGTAGTAATGAAAAGTGAGGTGACAACGTCAATCCTAAACCACATCTCATCCCAGGATTTGAATTTGACGAATTGCTTGTCGAGATCCTTTTGTTGTTTGCATATAGTTCTCCAAGCAACGGGGACGTCGCTTAATGAGGTCTGGGATACTGTCGGACCAAATACCCTTACAATGGTATTTGGGCATGCTTTTGCAATTGACACAATGACGGCATCGGCTACATGACGGAGCCAGTTGGCATGATTCTTGAAATGATTTCCTCAGCCAATAAGGCCAGGATATACGCGCACGTCATTATGACACGCACTATAATGGTTACGCTTGGTAGTAATGCCCGTCGGCAGAAGAAGCCGAGGGGGTACGATTAGGTTAGAAACTGTGTCAGGTACACCTACGACACGTACTGACAAAAGTTAGAACTTGAAATTTTTGAATGCTCGCAGAGCATGCAAGGCCGACGGGGGTCTGAGTTTCCCCTACGATAGGCTGCAGGCCTTAAGTGATGATAAAACCAGGCCCTGTATTTTGCTTAGGGCAAATTCGCTCCTAGTAAAACCGAGCTAGGAGCTAGCCCAGTAGATACAGGCGCAGATTGCTAAGCGAAGGATCCAGGGATCAAGTCCGACCTGCTTTCGGGCTAGCTCCTTTTGCGGGCAGCGAGGGGCAGGGCCTGCCTTTTTTTTCGCCCGCCCACAGATGTGTGGGATTCGAACCCATGACCTCATAATCGAGGTAAGATACGGTTAGACCCCGCCGTGACAGTTGGCACGACGGGGTATTTAGTAGTTGGTTGCTATCGAACGAACCCGCCTCTGAATCAGGGCAGGTTCAACATAGGAAGGTGGAAAACGAATCAGTCCAAGGTTGGGTTACCGGCCGCTCCGATCGCAGTGCCCCAAAGGCAAGCAAGTGCAGCGTGGAGTCGCGAAGAACCGGCTCGAGGGAGAGAGGGCTAAGAAGCGTGAGGAAGAGAAGAAGAAACGCGCGGAGGCGAGGAGGAGATATCGCGAAATAAGCCAGCGAGCGGGAGATTCACGAGGAGAGAGAAGAGAAGAAGAAGGAGAGGAAGGAGAAGGAGGAGAAAAAGGGAAGAGGAAGGAAACAGAAGAAGGAGACTTATCCGATGACCGGCCAGTTCATCAAAAGAGGGGTGTGTGCACGACGTAGGCTCGGGGCAACTTGCGACGCTGCGGGCCGGTGCGTGATCACAGGCGACGACCAGGCAGTAAGCGCACGGTAAAACGCTCAGACGAGAGGGTAGGCAAGATAGCAAGAGTGCGCAGGCGGATGCGATCACGAACAGGAGAGGAGAACGAATATCAAGCTAAAGATTGAGTGAAGAGGGAGAGAAGAAGGTGAAAGGAGAAAAAAAGAGGAGAAGAGGGGGAAAGGTCGCATGCTATAGTGAAGGGGAGAGGAGAGGGAATCGGAAGGAGAAGGAAATCAAAGAGATACTTACCTTACCAAGCAACTGACTCGGACGACGGCGAGGAGAGAGAAAATAGCAGGTGAGTCTACCGCCATACGACTTACCTCGGGACATATAGAGAGGGTAAAAATGAAATAAATAAAATAAATAAATAAAATAAATAAATAAATAAACAGAATAAGTGTGTGTGTATGTGAGAAAGTGAGAAAGAGTTCTTCTTCTTCCTCCTCTCAGTCCACCATCTTCTCCTCCCCCTCTCGACATCCGACTCCACCGCATCTGCAGACTACGAAAGGAGAGAGACAGAGCTTGGTGACATCGGATCCAGGCTCGACTTTGGGACTTCAGACATGGCAGCGAAGGATTATTTAGGATTGGTGACAAAGACTTGGTGTTGACGAAATTCCCATCTCTTCCCTCCTTTCGTCTGATCCCTTCCTCTTCGTCTGTGCATGATCGGACCTGACGCTTCTTCTCGCGTACAGCGCCAGGCTCCTTCACACCTGGCGATGGAAACAATGGATGTGTGGTATGAGTTCGAACATTGATTTGGCTATTTATTAGCATTTTAGCATCCTGCTTCATGACTTTGTACTAGGTGAGAGAAGATAGTCCCGATCAGGTCAGTCTTGTATCTGAGTCTTCCCTGCGCTAATCGGCATCGTCACGTATTTGAGGAGCACGTTGCTTAGCGAGATTCTCGTCGCACCACATCGTCCATTCAACCCTTTTCATCGCTTTGCAGATCCTCAGTTATTACGTACATCACGTATCTGTGCATGTAGCAAGGCTTGGCGAGATTCTATTCGCCTCGCATCGTCCATTCAATCTTTTCATCACATTGTCGATCCTTGGTTATTTGTGCATCGCCCATCTGGGCATGTAACAGAAAGAAGGAGAAAAGAGATTGAGAAAAGATGGAAAGGGAGATAGGAGAAAGAGAGGAGAAAGGAGAAGACAAAGAAAGGGAGGGGAGGAGAAAAGGATCGAGGAGAGATGGAAAAGGAGATAGAAGAAAGAGAGAGAAAGGAGGAGAGGAGGAGGATCATAAGAAATGGGAAGGAGAATGGAGAAGGAGAAAGGAGATGGAGGAGGAAAAATGAAGAGAGAGGAATCAGAGAGGAAGAGAGGGGATAGAGAGAGGGAAAGAAAGAAGGAGGAAGGAGATAATGATGAATTAGCATGGCCCTGCGCATTTACTTACAATCACAGGCACTGCACGAATCGAGTAATGCACGAGCCTTTTTTTGGGGCCAGGTCCCACTCACGAAAGGGACTGGATTAATCGCCTGAATATGGATGTGATTTACGCAGAGATGTAGAGATGCAGAGATGGAGATCAATCCGATTCTCTGCACCTACAAACACGTCTACATTCAGGAATTGAATCCAATCCTCTTTTCTAGTAAAATGTAGCCGATGGTAGATCCTGCCAGTAATCATATGCTCGTCTCAAAGACTAACCCCTGGTAGATCCTGCAGAATGGCAAACTGAGAAATCAGTTGTTCTCTGAGTTTTGCCGCGTGTTTGACTGATTTGCTGAGATTCCGGTATTCTGCTGAGATTTCTAAGTATGTGTGTGTGCATGATTGCTGAGTTTCGGTATGTTTGCTTGCCAGCATGAGTGCATGAGTGTGTGTGTGTGTGTGTGAGAAAGAGGGAGAGATGGAGAGGAAGAGAGAAAGAGAGAGAGAAAGAGGAGATGAGAAGAGATGGCGATGATGAAGATGATGGTGGAGATGTGAGGACACTTACCTTGTATTGGCGATGGTCTGCATGGGCGGCATCTTCAAATACTTCGGGCTGCCGCTGATGACAAACAGTTGCATTGTCTTTTTGTAGTCTGTAGTAGCTGTATAGGAGTAGGTTGGGCGCTGAGCGCCAAGAGCATGAGTGTGAAGGAGTTGGACACTTGTGTTGAAAAGAGAAAGCAAGCTCTCCATGGGTATTGGTTTTAGTGCTACGGACCCCATTACTGTATTATTGGGGCAATACTGATCTCTGGACACCAGTGCGACTATTTGGCTTTCAATGTGATGATGTGATCTGGGAGTGTCGTCTTACTGTTGTTTAATTACGTTGCATTTATTATTATTATTATTATTATTATTGTTATACACCTATAACCTTGATACTTGCGGCATCTGTGAGTTGGAGGAAGAGGTTGTGAAGGAAGAGAGAGATGTACCTGGTGGAGAGGAGATCGGTATTGGTGTCAACGTCATCACTAGCCGGTCGTCAAATTGTCTGATTGCTTCCATGCCGTAGTTGTTGTAATAGGCAGTAGAGCAGATAGGGCGTCTGGCGCCATTCAAGAGTGAGAGCTACGTTGGGTTATGCTGTTGGTGTTGCCCGGGGTGGCTTGGACGTTGACTCACGATTCTGCTGTAAAAGGATGGGTATTCGGTTCCTTTGTGCTTTCTGCTCTTGCTTTGGATACTTGGACTGCAGTGTGGATCTGCGAATTGGATTTCAATGCTTCATCCATATTTATGTCCCTAGCATTTTATTATTAATATTCTTCTTCTTCGTCTTCTTCTTCTTATTCTTATTCTTATTCTTACTCTTATTCTTATTCTTATTATTATTATTATTATTATTATTATTATTTTATTATTTTGTTAGTATTTTCGTTATTATTATAATCGATCTCGTTTCGTTCACCTTTTCATGCATGTAAACAACAGCATGGCAAACTGGGGACACAGCGCCCGCACCACTCTCTGTTCACGTACATAGGCTCGACCTGGATACCACACACACACAACACCCTGCATGCCTGTACAAACACACTACATCTACACAGAGTCAAGGCTAACAGGCAGACAGATCAACGACCAGCGAAGGAACAGACTGGACGGACATACAGACATGGACAGACCGGAAACAGAGACAGAAAAAAACAGACTGGCACGGACAAGGAGAAGGGAGATGAGATTGACACGACCAGACTGTGACGAACACAATGGGACACAAACTATGATACTCACAGTGGGACGCAGACGGGGACGAGCACGGTGACACACAACGAACCACAAAGAGACATACATACACAAGTGACAATGTGACACATACATGAGTGGCACTAATACTCAGTGACACATGCGGATGAAACGAACAGCAAACGGACGAATACGACAGACAAACATGACCGCACACACAGTATCGCACACTCAGTCACACAGCGATAGTCACACAGTGACACACGCAACAGATATACACATAGTGAAACACGATTTTACATACACAGTGAGATACACGCAGGCGCTGGGACTTAAGTAGTGACACGGGCATGGTGAAAGGCACACGGTGCGCAGTGTCCCATAGAGACACAGTCACAGAGTGACACATACATGGTGACATAGATGCGCTGCAATTAGACTCGCCTTCTTCTTCAGTTAGCATGCATACAAACGGTACAAATTGGCACCATTGCGCCCGCTCTAAGCTCAGAGGTATGGAAATCGAGAGCGCAGTTCATATACAAACTTATTGGGCTATGGCGTTTAAATGCTTGAACGACTCACTGATGACCCTATGTCCGACACCACCGTTCGCACACACTGAATTCTGGATCACCCTGAATATCCCTCCCACACTCCCACTCTGTATCACACGTGCCCTCACTGCTTCCTAATGCCCGTTATGGCAACTATAGTCGCCGGCTGTCACTACTTCGAGCAGCTATGGCTGCGCTATCTCCCTCTTAGCCACTTCGACTTCGGGCAACTGCAGACTATCCTGCATGGGGCGCTAAGACAACACTTCCGCGCAGCTCTCGCGGGCATGAGTAAATTGTTGGACGTTGCTTCTTGATTTATACTGTTGTTGGTCGCTGGTCTGCCCCGTTCCATCCGCCCGTGGTGCGCACAGTCCCTCGCGGTACTTGCTGGACTGGACCGGGACTGTCTGAATCACACCACTGACCGCATAGGGACACTCTACCAACTTACCGCTATCATACGATGAGCGTACTGCAGTTGGTCCGCTACTAGTCACTTGCCTTGGTAAACTGTAGCAGCGACAACCTTGACCTTCCAAGGCTGCAGCAGCTACGACCCTACTACAACCTTGATCCCTACGTATACACAGACCTACAGCATAGACAAACAGACAGACAGACAACACCGACAGACCAACGGACAGACAACGGAGACAGACAAATGGACAGATGGATGGACCTCAACGCACAGGCGTAGTAAAAATTTGTAAGACACCCCGGTCCCCAGTGAAACGCAGTGCACAATGACGCATGATGCACGATGGAGCACGGCACACAGTGACATACACACGGTGTGACACAGTTACACGTGATCCTGCAAGGACACACAGTCTTATACGGTCATACTTAGTGACTCAGACTCACAAAGTCCTTCGCAGTCACACCCAATCATGCACAGTCAGATATGTAGGAACACAAGTCAGACACGGGCTGACACTGGCATGCCGTTCCATCGGACGTAAGTATTCACAGTCCCTGCACGATACTTGCTTGCTTAGACCCGGACTAACTGGGATGATACCGCTGACTCAGTGCAGTTTCACTACTGAGACGAGCTCCAGGGTCAACACAGTCCTACGATTGACAAGCTATAAATAGACAAGAATAGTCTAGAATAGACAGAGAGTATAACCAGACAAAATGGACTGACTAAGACGGACGGACTGACGAATAGTCCAAGCCAAACAGACAGGCTGGCAGACTTACATGAACAAGTGAGTAAGAACAGGGACTATCAAGCACAGAAATAGACATCAACAGAGCTATGCACTGGCTCTACGGTGATGGTGGTGGGGCTATGCCTACGACATAGAGCATGAATTGCTGTGCTCTTGTGACATCTATCTAAAATCTCGTATGTCTGATGACGGTTGGATGCTGGGCCTCACTATTATTATTATTAGTATATTATTATTATCATTATTATTATTACTATTATTATTATTATTATTACTAAGGTTATCGGTATTGTGTTCTAGTAAGGCTTGTGGTTCTAGCCAGCCTCGGGCCCGCCCTAGGTGAAGGCAGGCCGAACATCCGCTAAGACTGCTTGCCCCGACATTACCCAATAAGGGTCTTCAGACAGTTCTTGCACGGTAGTTGGTCCAATTGCTGACTGAGCTGCGATCTGGGTCTGTCTAGAAGAACCCGCTGTGTCTTATAGTTGAAACCAGGGCAAGGGCTGCTGCACCCTGGGCACACGTAGCCATAGGGCCGACACACCACAAGGAGGCTGCGGACCGTTAGGAACGAGGCATTGACACCGCGATCATGCACAAGCATAAAGGGGCGAGAATCGCAGCCGGGCAGCAAGATACTATCAGGGCTATGACAGGCGTGCCGAGATAACAAGCATGCGCCCACACCGCTTGCCAGCAGGCACGCAAGAACAGCAAGTGTGCATACACGCAGACCTGGGGAACTGTGAGCTTCTAGCGGGGTTTGTCCAGTCCAAGGCTGCGAGTCGTTTGCTATAATAAGAGGGAGTGACGAGATTGGCTAGGAAGGGGAAGAACCAGAGAAAGGGGAGAAAAGAGAGAGGAACGAGAAAGGGGGGGGGGAGTTCAGACAAAGGGGGATATCAGCAAAAGGGCACCTTCTTTTCCTTAATCTGATTAGTAGGATATTATTATTATTATTATTATTATTATTATTATTATTATTATTATTATTACTATTATTACTATTTGTGCCATTATTATTGTTACTATTATTTATTTATTTTATTATTTTATCATTATTAATTGATTCGCTTGATTATCTCTTTTATTGGTATCACTAGACATCATACAAGACAGAAAATGAAAAGAGAAGTATGGGGCATTGGGAGGAGGGAGACATTGTCACTTGTGACGATGCCCACCTCCTTCATCATCCTCCGTACTGTCTCTGCTTGGTCCTCTTAGATGCCTGCCTCCTTGGTCTGATTGTTTGGCGACATGATTCTCATTGATTGATCATGGCCTCAGCTTAATATAAGGGTCTGCAATTGATTATATGAATCCATACATGATCAGTGACAGGGCGATTGCGGGAACTCTGGAGGCAGGGAACAACAAGGTACGCTACTTCGACCCAGTTGTTGTTTCAGGGCATATAGGCTATTATCCACAATGGTGCTCATAAGGGCTACGAACTCAGGGTCAGTATTTCTTCTAGGGCGAAAGGAGCGACTGAAGTCTTGGATTGTAAAAAGTGCGGGTAGAGAAAAGACTGGCTGGGTGAAAACTAATTGCTTCTGATACAACGATCTTGCTATGTGGGTGTTCTTTGGGGATATGGATGCAAAGGGGATCGATTTCTCATATTCTTCTCTCTATACGTCGCCTAATGATGATGGGTATTCATTGGTTCAACTTGTTGTGATTGAATGCAAAGGTGATGATTTGTGTCAGTTATTTCTTGTCATACGCCTGATCCAAGCATAATCCACGAAACTAACATGGTTCAAGGCTCGAATGACGTCAAGGGCAATGATTTGGTCCGCCGGTAAGACTTGTGTGGGGGTAAAAGTAGCAGCGTCGCATGAAGCCTGCCTTATCAGTGACTGGTCCCATGATAAGAGTAGCAGGGTCTATGAAACCTGCCTTATCAACGACTCGCCAGTGATAAGAGTAGCGAGGCTCCTTGAAAAGGTCATGCTTTACCACCAATGAGCCTTACATTGAGTCAGTGATAAGAGTAGCAGGGTTTCTTGGACACCCGCCTTATTGATGACTAGCCAATGATAAGAGTAGCAGGGGAAGTCTGCCTTATCGGTGACTAGTCTGATATAAGAGTAGCGAGGTTTCAAGGAAACTTGCCGTATCAGTGATCAGCCTCACATTCATTCAGTGATAAGAGTAGCAGGGTTCCTTGGACGTCCGCCTTATTGAGGTTTAGCCAGTGATAAGAGTAGCAGGGGAAACCTGCCTTATCGGTGACTAGTCTGATATAAGAGTAGTGAGGTTTCAAGGAAACTTGCCTTATCAGTGATCAGCCTAGCACTAAGTCAGTGATAAGAGTAGCAAGATTCCTTTGACACCTGCCTTATGATGTCTAGCCAGTGATAGGAGTAGCAGGGAAAGTCTGCCTTATCAGTGACTAGCCTGATCTAAGAGTAGCAGGATTTTAAGGACACTTGCCTTATCAATGATGAACCTTACACCCAGTCAGTGATAAGAGTAGTAAGGTTCCTTTGATACCCGCCTTATTAAGGTCTAGCCAGTGATAAGAGTAGCAGGGAAAACCTTCCTTATCAAGTGACTAGTTTGATGTAAGAGTCGCGAGGTTTCAAGGGCACCTGCCTTATCAGTGATTAGCCATAGGTTAAGCCTGCCATTAAGTGTGCTTCAGCACACAGGGGCCAAGACCCACAAGGGTTGCCTTTAATCAAACAGGCTCTTGTAACAAATGGATTAATCCTGAATGGTCTGCCATACCATCGCTAAATTTTCTCCGCGATCTGCATCGTTCAGTCCTAACTAATTATCTCTGATTCTATTGAAAGGGTAAAGTGAGATCTTGACTCAGAGAGACCTATCACCCTTTTAACTTCTGATTTGAACTCTATCACATAATTCCTTTCTGAATTGAATGAATGGTATCGCTTGTGATGGCTAGGAACATGGGGTTCATAAAACGAAGGAAACTAAGTAGAATCGCAGGGATGAAGGGACGAAGAATGAACTTTGTTCGTCGCCTGGACCGACTGGGCAGCGGACTAACAGTTAGATCACGGTAGGAGTTAGGCAGTAGATCGATGACATGCACAAAACTTTGGGTTACAAGTCTAGAAGGGATCTTCTATGACCCAAAAAGAGGACGCTGAGATTCTTTCAGACCATGTTGTGTTTACAGGTTCATCACTCTTGGAGAATACTACGGAAAAAAACCGTAAGGAACTGCAATTCTGTTATCATTTGGATAACAGGTCGGTAGAACTCTTACTCAACTTCCACATGGCTTGATACCCACACCTAAGACAAGACCTAAGAAAGAAACAGATAAATCTTCCCCCTGTATCTATGCCTAAAATTGTCCAAATCACATTCGGAGGTCTTTGAAACTGTGAAGGGCTGGGGTAAAAGGAGTCAGGTTTAGGAAGGAATGTTGTCTTCAAGGTTTTGGGGCGTGAGTGGCTTGCTATGAATGGGTTAAAGGTTGACGCTTGTAGCGCATTCTGTGTCTGCATCTGTATGCGTGTATGTGATTTCTTGCATCTGCAAAGGTGTTGGACTGTATTCTGAATTTGGGATCATTTGGGATATTCGGACGACGGGACACAACAATTGTGAAAGTGAGGTCCACCGCTCATACAGCTCCCATGATTGACCAACATACTTATATATATCTGTGACTAAAATCGTAGTTGGTCTGAGCTTGGAGAACTATTGTCTAGAAGCTTGTTTGAGATATTGAGAGAATGAGAGATTACTAAAGTGTTTCGACCCTGACTGTCTTAAATGGTTAATTAAGTAAACATAGAGTTATTGTCATAGTTGCTAAGTGTGGAAGACAGTCCGAACAAGTCGACACGAAGAGTCAGCACCTCGGGGCACGACAAACGGGTCAGTCCTAAGGCGTTTTACTGCGCGTATGCCTATGCTACGACGATCGAGAAAACGACCCCGGCTGGCCTACCTCTGCGATTGCATGTAAAAGCCTTCGTACGTGGGTCAGTAGCTCAGCATGGATACGCCCACCTAAGGGATGGTGACCGCTCCCGCAGGTGGAGGTAATGTTGTACCTCGCGGGATCCCTAACCTGTCGTAGGGAATCGCGAGAGGTACAGCACGCGCGCACGATCGGAGTGGTATTCTCGTTGAGGTGACAAAAGAGACTCCTGCGTGACACGACCATGAGGTTCGACACAAAAACTACTTTGCGTCTGGGTGTGGGACCGCCGCGCGCGACAGCGCGTTGTCGATTGTCACGGGGAGCCAGGGTGGACTCAGAAAGGAAGGCGGGTAGAAATGAAGTCTAACAAAATTTCGAAAATAAATCAAGAAACTTTGAGTCGAGTTGAGGGAGAAAGAGTAAAATTCCAATTTGGGTAAGAAAAATATAGTTTTTTTAGCAGAATATAAAGTGAAGCATGCAAAAGAAATTCGCGAAGTCAAAATAAAATTCCAAAATTATTTGGACGTAAATTCAAAATTGGAATTTAATTAAAAAAAATCACAGATATTTCATAAATTTCGTGAAAATTGTTGGAAGTTTGGGTAGGTGATAAAAAAGATAAGGATGAATTCAGAAAACGGATTTGAGAGAAAACAAAAAATATCTTGCAGTATTTCCAAAATTAAAAGAAATTCGAAGGTTATTTGAAATAAAAATAAAAAACTAATTCCTAAATTAGGAGTTTAAAATGAAATGACATAAGGAATTAATGATATCAAGTGTTGTAAGTCGAGAAACATTTCGAAATTATTTAGATGAAATTAAGAAAATCTATCAACATGTTGTAAGAATTAAGAGGAATTTCTAAAAAAAATTAAAAGAATTTCAACAGGACAGAAAGGAGAAATTTGGTAAATTCCAAAAGTTATTTCATGAATTTCTGAAAGGAATTGAATTTTAAAAAATAAATAACGAAAAGAATTTGGTAAAAAAAAAAAATTCACGTAACTTTTGAACAAGAACGCTGGAAATATTTCCGTTCACGGCATTGGTAGAAAAGAGAATGATCGTTAATCCGACCGTATTAGGTATGAATTCCAGACGATAGTATGGACAACATTATGATAGACGCACGAGGAGAGGAAATACGTGTTATGCACAATATAAATTTTAGATATTGCGACCTATTAGGTGGGATGGTAGAGGAGGGAAAAAGGAATGGCGAGGAGATAGAAGAAGATAAAAAAAAATAAGATCTTTGGAGGAGATCGACAAGATGAAGGAAGGGAATTCGTAAGAGGGAGAGTCGGGGGGGAA
>BFEA01000382.1:1307506-1322719 GCA_003427395.1 Chara braunii
CCCCCGTTTTTGAAGTTTTTGTGTTTTTTTTTTGCGAGGAGGTAGGGGACCCCCCCCGACTCGAAACCTGTTCCCTGCCCCCCAACCCCCCTCCCCGATCGGCGGCGGCGTCGGCCGAAAAAACTCGGCCGGACCGGCCGCGGCCAGGGGGGTCCCGGCCTAGGCCGAACCAGGCGGCGGCCACCGTGCAACATAGGCGGACGCCGATCGACGAGGACGGTCTCAACCAAGCGTGAAACCCATTATTCAATCCTAGCCCCTTAGACACACAACTCAGAAAAGGAAAAAAATTACAGTGATCGAATATAATTATATCGAAACAAGCTGCCAACGGTGGGTTGACTTCGTCAATAACTTCGATGCAAGTGATAGGATAGTCGGGCTACCTCACTTCAGACTTGATGAGACGCGTTGCCGAAGTCATTCATTCCACCCTACCGCCAACCTAAGATTAGACACGCACACACCCGTAGTTTATAATGTTCTTGGATGACAGACTGCTTTGCATATGATTCTTGATTCGGTGCACTACTTGAAGTGTTATATGTCCCTCGCTCTTGGAAGCGGTGTGGAGTACTACTCCTCCTCGCCCCAAGACGAAACTCGGATCTCAGAAGTCGATCCGTCTCCACCTAAATTGGCAGAATCCCCCCCTCTAGAACTGTCCACTCTGCGTCGATAACAGGGCCAGCTCCTAAAGAAACGAACCCCCGCTCCAGATCCTTCATGGAGAGAGAACGTGTCCACCACGACTATATTTCAATTGTTCTCATTTTTCCTAAGCCCAAGGTAACTTAGACGAAGACAGTCACAGGAGATAGAAAGTCGGAACTATTTAAACGGGAACAAGAAAAAAAAAGTCATTCGGGATAAGAAAAGTAGACCTAAGGAAAATGCTAGATCTAAGTATCTTCATCTTCATTATATTGACGCGTTTTTTTTACAGTACTCGTTGAATTTTCCCACTTAAAAAAATAAGTGTTTTTAAGTTTTAACATGCAAGCAAGCAAAAAGGTAGAAACAAGACAATCCTTTTCCTTTTCTCAAATAGGCATAATTAATCTCAATTTCAAGCACCCATTTTTACCTACCTGCACCCAAAGCACAACAAACAAGTTCAAGGGAAACTAAAACAACCTCATGCCCAAGTCAATTCACACATGTGTGAACGAAAGTCTGAGTCAACATTTGACCCCGAGAGAAGTTTAGATTGACTTACTCAAGAAAGCCGAGTAATTTTTCAATTGGAAAGGTGTTGCCGTAGTCAACGCACGACTCTCAATTCAACCAGCTACTGCCTTGTAAAAAAGACAACCCAAATTTTCCTAAACAGGCCTGGACAAATTGCAAGACAATTAAGTTCAATAACTGAACTTAGGATGGGAAAACCCTCGAGGAAAGCGGTCCCAAAATGAGCCCTGCGTGGTCCAGATTCTGCGGATGCAAACCCAACAGCGCCGCAAAGTTATCAAATTGTCGCAAGTCCACTAACACTCTCAAACTGCATTCCACAACAAAAAAAACGAGAGCCGCCATGTGTCACTAACAAAAAATCACTCACACCTCACAGTTTAGAGTCTCAAGTCAGTTCCAATTAATCCTAAAATAGTCTCAGGTAGTCCCACATTAATGCCCACAACACTGGATGACTCCACACACCAACGCCGCTCGCATCGTGTGTCGCCAAAATAATAATGGTGACCCCGGGTGAAAACCTCATCTGCAGCGAGCCCCAATAATTACTCCGCCAAATGCGCCTTAAGTTCCAACAACCCCCACACGCAATGCGCACACTCAAAACAAAGTCGTTGGTCCACGTTCCTAAGGTAAATTCCTCATATCGAGGTCAACCAATTGTCCTTTGCGGCGGTACCAATAACTTTGCCCCCTTCAAATGTTGATGACAAACACAAAATTACCGCACAAAAAATTAATCCCCTGTCGTTCCACGAAAATGACACTCTCATACAGGCCCAAAATGTGCACCAGCACTCATACCACTGCCGGATCATGCTAGAATGGTCCACCACCACCACACACCTAAACAAATAAGTGCGCGACTGTTGTTCGTCGCGCCGTCAAAATCAGTATCACGATTATCGGAAAGGCCCATTGCGCCAAAAGATTTCGGCAGCGCTTTCCCCAAAAAATAGTGTTGATGCTGCACAACAATTCCAGCAGCACCTTCTTTCAAAACGTTGTTGACGTCGAAGAACTTGTGCAACATGGTCCCCCCCCAGCATTGCCGCCATTGCAGCACCGCCAAGCGGACAACACCACCCTCCACATAGAAAATCAGGTGCTGCTGTGCGGCCAAACAGACAACACCTCCTTGACGCGTGCCATTTGCCGCCCAATCTAACCCCGACGCAACCTATCGACTGCAACACGAATGCAAGCATGCGGTAATAAGCTCCCAACCTTTGGCTATGACTACCCTTCTCTCTCTCTCTCTACTTCCCTGCAGACCTTCACCAGCAGCACCGCCTCTCACACTGTGATGGAGTTCAATCTGCACTTGAAGTGCAAATGAGCAGTATCACAACCTCAACAACTGTGAGGCAAAGTTTGGGGGTTGCTGGCTTTTATAGTCAGCTGAAGACTGTGGGCAGCAGTTTGCATCATAGTCAAAAATTCGAAATTGGTTTGGGCCCTTGATCTGAACTCATGATCAAGGGCCACAAGCCTTGATGTTTCGCTAGGGGAACCAAGGTCTGTCAATTCCAGAAGCGTCTGGCTTTTTGTGCAGGCCAGATGCTTTAGGAAATAGTTGTACCCAACCAAAATGTTGCAGCGTGAAGCAGCACACTCACGCACACACACACACTTACGACACACTCACCTAGTCACTACCACGGCCACATATGTGGCCGTTTCTCTTTCTTTTTTCCTTTTTTTTTTTTTTTTCCTTTTTTTTCCTCGTGATTTTTTCTGTGAGGGGAGGGATGACCTGTTCGTTTCAAACGAATGGTCTCCCCTCTTACAGTCATTTCACAGTATCAAACTAGACTCAAGCTTAAGCCACCAGTTCTTGACCCATACATCGGTCACAGGCGTTTCCCGTTAACACGCCGGGACTGATGGGCGTCGGCCTACTCGACAGCCGCTCGGCAAAACTTGGCGTGCAAAGCGTTTCCCGGCTTGACATCAATAGTTGGGCCAAGTACAGGTGGTTAAACAGGGTTTCCTCTCTTCTTTTCCCCATGCGCTCCCGTACCAGGGCGCCAACTACGTCAGCTTCTGGCGTTGCAAAACCCTGCTGCTGCCCAATAACTGGAAGATCCGACATCGAAGGATAAAAAAACATCGTCGCTATGAACGTTTGGCTGCCAGCCTGCCACATCCAGTTATCCTTGTGGTACCTTTTCGACACCTCTAGCTTCAAGTCCTAAAACGCTAAAGGATCAAATGGCTACGCTCAATAGGGCCTTCTTCCCCTGTGCGCCTCTATTTGGCCCTTAAGAAGCACAAAATACAGAGGCCCGTTCGCAGCCTATTCAAAGACGAACAGATGCAACTCCTAAGAAAGAGGGGGAGAAGGAAAACTACAAAAAAAATCTAAAGCAAAATCAAAACGGGAAATCCAAAAACAATCTAACAACAACAAGAAAAGAAAAAAATAAATAAAAAGACAACAACTTACCTAAGGTTGCCAATGAAAACGGGTGCCCTCTGCTGCCTCTTGGGGACTTATAGTCCTTGTCAGAACTATGCGCCACATGGCGCGTTGTTTTCTCGGTTACTATATTTTTTTTTTCACTCCGTTAGCATAAGCCAATTGTCTCAGCCATCACGTGGCCCACAACCTATGTATCACCCACGGTCACTTGCCGGGCGCATCGGTCCGGCACCTCACGCGGCAGTGCAGGACCCTCTCGGCCGAGTCACGAAGGAGTTGGACCAACCTCGTCACGAACACATAAGTGGAGCTTCCTTAGGCCGCTCTGGCCGAGTGCGCAAGCCATACCTCTCGCGAGCCCCTACGACAGGATAGGGCCTACGCGAGGCACAACTTACCTCCACCTTACGAGAGTTGTCACCTCCCTTCGGTGGGCGTATCCCCACCGAGCTACCAGTCCACAGTACGAAAGCTACTCGGTTGCAATCGCAGAGGTGGACCAGCCGAGGGCGTTTCTCGTTTGCTGTAGCATAGGGGGTACGCGCGGTAGTACGCCTATTGGACCCGCACGCGAACCGACATCTTGGGGGGCTGAAGTCCCAAGCGCGGCTCGACGTCGGTCGACTAGGACGCATCCCACACACCACGCGCACACCACTTTACGAACACACACACATACAACACGACACAACACAAACAACGCGACAACGCTCCTAGCCTCTTGGTAGTCAACCCATAACTTTCTGATGCGGAAATCGAATGGGCGTCGTGCGCGAGACTTAGTATAAAAACCGCGCAGGCACAGGGCTAACTCATATCGATTCGCGATGCGAACATACGCAAGTAGTCGCAATGATGACGTACTATGTAGTACCCATATTGATGCGGTCCTCGTTAATCTCGAGGGTCGCATTCGACACTCAAGTGTCGGCTGACACGAGCCTTAAGGATTAACCTTTCGACGCTAGACAACCGCCATGCGCAGTTGAAGATCACACACCCTCTTCTGCACTCTTTGCAGAGTGGGTAGTACACAGGTCCATACTTGTGGTGGCAGCCGTTTCTTGCGGCCCTGGGGATAAGTCTTACCCCGGGCGTGGGCGGAAGTCAAGGGATTTGACTTTGACGGCTGCCACGGACTATAACGTCCAACTATAAAAATTAACAAGCAAAATCATCCAATAAATAAATAAACATCCCACCACTTATATATTAAATTAGATATCGAGATAACAACAAAGGAAGGGGAAACGTAAACCCATCAGGTATGCAGATCGTGCAACACATGATTGTCATTCTCACTGCCTCCAAAGTATGACCCATATACCAAGCTCCAAAATACTAACCTGCATAAAACACAGACACACACTATAACCATATTGCCATACACCAATGTGGTCAACTTTACTATTCTCTGTAACTCACATCATGCCTCACACACTCAAGCCTCAATCGTAGTCAAAATCTCCATATATCTCACAAATTCTTTATAATGGCCCTTCAAATAAGCTTGGTTGAAGCCCTGAAGGAAACATGACAATCCACAGGGCTAAGGCAGTCAAGCTGAGATACAGGTGTAAGCAAAGTTGTGTCATGAGCTAACAAGTCGGCGATCAACCAACCGACCTGTTATCAGTGATAACAGAAGATGATCCTTGTAGGATCAAGCTGAAACTAGTCCAAGTCCTGAATCGATTGTCCAAGAAAGGCCTGTAGCATAAAACAGGTCAATGCCCAAGCTAAACCATCAGCATATGGAGGATGAACCTCCATAGCACATTTTCACTCAAGCTATCTACCAACAAGGTCTAAGCCTACCTCTAAGCCAGTGCCCAAAGCAAAGGTAGACTAATGACAGAATTTCCTCTATTCAGGGTGGATCGCCAGAATCGCCACCTGTCAAAATATAATATAACTCCTCTAAACAAGAAAAATTTCGGCAGCGCTTCCCGTAGGAAAAATGCCTTTTCAGAATTTATATCAGCCCGAATATGAAAACAGAAATAGTCTTTGACTTTCCAAAGTCTAATTTTGTCTAACTCCCTGGATTAGCAAAAATTTGAGCAGCACTCCCTTTAGAAAAGGAGACTTTCCATATTTTTACTAAGCCATGTATGAACTTTAGACAAGTTGAGCTTTGAAAAACCAAAATTTGACTACCTCCTTGGATTTGTAGAAATTTCGGCAGCGCTTCCCGTAGAGAAAGTAGCTTACCAGAATTTATACAAGGCCAAGTATAACAAAAGATCCCAGAAAATGCGATAATTTATCTAAGTAAAATAAAGTTAGCTCAGAAAATGCAGGAATTAAAACCAACTCCTATCGCTCTAGCACCTGGCGAACCTCTACAGCGACTACCTATCAGACTGAAACTCACACCAAGTAGTAGCCTCCCTCAGTCACATGCAGGTCAAACCACAGAGGTAAGTACTCTCGCCACCCCAAGTCAAACTTTGCAAACAATAGTTCGTAATCTCTCGATGCTTTGTTCCCTTATACCTAGCTTACATAGGGCATAAAGTCAAGCCGCCCAATCTTATGGAACTTGCCTGACTCAGCCATTGAGTATACACGAACAGGTTGCACAACTACTTCTCTCTTCCCTTTGGGGCATATAACTAAGCCGTTCATCTTAGAACAAGGCTCATCCGCCCTAAAATGTTTAATATCCAAATTATGTATACCTCTCTCAGCTTGGTGTTCAAAAGTTGGGCATAGGACTGAGCCATTCATCTTAGGACAAGGCCCACCCTGGCCAAGGTTACCTTCAATTATAGGACTGAGCCATTCATCTTAGGACAAGGCTCACCCTGGCCAGGGTTACCTTCAATTATACTCTTAGTTATACTCTCTTCATTTCATGATAAGCTATAGCCAGGCCGTCCAATCTTATGGAACCCATGCCTGACTAGCCTGTTCATAAATAGGACAATATAAAATATAGCCAAAATTTAACCTTTTGGGTTCCAACATGTGCGAGGCTTTGGGCCAGACCGTCCAATCTTATGGAACATATCTGGTCCTCTGCCAGGTTCGTTTCTCTCTGATCCATCTGTGTACGGCATGAATCCAAAGCTATTCAATCTTATGGACATGCTTTGGCCTCAGCGAGAATTACTCCCTCAGAATAAAACAGGAAGGGGCTGGGCCGTCCAATCTTATGGATTTGCTCAGACCCCCTCGTTCAGAAACAAATGAAATAGAATAAACCCCAACTAAACACGGCAACCAAACCCTCCAATCTTATGGTACAGGCTTGGCTCCTGAAAAGTCAATCACAATCACGCCCTTACAGTTCAGAGCAATCAGACCATCCAATCTTATGGAACTTGTCTGATTCTCCATGCAGTCCATCAAAACACAGCGGTCAGGCTATCCAATCTTATGGAACATGTCTGACCCTATAGGGCCCTTTCAATCTCAAGCAAGACTGCCTTTCTTCCACCCTTCCCCCTGATGCAATTCCCCTTTTGTTCACAATCTGCCTTCATGCAGTCAACAAAATTGAAACTGAGATTGCACATGCATTCCTTTACTTTATCTGAGTCATGTCCTGAAAGTCAAACCAAAAAGTCAAAATAGGGATGCATGCCGTATACTTAGCCAAAACACCACAGGCGGCACAGATAGGGGCTATAATCTGGGTTTAAGGCGGAAAGCAATGATTACCTTTCAGTTCCCTGCCTCCAGAACTCCTCCTAAGTTCCGGCAGAGCTCCTGCAATCGGTGGGGCGTACCTCCCACAGAGGCCTTGGCACAGATTACGGGTTGCAATCCTGCCTTCTGCCTTCCTCTCAGAACCACTAGACTAGACTTAGAATAAGAAAGGCAGATAGAGATAATTTTGAGACTCTCAGATACAAGAGTGGTGCCCTCAGACTGGCGCGAGAGGGCCTTGATACCTTCAGTTGCCTGAGGGCCCCGCAATGGTGGCCAAAACACGCAAATGTCAACCAATCTGAAATCAAGCCGTCGGATGCCACCTCCTCAAATCGCGGTAGTAGCCCCACTCCAGTCTGATCACCCCAACAAACCTCGCTGTCGTGGTATGCTTAACACCCCATAATGGTGGCCGGATCGTGTCACGGCTCTGCCAACCAAAGTCAAACGTTAGCTATTGCCCGCCCCTTGATCACTCTCCGGCCCCCAGCAATAACCTCCTCGACCGTCTTACTCCACTCTTTGGTTGAGTCGTAGTCGTGCAACAAGTGGCTGGCTTAAACGCACCGGGAGGAGTAATCGGGCCGGCTATGCACAACAACCGCAATTCGCACATGGGCAAACGCAGTCCACAACTGCATTGCACGGCTTCGATGAGTCATACACCACCCAACAGGCGAACCTGCAGCCTCGTACCTTGTCTTACTTCACTACCACCAACAGGCTGGGCAACACACGGCCAACAGTCGACTGCTAACTCCGCAGTTCGGCCCCCACTACTCTATGCCGACCTGGGCTGCACCTCGATCGCACCTTAGCCACTCAGTTGGGCTCGAGTTACTTGCATGGTGGGATGGGCAGCGCACATTCAACAGGTAAGTTTGATCTGCCCCCTCTCCCTCTCTCTCTCTCTCTCTCTCTCTCTCTCTCTCTCTCTCTCTCTCTCTTCGCCACACCCTTCCTCACTCTGCGCTTGTGCCCCTATGTCGTACCAGCTTTGGCCCCCGCACATCGACCCGATGGGGGCGCAGGCTGGCTTCCTGGCTCGATCCCGGTTCATACGGCATAGCCAGCCCGCCCTTATTCGTAGAAGCCGGAGGGGGCTACCCCCGTTGACAGGACGAGCAATGCGCCCGCGACAGGTAAGTCCCCAGCCTCGTGGCTAGCTGCCCACCTCCCCCGGTACTGCAGTGAGCAACCTGAATGAATCCTCCCCTACAACGTGGGAAGATACATAGCCATATTACAGGCAAAAGAAACTCCGTTGTTACCTCGCAACCCCTACACGTCGCAGCACTAAAACCATTACCCCACCGCCAACTTCGACTCCGCCATCACACTCGCATCCCCCTAAACCTTCAGTCACCACTTTTGTTCGTCAAAAATTGGTGGAGATACGACCGGGCTAACTGATTTTTACTCCCGTTCGTCCTCCCTCCCAACACTCTCCGCCATCTCTACGTACTAATTTCTCTACCTAACTTCTTCCCCGCCACTCTTATACTCAAACTAACATCATATTCAGGTTCGCAACTCTAAAAAACCCCTACCCAACGCCTTTCCCCGCCGAATTCCGATAAGGATCGGGGAAGTTATACTTCCCGGACTGCGCTGAACTTGCCCTCCCCGCCATCTCCACCTTCGAATGCACCTGGCGCAGAATTCCGCCCAGGTTCATTCAACTCCCCATGCCTTCCTCCTCACCTGTCGCCCCCCTGCCTCACTGCACCAGCGCCCGCCGCTCGGTACCTGTCTCCTCCTTCGCTCCCCCACACGTACGTAGCTCGCCCTCTCGTCCCGATTCACCCCTTTGTCTCCATCCCATCGGCTCCGTCTCAGCCCCCTTATCTCCCTGTGCCCAGCGTTCGTCACCCGTCGCCTCCCCAACCAAATCTGTCCTCCACAGTGGCCGGCTATACAGCGCCCGGCCTTCTCTTTGCCATGCTTCCTCTCTTCACTGCGCCCGCTGCCTGTCGCTCCCGCCTGCTCGCTTTGCCTCCCCTGTTCTTCACATGCATCTCGCGCCGAACCCCGTCCGGGTTCAGCTCGTCTCCCACCTGCCTATTGCCTCTCTTCCTCCTCCCCACTGCGTCCACCCGCTCAGTCCATCTCTACTCCCTTCTTGCTCAGCGCCTGGCTTAGCGCTCATCACCCGTCCGCCTACGCCATCTCAGCCTGCACCCGGCACACTTCTCGGTCAGGTTCCTTCTTCTTTGGTCCGACAGCCCCTGACGCCGGAGCCCGCTTCTCCGCTTGCCTGTCCGCCTCAGTGCCCATAGGGTGCGCTGCGGGCTAAGCCAACCACTGCCAACGGT
This sequence comes from Chara braunii, assembly GCA_003427395.1. Classification (NCBI taxonomy): domain Eukaryota; kingdom Viridiplantae; phylum Streptophyta; class Charophyceae; order Charales; family Characeae; genus Chara; species Chara braunii. The sequence goes on from BFEA01000382.1 coordinate 1,317,101, forward strand.
GCCGAATGACCATGGCAACAGCCCGTCAGTCGGGAAAAACATGGAACCCGCTAAAAAGCGCCAACCAACTCCCCAGCCGAGCCGACCGGCCCCTCTCTCGCAGCCTGTTCCAATCTCCCAGCCGATGACCGGCTTCCTTCCTGCACAGCGGATCTGCCCATAGCCCTCGGTCTTATGACCCGGTCACATTACAGCCAGCCCCCCCGTATGACTCAGCGCCCCACCCACTTGCTCGCCTTTCACTCGCTGCCCATTCCGGTCGGACGAAAACTGTGCACTCACCTAGACGCCTCGATAGGTGTTGGCTCTGCAATCACTACCCCATTGCCCCCTGGCGCCGCCGACTCTGCCTGTCCGCTCCGCTATCCAGTGCTTGCTGCCACTTAACTCAGCGCCCAACACGCCGATGCTCATAGGGGAGGAGACCTGAGGGGAGGCACAGCAGTCAGCTTATTGAAGAGGCTTGACCCCGATACTACCGCCTGACCCTTGGCCCGGTAGTTACCCCTCCCGCTACAGTAGGTAGCGCACCTGCTGGTGGGTACTGCTCCCGCATATTCCCTCGCTGGAGGCTAGAACTCGGGTGCGGCTGCCACGGGGTTCCGCAAAATACTGTGACGGGTAACTTCGGCGCGGCCACAAAACCGGTTTGTAGTCTCACCTCAGGCAACCCATAACTACAACACAACCCCACACGACCTCGCCAGACTCGAAACACAAGTGATATACATTCAGCACCACCGGCCCTCTTGCCTCAAGCACAATTACAACCCCGACCTCTAGCCGCGCCTCATTCTTAGCCACGGTGTGGTCTAGGACTATTGCCAGCATCCCGAACATACCGATCCATCCGAACGAGCCGCGCGCTCAGGGTCCTCGACTATCCAGACGATCATTGAGTCCGGCGTCACGTCCGGACTACGCAAAAATGTCGAGGCTTACAGGAATTTAATACAACAATTATTTAATATAAAATACAAACAACCGTTGTGCGACCCGCTGGCCTGTGACGCCACGCACGCCTAGGCAGCGCGCAGTTGCGCCTCACCGTCGATACCCCTCGCCGCCACGCGCGCCTCTCACCCTGACAAGAACCTATGCCCCCGCTTACAAGCACGCCATCAGGCGGGCGACACTGCACTTGCGTGACTTGCAAAAACACGCCAAATACCCTTGTAAGGGTATTTGGTACGACAGCGCGTTGATTTTTTAGTTACTATATTTTTTTTTTTCAGTCCGTTGGCATAAGCCAATTGTCTCAGCCATCACGTGGCCCATAACCTATGTATCACCCGGAGTCATGACCGCGAACCTTTTTACCACATGCAGTCGGGATCCCGACCGGGGGGTCGACCGCCCTCGACCGAGTGTGGGCAAGAACCCCCGACAATTTTTTCAAGGCCTAAAAATGGGCAAAAAAAAAAAAAACTATGGGCGTGTAGATAAAAAAAAAYTCTACACGCATGTGTTTTTTTTTTTTTTAAAWKTAAMAWGTTGGGGAAARRAAAAAAAARWAAARAAMAWMRAAATTAAAAAAAAAAAAAAAAGTCGTTGATGAATTTTTTTTTTTTTTTTAAGTTTGTTGGGCCAGTGGAAAAGCACTGGCCCAGAAACACACAAACGCACACACAATTAATCAATCAACGAACCAATCGCAATCAATCAATCAATCAATCAATCAATCAATCAATCAATCAAATTTGATTGATTGATTGATTGATTGATTGATTGATTGATTGATTGAGTGTGTGTGTGTGTGTGTGTGGGGGGGTGTAAGTGTGTATGTGTGTGTGTGTGTGTGTGTGTGCGTGCGTGTAACATGGTATTCCTTAAAATAGTATATTATTTTCTAAATAGTATTTTTTTGTTCGAGAAACTCCAAATTTATATGAGGGTGAGGAAAGGAGATCCTCATTATAAATTAATATACAATGCGTAAGAGTCACCGTTCAATGGATAAATCCTCAACACATTTAATTCCTTTCGAAAATTTTGTTCTGTACAAGTTCAATTACCGAAGTCCGATACATCCTAATTAAACTGGCACTTATTCGGACAGTGGCTATGAACATGGCGTATCGAATGTTCAAGCCCTCCCTCTAACATTCCCCTTGGAGGGGATGCATAAGACCCTGGTTCGGATGGATCATTTTCATAATTTACAAATTCCTTCATCTGAAGTTGAACACGCGGTTACCTCGTTAACCGTTATTGCCTATGAGTCACCTGTGGTCGCGGTCGCCGTGGGCACAACCGCGGACCGCGGTCTTGAAAAAAAAAAAAAAAAAAAAAAAAAAGAATTCAGAAAAATACGAAAAACACATATGTTATGCCAAAAACTAAACTGAAAAAACTTTTGCCTTGGGGTCATATCAAAATCCCTTACCAAATTTGAGATAAAAAACAAACAAAATCCTTTATTTTTCTCACTAAAAAAAATAAAGTGAAGAGCTTTTGGATAAGGGATTTTTGTTCTTTATTTTTATTTTTAAATAAAAAGTTAAAAAATAAAACTACAAAAATACGGTTGTAGATCACACAAAAACCTACAACCCCATTTTTTTAATTTTGTTTTGGACTATTATCCTAAGGGTTAAAAATATCGGGGTTTTCCGACCGGACAAGGTCGCGGACGGTCCGCCACCGCGGGCGAGATCCTGACCGCGGGCGGTAAAATGGCCCCCGGTCGCGACCGCGGGTGATAAATAGGTTCCGGCTGAGACTTCCCACCGCACCGAGGGATGTGGTTCGGATTCATCCAAACTACATCAAACGTTTCAAAATGAGGCGGAACTAACACGTCCTGTGAGATAATTGCCTTCCCCCTTCGGCACGAAAAAAATACTCACAACAGCCGGGAGTGCCATCCCTTGCTCATGTTCGGTTGTGGTTCGGATACATCCGAACCTGAGAAGAAGGCAGAAAATTGCATATCATGATTTGCAAGTTCGATGATTGGAAGTCGATGCCCCCCTTCCGTCGGACCCATTCCCTTCCTGCCCGGCTCCCCCATAGAGTTCCCGACGCGACCCCCTCCCCACGGCACCCTGCCACCCTCTCGCTCCCGCTCTCGCTCCCGCTCCCGCTCCACGCCCCCCACGCCCCCCTCACTATGTCAAAAAAACACGGCTCGGATTAATCAGAATCGAAATGTAATCGCCGGGGATTCTATGATTTGATTAATGACTTCCTTCAACACAAAAGTGAACACGCCGTCGTCGTCGCGCACCATGTCCACGTCAGAGTGTGGCATATTCAAATCTTGGCGTTTGCGATGGGATGCTGCATGAATGGTGGTGGTCTGAGGATGTTGTGGGTGCGCGATAGAACTTGTCAGCGCTCCTTTCATCTCCGAGGTGCGTGATGGGTCTTTGCAAAGGAGAAGTTCGACGCTCGCCAATGCGCGTGAGGTGTGTGACGCCCTGTGACGGTTGGCTTCCTCAGTGCTAGTTGTGTGTGCGATACGGGCGATGAATCTTCGCGGTGCGAGGTGGGTCTTCGCAAAGGAGAAGTTCGACGCGTGGCAGATAGGGGATCACCAAGTCGGCCGGCACAAGATCCAAGAAAGACGTCAAGACCCACGATAGGCAGACTCGATCAGCAAGTCGATCGGCGCCACGCTCGATCTTGGCGTTTGCGATGGGATGCTGCATGAATGGCGGTGCTCTGAGGATGTTGTGGGTGCGCGGCAGAACTTGTCAGTGCTCCTTTCATCTTGGAGGTGCGTGACAGGTCTTCGAGAAATATTGCCAATGCGCGTGAGGTGTGTGACGCCCGAGGACGGGTGGCTTCCTCAGTGCTAGTTGTGTGTGCGACACGGGGCGATGGATCTTGGCGGTGCGCAGTGGGTTTCGCAAAGGAGACGTTTGACGCCTGACAAATATTGATTGGAGCAGCATGTGTTGTGAGAGTTCGGCGCCCAACATTCCGATGATAGGCATATGGGATCACCAAGTCGATGGCACAAGATCCGAAAGACGTCAATACCGAGGATAGGCAGACTGGATCAGCAAGTCGATCGACACGCGATCTTGAGGAAGTGAAGCCTAATGGCCATGCGACGTCGTTCACGCGTCAGATGTGTTTGTCAAGTCCGTCTAGCGATCTTGACCGCGAAAGCCGCAAGCTAGTGTCATATGCTGACGTTATGCACAGGATGATGATGTCAGCATATGTCAATAGCTCGTGACTTTCGTGGTTCTAATCAGTAGAAGTGCGTGGCGAACATATCTGACGTCGACTGACGAGTGTATGACGTGGCATGGCGATTGGTTTTGGCATCGTCAAGATTGTGTGCTGATCGACTTCGTGTGTAAATGACGGGGAATGTGACGGAGCCGGCCATGGGGGAAAAGAAGATGTAAATGGGTGACTGCATTCTGATCTCTTCAGGAAGGTGGGGAAAGAGGAACCAAAAATCAGGGTAGAAGAAGATGTGGACGGGCGATGAGAAGACGTAGGGCCTTGGAAGAGTTAAGGGGCCAAGTAGAGGACGTAGGCCTGTTATTCACCTACGATTCGATAAACACGTCAAGCACACGTAAGAAGAGCCCAGCGTGAGCGTATTCACACACAAAGTCGCACGTCACGTGCCGTTTACGGAAGCGCCCCCCGCTATCGACGATTGCATGGAAGAACGAGGGCCTGAAAACACATGAGGCCTGCGATATGATGGCGGGCGTCTTTTTGCGATGGCAGACACGTCGCTGCGGCAGCACACAGAACAAACAACACCAGCGAATGGGGTTGACAGCCACCCGGGTTCGATTGATGCGGTCCACTAGCATGGTGGTTACTGAGAGGGGGGGGGGCGGGTGTGGGGGGGGGGGGGAGGGCCCTTGTGATGGCCGCCGTACGGGTCGTCCCGACGGAGAGTCGCATCGGGGGCTGTGTCGTCAGGCGAGCCCTTTTTGTTTCGCGGACCGTCCCATCTCGAAATCACCCTTTCCGTAACCGTTACGGGAGGGCGGGCCGTAATTTCGGGAGGACTGGTTAGTTCCAACTGGCTGATCGTGCTCAATCGACAACTACTATACACCTGCTGACGGAAACTTTTCCGCCCACCTTTCTTTTTGGGGGCCCACACGAATGCATCCGCCTTTGGAATGACGCCAACACCATTCGGCACATTCACGCCACAGCGCTGTAGCCGCAGGCAATTGCAGGTGTGGCCAACCCGTACAGCGGACAAGCGAAGTCTCGCTCCCGCACTATCCACTCTTGCCATTGCCATATCCCTCGCGTCGCCAAACATTTAAGTATCTATATCCTCCTTGCCTTCGCCATATCCCTCGCGTCGCCATCTCCCTCGCATCTCCATCTCCCTCGTCGCCATCTCCCTCGTCGCCATCTCCCGCGGTGTCATCTCCTGCGGCTCCATCTCCCGCGTCGCCATCTCCCGCGTCACCGTCTTCCGCGTCTCCATCTCCCGCATCGCCATCTCCCGTGTCGTCGTTTTCTACGTCGCGACCCACACCGTCATTTTTGTACGTCGCGATCAGCACCCACGTCGTCAACGTCATCGTCATCCCGCAGCGCTTCTAATCTAATGAAGAAAAAAGTACTCTCTCTCTCTCTCTCTCTCTCTCTCTCTCTCTCTCTCTCTCTACTCTCTTTCTC
>BFEA01000382.1:1335833-1385875 GCA_003427395.1 Chara braunii
GTGAAGTGGTGAAGATAGTGAACACCCTGAAACGACCCCCCTCCCCCACCGGCTTGCCACCCCAACCTATGACGAAAAACGTGAAGTACGTGAAATGGTGAAGATAGTGAACACCCTGATGAAAAACGTGAAATACGTGAAGTGGTGAAGATAGTGAACAACCTGAAACGACCTGCGCTCTACCGGCTTACCACTTGAACCTACAATGAAAAAAATAAAAAAGTGAAAGTGGTGAAGAAAGTCAACACCCTGAAACGACCCGCCCTCTCCCAGAAGATCAAGGGTAGGCAGGGGGTTGTTTTAGGGTTTTCACTTTCTTCAACACTTCAACCTTTTCACGTTATTCATCATTCCGACCTCCTCTTGCAGCAACATCGTGAAATTTTTAAAAAAATGAAGATCCTAAAATTTTCAGTTAGGCGAAAACCATGAAAATTATGAAGTTTCGAAGAGGTGAAAAGGTGGACAACATTATGAGAGAGACTCAATGTTCACCACGAAAAACCTACTCCTCACCATGAACAACCTACTCCTCATCATGAACAACCTACTCCTCACCATGAAGAACACACTCCTCATCATGAATAACACACTCCGCATCATGAATTCAGAGCAAACAAAAGATCACAAATTTTCGACTTCAGAATTTTCATTACCGAATTTTCAAGTGCCCGTTAACCGGTTGTGGTCGACGACGAAGAAATACAACGTCAACTTTACCCCGCTCTCAAGTTCGGATGCATCCGAACATTGCCCCGATCTTCTTCTGCCATGAGTTTTCCTACTTATCGATCATGCGTCTTTCTAAATGAATGGACATTGAAGGATCCGAGCACACCAGGGGTACACCCCTGCCTCGGATTGATCCTAGCCACTTCGTGGCTACCTTTTTGTGAAATTCGGATGGATACGACCACACCACTGTGAAGTTCGGATGCATCCGAACCACGCCGGTGAAGTCGACCATCCCCTTGAGAAGTTTGGATGAATCCGGACCACAAAGGGGTTGCACACCTGCCTCGGCTCCATCAACGGTCTAGGGGTCTGTAACGTGGTCTTGGACCCCGCGACACCGGTAAATACGAATAGCGAGGAAATACAACGTCGACCTCATCCCGCAGTCATGTTCCGATGCATCCGAACCTTCCCGTGATCTTCTTCTGCCATGTTTCTTACTTCTCGATCATGCGTCTTTCTTAATGAAAATACATTTAAGGGTGCGAGCACACTGGGGGCACACCCCCACCTCGGATTGATCCGAACCATATCGGATTGTTCTCTGCAACTCAAGAACATGAAGTTGGAATCGCTAGTAATCGCGGATCAGCATCCCACGGTGAATATGTACTCACCGACCACACCAATGTGAAGTTTGGATGAAGCCGAACCATACGAGTGAAGACGACCTTCCCCTTGTGAAGTTCAGATGAATTCGAACCACAAAAGGGTTAGACACATGCCTCGACTCCATCAACTTCGACCTTGCCTAGCTATTAGGTTCGGATCCATCCGAATCAACGGTTTGGCAATCTGCTCACTCAATTCGGCCCTGCCACTGAATACCCCTGTTAATTTCGGATGCATCCGGACCTTCCAACGATCTTCTTCTGCCATGAGTGTTCTTCATGCTCGATCATGCGTCTTTCTAAATGAATAGACATGATTCTTTATTTCTCGCCTAGACAAAATTTCCTCAAGACGTCTTGCCTCCTGTCATTGTGCCTTTACGCCGTCGTTCTGCCAGGAGAACGCTCCTTCGACAATTTGTGTTCGTGTGCGACCTTGCGTTCTGTGAAGGGAAGTGTGATGATGACGAGTTCACTTGCCCGAACTTTCTCTCTGGAAACGTATTGCCTTTTCCATGGTTTGGATTAATCTGAAACTGGCAGTTACCCTCCTTCGCGATCAGGTCCGTCATCCACTGACATCGAACCACCACTGAACTTCGCGGTTTTCAGGTCCCGGTGTATGGTGGTCGTCGTAGGTGTTGTGGGTTGAGGTTAATGTTAGGACATGCTCGAGTTCTCGATCGCTCCGTCTTATGTGTGTTGAGTGTCCTAAGTGGATGTGTATTCAATTGCTTCGCATGTTTCAGGGAATAACTACTCAAGGAGAAACCCACTCCACTAGTGGTTCTGCCCCGCTTGGGAAGGAACCTCGAAGGACGACGTCGACACCGGTCAGGGCTACGAGTCGGGGAGGTGTCGGTGGGGAGGAACAACGAGGGGCTCAAAACCTGTGGTGCGACTACAAAAAGCGTGTCTGGTATGTGGATTGAGCCTGCCAGGACGCCTCCAACGTGGTGAAACCTCGATGCGAGTCAGTCTTGTTCCTCGCCGGTCACGGCGATACAATGCGTCTCGCATGGTCCATCATTGAGTGGGCAGATGAAGGCGATGACATTATATGGTTTACCTTGCGGAAGCTGTACCGAAGTGATGGGTCCGTCGACGAACTCGCAAAAGGATGCAAGGTTTCTGGGAAGATGTTTGAGGGTTACGACGAGAGTACGATGACTTTGCCCTTCTTCGTCCCATTAGCGCCAGACCATGATGGAGCCTTCAACGTGAAAGCCTTCCTCGAGGTTTGGTCAGGTACATTCCGCCCTAGCCATGGCATGAGCGTGGACTTTAGGACATCGATAAGTGGTCCTGTAGGGTTCGCGGGAGGAGACCATTTTGGCGAAGGTGTGGGAGGGGAGCGTGGACTGCCCGATACGCCTCCTGATCCACGAGTGGGCATGTCGGACGACTCGGAGGACGAGCGTGCTCGTGCGTCTTTGAAACCGGGCTTGCAGGGATCTCGCCGCCAAGGTTTGCTTGGGGAGTCGCCAATTCAAACGTCGCTTGAAGGGGGCGTTCGCGAACGGATGGAATAGGCCTCGGGATCAAGGTCCCCCCGTCGCCTCGTAGACATGATCGGTGATTTGGTTCGTGGCAGGAAGGTGGTCGAGTTGTCAACGGGCGTTCGACCAGGTGGCTCGCAGGTTCGAGAGGTGAGCGGGATAGACGAGACGACTCGGTCGGCCCGTCGTGCTCCTATACATCTGTAGACGGAGGCGAGCCCTCAACGAGAAGCAGGTGGGAACGTTGCCGGTGACGAGGAGCTACTCGAGTTGGGGGCGATTTGTGAGAGCTCGCCTGAAACGACTCAGTCGGAAGGCAAGCGCAACTTGCCAGTTGACAAAATGCGGGAGGGAGTAGCGACTATGAAAAGACAAAGAAAAGGAGGAAGTGGTTGGACGTCGACGACACAAGAACGCGATTCCCTTGAGAAGAGGAAAAGGGTTGGAGGGGGGGATGATACGCCGAAAGACTCCTCGACACGGCGAAGAACCGGTGAGTCTTCCGGGAAGAGGTCGAAGTCGACGAACGAGAAGAAAGCAGATGAGGGCGACACCGGGGAGGGGGACGACGACGTGGAGGTTAACCTAAATACATTTAACCTTTACAAAGCGTTCTTCCTAGAGATAACGACGGGGATGCAGAAGGACGTTGTGTTGCACGTCCATCCTGAAAGAATCTTGCATATCCCAGAATGGGAAGACACGTACAACCACCGATCCTTGGACAAGTTCCTTATGGATACCAACGAGGCGGTTATGATTGACTGCTACCAACGTCAAGACATGAGATATACGAAGCCGACTTTCGTTCTGGATCTGATCGTCGTGCCACAGGAGAAGGACAAACCTGCTGTGCGAGTTGTCGCGCGTTGTCGGAGGGCGCCACAACTCGGCCCTCCTCTGTGTGCCAGGCTCCGGCTCGGTACCAGCGCCCTGCTCAGAAGCCTATGGCTCGTCGGGCTGTTTCCGAACCTCCGTTGTTTTCTTGGTGTACCTGGATTATGCCCTGTTATGGACTGGTCTAGTTAGTGTGCACCTCAGCAAAATGATTGGGGGTGCACCACTGGGCTTTCCATTGGTCCACGCAGGCTCGGCGCCCAGCTGTACAGCAGGGCACTACCGGCCTGTAGCCGTGGTAGCCGCCGGGTTCGCCCAGGGACGCGAATGTAGAGGGACCGGCGCGGTCTTTTCTACTACGTGCCGAGTGCCCTTTAGTCGGGTTATGGGTTAGATGCATGGGTTTCTCTGATCACTGTCAGACAAAAGAAGGCTAGGTAAAATGGGAAGAAGAGAAAAACGAAAAGAAAAGGGAAAGAAAGTCGTGCGTCGGATTTATTAGCTGATTTAGACTCTCGCCTTAGTTCATGATGACCCGACGACGTATGGCAGCAATAGCGTTATAACTTTTTTCCCTTTCTTAGTTTTATTGCTACTGTTATCGGTATTATTACTACTGTTATTAAGATTATTTTCGATTTCCTTTTATCTAAATCTTCCTTCTGTCTTTTCACGGGGAGGCCAATGGTTCAAGTTTCGGACTCTGGTCTGAGTGGCCCGAACTGGTCGACTTTTCACTTGTCGCCTGTGTCTGATCTTCCAGATGAGCGCCGTGCTGGTAGAACCCCAAAAAGAGGGGCAACCCGCGGTCGCTTTGGTAGGAGGTTTATCACCCCCCATACCGGGTCATAAGCCCCCTCCTTGCCATGGGACACAGGTGCCCAACAGTTGAAGACTAGTGACGTGTCTTAAAGTGGGGAAGTAGACTATAGGGACCCTGTTATGGGATCGCTGCGGGTCAGTCGTTTCAGACAGGCTGAGAAGGCAGACAAGTGCAGGCAAAAGTTGTTTCTTTGGTAATGATCACTGATGCTTTGTTCTAAATTAATACTTTGGACGCTAGACAATACGAACTGTGCGAAGATACCCCGATATTAGACTCTATAAAAGCGGTCCTTGCATTGATAGGTAGTGGCGGATTTATGCCACTGCTCGACAGTTTCAGAAGGCGGGATAGTGATACTGCTATTTTGGGGAGGCCATGGTCACCTGTGCCCGACTAGTCAGTCTCTTGAGTGGATAGAGTGAACGAGGGACTGTCTGTGTGGGTCTGTGGTAAGGGTTGAGGCTAGTTTGTCGGAAGGCGGCTATGGCGCCCAAACCACGATCTTGCACTACGGGGGAGACGAAGTCAGGTTGAAGGTAAGAGTAGAAGGGGGTAAGGAAGAAGAAATGAGGGGAGATCAGAGGTTACAATTGACTATCACACAGGCGAAGACCCGAGCGATGAGGAGGTGTATGAGAGACGGGGATACGGCGGATATCCAGCTGACCATTGAATATCACGAGGCTGAAACCTCGACTGATACAGCGGAACGAGAACAGCAACACCTGGATTGGGACTCAGATGCGGAGAGCGACGCTAGTGATTTGGAGGCAGAGACCTTGTCCTGGCAAGGGTTGGACCAGATTCGCAGGAACCACCCGCTGGCGAGGACGGAGGAAGATGGCCCGAAGGTCAGTTCGGAGTCGGCAGTGAGAGAGAAAACGACGTCAGCGGAGGCTGAGCAATCAAGGACAGAAGGCCTGTAGAGTGTAAGAGAGGTCGCGCGAGGCGGTTACACGTGTGAGAGCAGTGCCTTAGTACACGTTCAGGGGACGACTGCAGTAGGGCAGGGTGAAGGGGATCGCACGAGAGAGCAGAGAGAAAGCTGACTCAATGCAGTCGATGTCAACCGCTGCCTGCATGTTTTTCGAGGAGCGTTCGTATTTGCCGAAGGGTAATGGGTTTAATGTTGCCTTGGGGCCGTGAGTTAAGGCGCGAAAGAGGGGACATTTTCATAAAGAGTGTGGATTGATGAGCGGTGGGTTATACTGCCGTAAGACCAAGCACGAGCAAAAGGAGGGAGAAGGAAAGAAAGCGGCGCACGTCAATAAGGAAAAGGGGGACTTGTGAGCCCAAAGAGGGAGGCGGAAGAAAGATATCGTGCGGTCCTTGGCAACATCGCTTTTCCCAGCAAGAAGATGCAGACTCCTTCGGGCTAGAGTGCGGTAGCGCATGCAAGCCTCATCCGTACTTGCCGCGGTATCCATCCCTGCGCATGGGTTCACTCATTATCAATGTAGGTCCCCAGGCATGGTCAGAGAAGGGAAGGGGAAGCTCTATCGGCTGCGAAGACGTCAAGTCTTGGGAGGAGCTGAGTTGATGTGATACATGGTTTGATAACTAGACCATTAAGTAAGAACTCACTTGGCGTTGACTGTGTCGTCACTGCGCTCCATCAATCAAGGGAGACAATGCGGTTGTCAGTAGAGGGACCTGTGTACTTGTCAGTGCGTGAAGTTTCTCGTGGCTGACTTTGTACGAGAATTAGTGATGCCTCCTGTTTTCTTCTAAGGAGTGATTTAAAATCGAGGTGCTAAGAAAAGGAGAGCAAGCGATACCATAGGGATATTCAGTGAGCTACGTGACAACTACAAGGAGTAAGAACGAGACTTGTAGACATGTACGAGAAGCTATGAGATCAACGCTAATGATATCTCTTGAGCCTCCTCTTGAACTACTGTGTCACACTCACTCTGATTTCCTCTCTAAGATTGGAAGTGATTCAACACGCGGAATGCTGGTAACGTAAACTCACGTATCAACTCTGACTGGTCTGAGTACTGTATAAAGTGAAGCATTGTAATATAGGGACTTTGACGCCGAATAACTAATTGGGGATGACATTCTAGCCACGTGCACCTTGATTACACCACCTGTTGGCAGGGGTTCAGTGATGGATTTAATTTCTTAAAAGGGGATGAAATGTATCGGATCGTTGTCGTCATCAGCATACCAAGGGTTGTCATCGGAGCTTTTGGTTACAATCGTTGTAGTCTTGAGTAACGAGTTAAGAGCGAGAGAGCACGGCGATGTAAGCTTGCTGTTGAAGTACAATTGAGTATTGATTTGCGCGGTGCTTTTAGTTTCACTAGCTTGCCCCTTGTGCTCAAATTTCCACCGTTATCATCAGTGTTGATTGGTCTTGTTGGTATTTACCCTTAGTCAGAAATGAATGACAAAGAAGAGTGGTAGGAGGTGTGCGTAGAGATCAGGCATATATACTACGTACTCTCACATGTTTTAAGATAATCCCTTCTTGTTTCTTCCCCAGGGTGGTGAAAAGAAAGGTCAAAGTGTCAATCGGATGCGAACTATATAGTGCTCATATAAGATTTCTCTCAATAGCGTGTGTTTCTCTTGTGAGCGATATTGTTTGCAGAACTTGTGTTCTCACAAGAGGGTTTGGTTCACCCCATACAATTAAACAACTCCCATTGCTCACCCTCTTTCGATTGAGTACTTGAAATGTTTTTTTTATTTATTGTGAGTGCAAAATTCAGGAAAGGGAAAGAGAAGCTGCCCTGAGTTCTACCACTAGGAACGAGTGAAAGACATCGAGATTCGTGAAATCCTAGTAAGCGACCTATGAGAACTGGGTCGAATCGATAGCATTCCTCCGAGAACCTCATTATCTTTTGCTGGGATTGATGAGCGGGGGAAATAATTTATTTTTTTTAAATTGCTTACCTTCTAGCCAAGTACATGCTAAATGGGGATTAGCAAGAGGAAGATCTAAAAGTGCGAGGTTCTAATTAGGTTGTCCGAACATCAATTAATGAATAAGCAATCGAAGACGTTTGAGTTTGATAGTGTCTGGCATCGAGTATAGTTTGACTGTGAGAACTACAGAGAAGATGAATTTTCTTACTTCTGTAAGAATCTGTTTTTTTTTTTGTCAGTTGGCTCCTTCTGATGACGAGATAGAGACTTGAAATTATATATATATGAATAAACATACTTCCATGTATATACATACGTATAGCTCTCAATTCCTAGATACTGAGGGTATATCCCTTCAAAGCGGCTCTTGTACTAAATGCTCTTCTTGAAGACTGTTGTCCCAGGTAGGATCAATGACCTTAGAAGAAACGCTGAGAAGTACTCTTGCAAAACTGAGTTACGTGCGAACCAGATGATCTATGAGCAGGACTTAACGTGCTGTTAAATTGAGTCTTGTCATGACAATCCTATGTGAACCAGGCTCCACAGAATATGTATATGTATATATGTTAGCGAACTGGCTTCTAGCTCACAGTACACACTGGTGAGGAGGTGCTTGTAGTCGAGGCAATCTTGTTGAGCCTTTGTGTTAAGCCGAGAGCTATATGGTTCGGGACAGACTGTCTACGCTAAGAATCCCTTTATTCAGCGCTGGAAGTGTGGGCACTGAGAAGTCCGTACTGAGCACAGAGGTCACTGGCCATGGTCATGGTATTTCACTCAGTACACGAACAATGATGTGTCCTACTTGTACTCTGAGCAGCGCGTGCAGATGAGCAGTAACTCAGCGCCCTCATATCTTACGTGGACTGAAGTCTTGCCTTTTTGAACCAGAAAAGAATGTTTGTGTTGCGCAGATGTATGGGCATACAACGTCATGACTCTTGCAAAATCATCCTCGATTCGCCACGACTAGAGTATGTGTCGAGTGGGCCTTTAAAATGGTCTAGGTTGGATGATTACGACCTGCTCGGCAAGTAATGTAGTTAATAGTCGAACCTGGTTCTACTCGCGGGTCTGAAGAGAACATTTGGCCCTCCGTCTAAAGCTATCAGACTAGCCTCTGGGTGAGTATCAAGCCCTGAGTTCCCCGTTGTTAAGCATAGGCGTAGTTCGGTACGTTGGTTCTACAACACATATGGGCCTCGTTCCCTATACTCGAAATTACTACGTCTTACACCAGCGAGTTCTATCCGTGAAAATACAACACCAAGAACGAAAGTGCTTAGCAGAAAATGATCTTTCTTTGGCCTGGAACTCAACGCCGATGAAGTGAGCTATATTCAAAGTGGTGTTAATTATGTTAGGGAAAAGAGAACAGACTGTGTATGTCGTTCGGTGCAAAGACGGAGAAGTTGCATCAAAATTCTTGATACCTTCCGCTGCTAAGATCGGATGGGGACTAGTTGAAACTAGGACTCTTTGTGCCTAATGGGAGTGTAATCTACCAGTATAGGAAAATAAATCTTACTCCTTCCGGATCAAACGTGAGACAATCGGCCTTCAATTAAGTAATTAGGCGACATTCATCCAGCACTCGATCAGTACTCGGGGTCAAGTTACTCGAAAACTTCCGTCCGAGTCAATCAGCATCAAACCGTTATCACTTACGCTTGAGACCAAGATCGATTGAACAGTACCTTTCCTTAAAGAGACACTTGAAAAGTTTCAACATCTCCTTGATCCATTAGCTCAGTCCAATCACTCTCAACGCAATGGATCCTAGAAGAGGGATGAGAAGTGATGACACAGTAAGGGTGACCTGCACTCTGTACCTGGGGCCGAATAGAAGGTTGGGAAGAAAGAGCAATTGGGTACCTTAACCATCAAACGAGATTCATGATGGAATACGCCTTGACGCTGGTGGAAGACCAGACAAAGATAAAGTACACCTACTACCTTTACGGGGCCGACGAAAAACTGCATAACACCCTTCATCAGTAGGATCTGTTGAGGAAGCGAGAAAGGTTGTGGCTAGCGATGAGTAAAATGATTTTGTCATCAATTTCGGGAGAAACGAGCATGCATCTAGTTGAAGTGAACTAGGAAAGACAGACCAGATTAGAAATTTGTCACAATCAGACACGTTACGTTACCAGAGCATGATCAGCAATAAGACCAACCAAGAAAGCTGAGAAAGTCGGAAAGATAGCAACTATTATACACATGAGTACAGTTCAGTCTTTTCCCATTAGCAAGTCGGTGTTGACCAACCTTAATCAAATTGCACTTAGGGAGGCAATTCAGTATCAGTTTGTCAGTGCGAACAGATTTAAGAAGAGGGATCTGTCAATCTTCGTTGTTCTCACAAGTTTTGCAGAGAGTACCATCTATGATCTGAGATCCTATTTAAAGAAAGGCAAGGAAACCCATGAGAACTTTGACTAAGTCTGGATTGCAGCAAACGGGTACCTTGAAGAGAGAAAAAAAAAGTTTGATGGAAGTGGTGCTAAGCTGATCCACAGCTCTGGACCAAAGCTCTATTCAGACTACCCCAAGCCTCCAGTACCCTTCATCCTCATAGACGACTCTCACTGGGGTGACTTGATCGATCTTGCCAAGAGGTACATCTCCCCTGTTACGGTTGATTACGAGGCAGTGACTGAACCCTTAGATTTCCAGCATCTCAGGCGAAGGGTTTTCTCATGACCATACCTTCCAACTCTATGGGAGGAGTCTTGTGCTATGGTTGACTTCCGTATCATAGGACTTAGCTGGAAGTGTTCGGAACTAGCAGGTTTCAGGTGGCTCTACATCCAGAGACCTCAACCTCAGAGAGTACGGAGACATGGCATGAAGCACAAGATACATATAACAAAATGAGAGATTGAGAGTGTGACCCAGAGGGATGAGTGAGGACTCGAGATTAGTGTTGGTCATACTCTCTTCAATGTGTACTTTCTAAGACTGTTATGAGTTCTCATTCTTCGCTCACTCAATCTTGTCATTGCTCAAGTCAGTCATTCTTGCCTTTTGCATTGTCGTTGCTGATAATTGCATTTCTCTGCTGATTCTGTCATGGTTCTCAAAGTTAGTAAACTGACAAAATTGATGCATGCATGACATACCAGAATTTTATGATCATTATCTGCAAGATTCTTGCTGTTCTGAATCAAAATAAAAGATTCCTGAGACCAGGGACTGGCGAAGACCGCAATTGAAGGGTCTCGCTCGAAGCTGGACGCACACAACAGGAAGGGATTTGCATTATTTAATTTATTTTATTTATTGCAAGCGACAACCAAAATCCTGCGTGACAGTCTGTTGGCTTTCTGGTCGCCCGTAGAGGCGCGGCTGGGAAAAAATGCGACAAAAATGGCGCCGTTGCCGGGGACATGAAACTTTTTTGTGTCCAGAATGAGCCTGGGTTAGCAAACAGTTTTGAGTTTTGATTAGGCCTTGAGAGCTGTTGACAATTTCTAAATTTTCCAGACTGGTTTTGCAATTTTTCTTGAGTCATTATTCTCTTGAAAAAGCCTAGTTGCTAACTGAGTCTTATCTTTCATTGTGTGAGGTACCACACTGAACTGGAGAAGGAGATTGATATTACTGATTGAAGAAAACTAGGCTTGATTTCAGGTATGCCTTATGAGCCTATGATGTCTTTGAAACACTAAGGAGGGAAAGAAAGAGTCAAGAGCTCAGAGATCTCATCAAGAATGCTAACTACTTATGCATTAAAAAAACTCTTGAGAGTAACTATTGAACGGATATTCCCCTATCAGTATGAGCATTGTTGGGTCTACCGTTCTGGCAATTCGGTCATCAGTGTAGTGTGGGCTCGCTTCTTGAAGGGAGATATTTATGATATCTGTCCTTATATAAAAAAGGGAGACTGTGATGATGGTGAGGCATTTAACTGGTTATGGGGAATTGCAATTCAATCTCTTTATGATGAGAAGATATAATTAATCAAGCAGAAGAAGAGAGTAGAATGGGGTCTAATGCCAGTAACATATGAGACTGCTCCGATCCCTTATATTCCTGACAGTTACTGTGATGAGATTAATTGACTACGAATTATCAGCATGGTACTGAAATGGGAAAGATGAACTGGTGGTCATGAGATCATAAGAGACTTCAGCAGAAGAAATCAGACAGAGAACGTTGAAATTTGGCAGAGGTTCCGGCCCAAGCCAAGAGAACGTTGAGTCTCCTGAGATCACTGAATACCCCAAGTAAGAGAGAGGTGTTCCCATATGAGGTTGTCAGATATGAGATGGTCGAGAGTGGATGGGAGCAGGAACGATTTTAAACTGACATTTTATTTCATAGACCTGGATACGTATGATGTGAGAATTTATGTTCCAAAAGAAAGAAGTACTAATGCAGTGTATGAGAGATACTGGAGATTTGCTGAAGAGGTTGTACTGAAAGAGAAAGAGGAACTTAAGAAGAAAAATAAATGCTTCACTTGATCTACTCGATTTACTGTCTTTGAGGGGTTTTCAGCTCCTCCCTTACCTGATATTAATTTGTCGAGAGATGATTGGTCTGCAGTGGTTGAGCTTGCTCTGAAAGTGGGAAGAGACTAAAGAACCAAATGAACCAGCTCTACGTGCCTCCAAGAGAGAAGCCCTGGTTTAGACTGGTAAGAGGAAATGAGAAGTTAAGTAAAGATGAATTAGATAAACTGTTAAATTTTCTTAATTCTATAACAAGGAGAGTCGTGATTCCCTACGAGATTGTGAGATATAAGGCTCTAAAGAATCCAGGGCGAGAGCAAGACATTGTGTACGTTCTTACGTGTTATTTTATTGATCTTGATGAGTATGATGTTGGGATCTACGTACCAAGACAAAGATTTGAAAAGTATAGAAAAGGTTCATGCTGGCAACGGGCATTAGATATTGTGCATAATGAGGAAATAAGGTTAGAACGGGAAGGAGAAAGCTTCTAATGAAGTACTTATATCAGACCTTTCATTGGAATACCATCTCCTCCTGTTGAAGGGCTTACCTTTTTAAGGGATGATTGGTCACCAATGATAAGTTTTGTATGGAAGGTAAAGAGAGCTCAAGAAGAATACTCTCAGTAGCAAGAATAACTACTGTGAGGGACAAACTTTATGAGGTGACAGGGTATGATAATCCCTTTGTAATTTCTGAGGCATGAGAACATATAACGTTTTACATTTCTGTGGTCAAATCCTTGAACTCTGACAGTCTGGACGTGAGGGTTTACTCCTTAGCTTGTCTAAAGGAGGAAGTCGACTATTTGGAGTGTCTAAAAGGGGTGTATATTAGTCTCGAGCGAACAAAAAAGTGACTATAAAAGTTAAGAAGAAAAATGACATGGGGCGTGGGAGTAAGTCAGTTTGAGAGACTCCCTCGGTTCTCAATTGATGACGGGTTTGAAGACATGAGAAATTAGATGCCTCTGTTGGAGACTATTGCTGGGGTTGGTAGAGCA
The DNA here is from genome assembly GCA_003427395.1 of Chara braunii. NCBI lineage: Eukaryota > Viridiplantae > Streptophyta > Charophyceae > Charales > Characeae > Chara > Chara braunii. Next base: position 1,348,694 of record BFEA01000382.1, read on the forward strand.
AAAAAGAAAAACTCTATTGATAAAATCCCTACTTTTGAGTACCTTTGAGCACAGATTCGAGATCCTTGATTATGTTTATCCTGAGATTTATCTTTCAGATGTTGTCTATGATGGTTAACAATGCTCAGCTTGGTTGAACCACTAACGTTTGGGGTTGTACTGGAAGGAAGAATAGTCAAGATAGAAGAGACTCTTCGAATCTCTGACATAAATTTCTCTACCTTGAATGAGTTTGAGTTTCTACAACCTTTCTTTGACCGGATGAGAGATTTTGCCCTGAGAGTTGTCCCTGAGTAGACCGAGATGAACTATTTATTAAAGGTGTTGAAAGTGGGGACCGTTGAGATAATATCATACTACTCTTCTAGAGAACGAGTCTCTCTTGCCATAAGAATCAGAAACGGGTTGTAACCAATGAAATTTGACTATGAGATCATAAACTTGACACGATACTTTATGATCCGGGGTAATGTAAAAAGGTATAATAGAAGATTAATTAGGGATAATGAAAGAAAACTGATCGAAGATTATATTGGAAGATTGAGAAGGATTACATTGCCATTGATTACTACCAGTCTATTATTGCCTATGCGGTTTATGTATAAAATTCTCAAGGGGCACAACAGACAAGGGAGGAGAGAAACGAACCTGTATCTCTGACAAGAAGAGTGAGAGATTAAAAAGTAAGAAAAGGGGGGATAAAAGTGACAGAGAGAGACAAAAAAGTATCAGGGAGAGTCTATGGTGAAAATGGCAGGACGAGGAAGACCAAGTTGTTCTGCAAGAACTAATGAGGAGGCTCTGGTAGGTGTTATACGGGAACTATTAGAGAGAGTTGATACTATAAAAGGAGGATCTGATATCGCAAGAACAAAAAGACCAGATGAGAGGATTCCATGCTTCAGAGGGCCTTTTTATTCGATGAGTATGAATTATTTGGGCTCAGTTCTGGTTGGACAGACATGTAACGGCTTAAGCACCTTCTATCTTACTGTGACACTGATTCGAGGTTGGCTGTTCAAGAGTTGATGGAAGGGTCACTACATGGGAAGAGGTCAAGGAAAGAATGAAAAAAGAATTCGAAAAGGATTATGTTCCAACTACCACCAAGGATCTCCTCAACATCAGAAAAGCTAAGTATGACACTTTCAATGTTTTTCTCCAGACTTTTATCAAAACGGCTAGACGAATTCCATACTTGGATGAGGCTCAGAGATGTCATACTTTACTGACTAATTTTACTGATAATGAAAGACATACTGTTCTTAACCAAGCTCAACACTACCCTCTCAGATGGGATGAAATGGTTGCAATTGTCAGAACTCTACCTACGGTCTCTCACAAGAAGTGGTCGTTAAATCAAATCAGTACATTGGCCAAAGATTGGGAGACTAAGAATGGTATGAACAGAGGGAACAACCTGAGTGTTGAAAATATTATTCAAAGAGTTATGACCAACTATATGCCTGCTTGTCATGCTGCAGACGAAAAGGGGAAGAAAATGGCAGAAAGTGATGATGATGAGGATGATGATGATGATGATGATGATGATGGTAAGAGAGGGGATTCCTCCAGATCCAGAAAGAATTGAGGGAATGATGGAAAAGGGAGCAGAGAGAGAAGAAAGTACGACGAGCGACGAAGGAAGAATTTTGTCTGCTATTATTCTAGTGAAGGAGACCACACTACTACTTACTGTAAGCCATTGGAAGAGGATGTGAAATGTGGGGTGGCAAAAAATGATGCAATGGGTCATATTGTGACACTTCATGGAACAAATTGGATCCCGGACATCTTGGAGGTATGAGACTTCTTGCCCTTAAGCATGATGAAAAGATGAAGAAAAAGAAAAAAAAAAAGGTTAATGTGAATGTTCACACTTTCATGGACGAACTGCCTAAGAAATTCATACAAGAATCTGATGATTCATTTGCCATGATTGAGTTGCCCAAGAGAAGTGAGCAAGGGAAGAAGAGAAAATTTATACTCAAGAGTGAATTAAGGGATGAAAATATTTTTAGTGATGTAATTACTAAGATGTTGGAAAAAACAGAGGTGACGTTGTCCTTCAAGGAGGCAATGACACTAGCAACTAAGTTGAGAGAGGAATTGAAGAAATTAATTGAGAAGAAAAAAATAAAAGTTAATTACTTGGGATCAGTCTTTCGTAGTCAGGTTAACAGGACCTTGCCCGGATGTAAGATGATATTCACAACCATGGGTTGTGGCTATTTAACGATCTATATTAATCAAGTGAAAATCTTAGTCTTAGTGGATTCTGGGGCGGAGATGATACTTATCTCTCAGAAGGCAATGGAAGCCTGTGAGCTGGCTATTGATAGGCCTGCGATGCAAACGCTAAGAAATATTGTTGGGGAGCTCTTCGTGGCGGAATTTATTGATAATTTGCCTATTACAGTCGGGACGATGAAGGTCGAGCTATTGAGGCTCGTGGTAATAAACTTGAATCATGAATGCATTCTATCTGAAGAGCTTAAACTGGTGCTTAATCAGCAGGTGCGAAGCACAAAAAGTCATAATGGGATATCTCTCCTAAATACCCAAATTCATGCCGTGAAATGGAAGGCACAAAATCAAGTCTCTTGGGTTAGGTGCGAAGCGCACGGACAAGTATATCGAAGAAGGATACACCCGAGACTCATTCTCCGCCGAGCCCCTATGAAGGAGTTTGTAGAACGACTTCCTACACAGGATGAAGGCTGTCCAGTTCTTCAATCATGAAGGGTCATCCTAGATCAGTCTGCAAGACCCGGAAACTGCACAAGAACAGACTTTCATGGTCTGTCCGGCTTATCATCACAAGCACAAGATATCAGCTAACTCAATTAGAAGGGAAGAGTCTGCTGATAAGATAAGAAAAATAAAGGGGAAAACCAAACAAGAATTTAAGGAGGAAGTCTCAGTTGATATTAATCAGATTTCAAAGATGATAAAAACCCTTGGTAAACTCAAAGACGAAGATGGGCAGATTGAGACATTTAAGAAGGCTGTCGAGAATGTCAAAGATGAAAAAATGAAATTAAACTTTGCATCAACTCATATTTTTTTAGGAAAATAGTCACAGGGTCAAAAAGAAAATACAAGCCCAAGGGGGTGAAAAAGAACTCAGCGGCAGTCCTAATAGAAAATGATTATGACGAGGGACTGGAAAAAGAAAGGAGAATTATCAATGCATTAAGGGAATCTGCGAAGTTTGGGAATAGAGTCACCAGGGAAAGGTTTGACACGATGAAGATAGGCTATGATCAATTTATTCTGCCTAAAGAGAAGGAATATATTTTCAAAGTGTGTTAAAAGTTCTCTGGTGCATTCTCATTTAATGATAAGAAAAGAGGGCGGTTGGATGTGGATATGATTAAGATGGCAAAAATATGGACAGTTGATCACATCCCATGGAGTGATAGACCAACCAAGTATGCCCTGAAAGAAGAGGCAAAAGTGGACTGAGAAAAGTCACCTTGACAAGAATATTGCATCTAATATTGTTAAACCTCCTGATGGACCGTATGCTAACCACTGGTTTTACTTTTGGAAACCAGGGGGTGGACTGAGATGGATACATAATCTCCAGAAGCTCAATTCATTTACAGTACGTGATGCAGGTAGCCTCCCTAATGCTGATCTCCTTTCTGGATCCTTTGCTGGTCGATGCATTTATTCTTTAATTGATTTGTATTCTGACTATGATTAGTTTCTCATTGATCCCACTAGTCGACCAATGACTGTCATGCGCACGCCAAGGGGCTTCATTCAGATGTGTGTGGTGCCTCAAGGCTGGACTAATGGTGTGGCTGTGGTTCAAAGGGATATTATCAAAGTCATGCAGGACATCTCACCTGAGATAACTACTCCTTATATGGATGATAATCCTGTGAAGGGACCTATGGTAAGAGATGGGACTTTGGTTGGGGATGGCATTAGAAAGTTTGTCTGGGAGCATGCTGAAGGTGTAAAGTTGGTCCTAGAGAGACTTCAGAAGTATAATATGACCGCCAGTGAAGCAAAGTCACTTCTCTTCCAAGCAGAGGTCACCATTCTAGGCTTCAGTTGTTTCTCCAAGGGTAGGAGCCCTGATCCCAAGAAAATAGATAAAATTTTGAACTGGCCTCTGCCCCTCAAGCGGGTGACAGACCTCAGGAGTTTCTTGGGTGTCTGTGGGTTCTGGAGGATTTTTATACCTCATTTTGCTACCCTTGCAGAGCCACTGAGGAAAATGATGAGACAAGGGGCTGACTTATCTTGGACTGAGAAAAGACAGACTGCTGCAGAAACTTTACAGGAAAAATTAAAAGACGGGGGTGTAGTGTTGGGAGTGCCCTAGTATGATGATGAAGGGGGTAGACCCTTCATCATTGAGGCAGATGGAGGACCAGTTGCTCTGGGTGGTGTACTTATACAGAAGGATGAGAATGGTAGAGAAAGACCTTTAAGGTTTGAGAGTAAGACTCTCAACTCCACGGAAAGAGGCTACACCGAGTTCAGGAAAGAGCTACTGACCATTATGCAATGTCTCAGGTGCTTCAAACACTTTGTCCTTGGAAGGAGATTCATTTTAAGAACTGATACATCTGTTGTGATTGGTGCAATTAAAAAACACCAACAAGTAGATCCAACAGTAAGCAGATGGATAACCTTCATTTAGACCTTTGATTTTGTTTTGGAAAAGATTCCAATCGAGAAGAACAGAGCAGATGACCGAAGTCGAATCGAATGAAGGAAAGATGAAGAAAAAAAAGAAGATATTGGAGGAACTATTGAGGAATCTTCCTATGTTGATAATTTTCTGAATGAGAAGGATAATGAAGATTATGAAGTACCAAGCTCCTATAAGTGGAGTTTATGGCCTGAAGAAAGAGATAGATGGGAAGAAATCCCTGATGCCTATGTCTATGAGTCAATTATCAGAAAAGAAGAAGAGGAAGAATAAAATGACTGGTATGCAAGGATCAATGCAGCAGCTGTACCGGCCCATGAGAAAGGGGAAAGTTCAGGCTCAAAGAATGAAAAAGAAGATGAGAGGAAAGAGGAAGATATATTTTTTATCTTTGAAGAGTACGATCAAATTTACCAAGAGATTGGGAAGAAAATTACGAAAGAACAGTCAAAGGAATACTATTGTAAGAATTCAAGGAAAAAGTTCAAACTAAAGCGAGGTCACCTCTTCGTGGATGGCAAGGGAGGACTGCCTTCACAAAGAGTGTTCTATGGCAGAGAAAGACAACTTGAGATAATTTTTGCTCTACGCGAGGGGTTGCTGGTGACCATAGAGCTGTTGAAGCAACAACCATCTCTAAGATAGTTAAACTTTACTTCTGGTCTGGCACGAGAAATAATACTTACAGATTTTATAAGTCATGTGTTTTATGTCAGAAGTGGTCTACCACAAGGATGATTTAGTATTTATTCCCTACTATCTTGGTAGAACCAGGCAGCAGAGTTTATTTGGATCTCATTACCATACCACTAGGCAGGAGAGGGATGAGGTACATATTGAACATGAGAGATAATTTTTCAAGCTATGTTGAGGCCAAGGCTCTGAGGAGGAAGACAACCGAGCAGGTGGTTGATTGGATAGAGGAAATCAATCCCAGATATCCCTTCATCAGAGAGTTTGTCTAAGACAGGGGATCTGAATTCAATGAGATTGAAAGAAAAACCACCCTCAGATTGAACGTCAGAATTCGATACGTAACTACTTACCATCCACAAGCAAATGCACCTGTTGAGAGAGGTGACAGAATGCTAAAAGATTCATTGGCTAAATGGTGCGAAGGAAACCTCCGTAATTGGCCAAAGGTATTGAGAGCTGCACTTTACGCCGACAATATTACTCTCAAGAGAACCACTGGTTATGCTCCATTTACTCTGTGGTATGACCGATATGTTACTTTGCCTATTGAAAGTATAATCAGAACATGGTCAAGTCAAGAGAGTGACAGGGAATATTCTATTTCAGAGCTTTTTCAGATCAGAATGAAACAGATATCATAGGTTGACCAGGCTGTAATGAATGCTGCAGAGAGGATTGCAACCAGTTGACTGTCAGGTGAAGAAAGATGGAACAAAAAGAGATACATAAGAAAAGAGAAACTGAAAGTTGGTGACATTGTTCTTCTATTCGATAGTTCTCTTGAGACTCAGTAGACCAAACGATTGGAGCCCAGATGACTTGGTCCCTATAGAATTACAAGTGAAGCAGAAGATAAATTTTATGAGATAACTGAGATGGATGGCTCAAGAGTCCACGACATGGTATCAGGGTCAAGACTTCGTAAGTTTATTTTCAGAGACCCTGACCTGGTTTCCACAATAGTCGGGAAGAAAAGAAAGAAAGAACAGTCATCCAGCAAGAAGACAGATTCAGAAAATTGAAAGTAAGCACGGTGAGACAGCAAGACACTAAAAAGAGCTGAAGATTGACAGACATTGATTATTCCTGCATAATCAGTCCAGTGAGTTAATTTTCAACATGTCAGATTTTGACACGAGAGACTTGAGAAAAATCTTCCAGATGATTCACGTTCGTCTAGGCATCTGAATTAATTTTTCTCGAGAGACAAGTGAGATCAAAGTTATTGATGCAGAGCCACAGTCGATCCATGAGTATCTTACCTCTTAGCAGAAACAACTTTACAGTGAAAAGGGTGATGAGAGATCATCCTTCAGAATATTAATCCAGTATCCAGTTCAGAGAATTCATGGCTGTGGCACATCAAAAAGTAATCAGTTGATTCCTTATAATTAAGAGAGTCTGACAAGCTCAAGAGAGTTTAGCTCTATCTGATCAGAGAGTTATCAGTAGTGGGACTTCTTGCCGGCTAAGCTGCCTGTCCGAGAAAACTATCAGGAAGGTGGGCATAAAAAAGTTCAGCCTTGTTTTACCAGAGAGTTGTCATCTGCGGGACTTCGTATTTTTGGCTAATTTGCCTATCTTCAGTCTCAGATGAGGGAAGGGACCTCTTCGGGATCAACACTTTGTATTCCCTAAGGATGAAGGAAGGTCTCAAGGGAATACATTGTCGGCTGCTGATTATTGCTGTTCAATGTCTCTTGAGACTGAAGGGACGTCTCTTTGATAAATTTTTGTCATGTTGCTTGGGGCATGGATTGCCTGATTGTGGGATTTGAGATACTTATCTGATTGTCTGTGCTTGGGGTTTTCACTTCTCTAATCTAAAGATGCATTGATTGTCGGGGCTAGCCAGAGCCTTACCGTAGTAGGTTGCAATCTGGTGGGGTCAGCTGGTCCCCGACGCGAGTGTCGAATTTCGTAGTTGACTGAGGCTAAGACTACGGGGGTCTGGCCAGTGAGGTCAAAAGGGGTCGGCTGGAACCCTACTGCAGTCAGAGGATGCAATCCAGTGAGGTTCGCCAGAGCTTGGAACCGTGGTTAGACCGGGTCCCACGTTCGAAAATCTCGGCGGGACAGCCAACGCCCTAGACCAAAAACTAGTGGGTGAGCCGATCCCCGACCGCAGTGGTCAAATCCGGGTACGGGACAGTCTGACTGACGGGAGGTCTACTGTCATAGGGTGACCAAACCCGCTATAGTCTGGATGTCCTGGCGAGAGGGCCAAAGGGTTGCCTTACTCGAGTAGTGGGTATGCTGGTCCTGACCTGGAGGCAGGTCAAAGGGGCTGTTAAGACAAATAGTCTGACTGGTCCTGGCCTGAGGCGAGCCGAATGTGGTATGTCAGACTCCGTCTGTTATTCCTGGCCAGTGGTGGACGAAAACCAAGGCAATCAATAACTCTTGGGTGTAAAGAAGTTGTATTGTTGTGTTAATTAATTTGTTATTTTATTATTTTATTATTTTATTATTTTATTATTTTATTTCGGGTTTCATTTTGTTTGCTTGTTGTTTGATTGTCAATCGTTGGGGAGCTTGTTTGCTGGGGACACAGCCTGTTGTCTGTGGGACTCGTTTATTTTGCATGTAGATAAAAATTTACTTGAAGTTCCCAGACCAGAAAAAAGAAAAGGGGTTTGGTATCCCCTTTCTATTTATCTGAGAAGTTAAGGAGACGCCTCACTCTGATGAGAGAAATAAAATAGGGTTTGGTATCCCCTGCGCTGTTTAAGAAGCTGAGAAGACTCCTCACTCAGACCAGAAAACAGGAAAAAGGGTTTGGTATGCCCTACCACTAGCATGGCGGACAAAATGAGTTTCAAGAGCACTGAGACCAGATTGACAATATCCTCGACTTTGCAATCGAGATGAAGGATGGGGTAACTCTTTTGCCGTAAAAATTTAGACATAAAAGAAATTTCAGAACGACAAGAGGTCAAAGCCAGCAGCAAATCAGAAAGTGAAATAAGATCCTTCTTAAAAAAAATTTGTGGCCGACAAGCGGCCTGGTTCGCAAGGAACCTTGCATCCCCAGCCTTAAGGTATTCAAATTCTTAAGCTTGGAACACTATGGGAAGGACTGAAAGATTAAGAAAAGAGAAGACTCAGAAGTTCAAAGAAAAATCGTGCTTATACAGGATGTAAAGGATACCCATGAATTCGAGTTGAAGAAGTGTAAGAAGAGAGAGAATGCAGAAAAGAGTGCAGTTGTTGAGATTCGAAGAAGGGGAAGCTGTACATGGGGTAGGAGGTGGTGGAATTGGCAATAGCGCCCTGCTCGCCGCAGGGGTAGTGGGGGCTCTACGGAAATACAGAGGGGAAGAGAGACTTGAGGTACCATAGCTCGCCTCAAACTTCTTTTGGAAGTACTCCATCTTAGTCGGCAACGGAGTTCTCTCGTACCAACTAGTGAGTGAGTGGCAGGGTGTCGGGCGCCTCCAATACTACGCCGCCCCTTACTTCCTTTCAGAGGGCACGCAGCGAGACCTTCACTCAACAATATTCTACCTAGCGGGGCTTCATCAACTGTGACGCGAGCTCACGCTGGGACCAACTGGGCAGACGACATTTACCTACCAGGCGGCGTGAGGACATGCCGGAGAATCGTGCTGCGATATCATTGTTCGACGTTATTTTTACGTGACCGGGACACACCAACCATGAAGCAGACCGACGCTGCGAACAAGGGGCCTACTTTATCCGGCCGGAACTCACCGACCATGGCGCGGGCCGACACCACGGGCAAGGGGCCCCATTAGACCAGTCGAGTTCTCTTCCGAAGGGGTGGTTCTGCCGGGACGCGGGTGAGGGGACCAATTTTTACTTGCAGGGCCCGCCAGGGTTTTTTCCTAAGAGTGGTACCGCCACTACGTGGGGACCGCCTAGGCCTGGGACAGACTCGGGGACAGCTGTGGTACCAGAGCGCTGCAAAGGGCCCAGTTCCCGACTGGAAGGCCCTTTCCGCTAGGGACCTTTCAAGAGCCCAATCAGGCCCGGGCATAGGCCCGGTACTGAGGCGATGCAAGTGGTCAGCTGCCTCGGTGCACCCAAGGCCGGGACACACACTTGTGAGAAGGGCCCGACAGAGTACTTAAGCTCAACCGGGCCCAGACGCGGGACATTCTTGGCTTGGGAGAACAGAGGCGCACTGGGACTGGCGGACAAGTGTGGAGCACCCGCACGTGTAGGACGCACTCGAGGGGGACCTCGCACGTGCATGAACAGAGGAACCTCTCGCATACAAGGGGGGAGCGCACGAGAGCTGGGGCACACGACAGATAGGAGCAAGGAGGGGGTACGAATGGAGGGGATGCACGAGCACTAGAGGACTTGAGCACGAGAGACAGCGCGCCATGTCACTACGCACAACCGCGTGCACTGGAGGGGGGCGTGCGCTATAGCGCGTGGGGAGCCACCTACGAGGAAGCGCGCGCCATTGCGCGAAGGGAGAACCACCTACGGGATAGTTGGCAGCGGGGGAGACCGGCACAACAGTCCGCACGCATTCGCGCACAGGTGAGCGCGCGCACATTTGCGCCTTCAATTGCGCACACTTCCGTGCGCACGCGTGTACACTCGGACACGCCTACGCGCACGGCCGCCCACACATACACACATTTGCGCACACTCGGGCTCACCCTTGCGCAGACCCACTCACACTCCTGCACCCATTTGCGCACATTTGCGCGTTCGCACGCGCACACTAGCGGACACTGCGCGCTCGCTATAGCACGAGCGCTCGCGGAAGGTGGGTTTAACAAAGGGAGAGGGGTGCGCGCCATTGCCCCCCATCGCGCCCCGATGCGAGAGGGCGGAGGGGAAGGACACTTACGAACGGGGCACGTGCGGATAGAGGAGCGCACAAGTGGACAGAGCTGCACGCTTCTGCATGCACACGCACATGTGGGGGCTGTGTGTATCAGAGCGCACCGGCGCGCGAAGGGGGAGCACCGAGGGGAAGCCACGTTTTCTATCGCACACCTGCGCACGGGGGAAGACCACCGCGAGGAAGCCTCACACTTCATCGCGCACACGCGCCCACGGGGAGGGGGAACGGGATAGCTAGGGGGAAGCGCGCACCGATGCGCACTCATGTACGAGGTAACCGGGCAGTCGGGAAGGAGCTGTTCGCTACACAGCAAGCCTCATACCTCTGCGGACCCGCGGATTCGAGCTGCCGGGAGGACGCGTGATGCCTTGCGAATGTCTACACATTCGAGAGGGGGGAGCACCGTGCGTGGCCACGTGTACGATCGCGCGACTGCGGGAACAGCCGCGGGCGACTGCGCTAGCAGAACTATGAGACCGAACTCGCTCACTAGCGGGATCAACGCGGGAGACCTCCTTTCCGCTGTGCATCAAGCACAGATACGACACAGCCAGCCCGCAGTGCCCGAGCGTCACCCAAGGCAACGTCTTTGAGCGCGCGTCCGAACCACCGGACTGCATCACCCTTCTGGTCGGGTGCACTCATCAGAAGAAGCGGACTACCTGGAGGGTTGCTGGCGGGCCACCAAGCAGATCGAATGGGGCCTTTCTTTACAGTCGGAGAGTCGGCCTGCACATGACCGTTGATTACAGTGGGGGCTCTGAGGCACGGATGGGGGCGCTAGACTGAAGCGAGCCTGCTACCGGACGGACGTTTTGACGAGCGACCATTGTACCGTGGGGTCACTTTTACGGAGAGGACACTTTACCGAGCGGCCATTTTACGAAGTGGTCACTTTCACCGAATGGACGTTGTAACGGACGGTCACTTCACTGAGTGGTCACTTTCCCCGAGAGGACATTGCTGGGCGGACACCTACCGAACTGACATTACCAGGCGGATACTTACCGAACGGGCAAATTTTCGGGCAGATTTTTTTACCGAGCGGACTCTTTAACCAAGCAGGTACTTGGAAAAGCAGGCTTTTGCGAAGGACACTTTTGCGAAAAGGCACGACCGAGGGGTTACTTTCGCGAAAAGGCACGACCAAGGGGTATTTTCGCGAAAAGGCACGACCAAGGGGTACTTTCGCAAAAAGGCACGACCAAAGGGGACGCTCGCGGAAAGGCAAGACTGAAGGGTACGTTCGCGAAAGGGCACATTTGGAGGGGCGCATTCCTAATAGGACGATTCGGGCACCAGCGATTTGGGGACATGGTCACAGTCGACCTCGAGCTTTGGCCGCGATGGGCCCGAGAAGCGAGCTCTGATACCAAGAGTTCGAGTACGGTCCCGTGGGATAGAAGAGCAAGGTATCGGCGACACCCTATCGGAAGGAGGATCAGGCGGAGGTTGTTGAGCAGAACTATAGGCACACAGACAGATCCCACGCACACATACACTGGGACCTCTTCAGCGTTGTGGTTGTGGACTAACGTGGCTTGTGCAGGTTACAGGTGCCCCGTCCATCCCTCCCGTGGGTGACAGACACGGCGTGAGGTATACGGAGAGGGCGGTGAGCCGGCAGACCCTATCTACCGGTCGACAGTGACGCCGTTGCCGGGGAAGGCTGCCTCTCGGGACTTTGGTCCGCCTATAACCGCGGGTACGTGAGAGGACGAGACTGCGACGGAGACCAGTACACGCTACGAGCGATCAACCTACCGGTGGTCAGCAGACGAAGCGATATCGGGCGATACGACACTTTGTCAGCTTGCGATCGATCCGGTGAGATTGTGATTTTCGCATTTCGTGATTTCGTCTTGCATTTCCTTTCTGCTATTTCCTTGTGATTTGAGAGGGTCCTTCTGATTTTCCCACCCCATTTGTCAGTCCACCCTGATATCAATTCCTAGAGAGAGAATTGTAAGCAGGGGAAAAACTTGAAGGGTCTGAAGGGGAGGGGAGAAGCGCCCCGGATTGCAAGGAGTGGGAACGGGATTAGACAGGCTAGTGGATTATGATGGATAGCTGGGGGGATTGATACACTACACGAGTCGGGATGAGAGACCATGCCTGAGGTGGGAACGAGTAGAGGCATGGATAGGAGCGAGGATGCACGAGTGAGGCACCGCCCTCTTATCCTCGTGTGACTTCGGTCCACCCTCGAGCACATGAGTTGGTCAGCTCGTGCTCAAGTCGCGGTAAGAGAGGTAGGCCAGCGATGATGGTACACTGATCCGACCTCTTCCTTGACACGAGGGTAGGGGGAGATACGCCAGAGGGCGGTTCTCTCCTAGGCCTGTTGATGTCTTGGAGGGTTGCAAGAAGGCTCAGAGGGGGCCTGTCGTAGGGGTCTATGAGCTCAACTGTCCAAGAGTCACACAGGGAGAGATTTATTGAGGGTTCCACTTGGTTTCTTGATTAGGAATGATATATATCGAGTCGGCTTCTCAAATATCCTTGGTCAGGGAGAGGGGCTCTTGCAACGTGATCAGCTTGCCACTAGAAGGGAAGAGCAAATACAAACCTACCAGAGAGGAGGGGTTAATAGTCCGAGACGGTGTTTTTCTGTGGGTGAGAATAGAGGCTGAAACCAGGGCCTGTGTCAGGAGAGACAGGGAGAAGACACCCTTAAAAGTGGATGTGAGCGTGAGGCTGTACTTGTCGAGGAAAGAGTGGGAGTGTCTCGTGATAGATACTGCCAGGCGTTATCGAACCCTCCTCTATTTGGCAGCGTTAGGTCGGAGGTTTGGTGTCCGGATCTTTAGAGAGTTCGCTCAGGGGAGTGGAGTAGATACCGTTGCAGTCTACACTGTGAGGTTTGCATATGATTGAGAGCTTCCTAGAGCGACCTCTGTGAGGTCGAAGACGGTCCCTAGGTTTTTGACAGGGCTGATTTTCGGTACCAGAGTGGTGCACCAGAGACTTTTAGAGGTAGTGCAGAGAGCGGTCCGACCGGGGACGTCCACTGTCGAACTTGCGTGGCTTCTTACTTATTGCTTGGACAGGCCAGTTCCCACTCGTAGAGAGCTACGCCGTATTGTGTTCCGCATCCGGGAGGAGCTACGAGAGGCCGAGATAAGTGGAGAGGTAGATAGGGCCCGGATACTGAACGGAAGGGCGAACGACACCTAGATGTCTCACTGTAGGGTCGAGCACCCGGTAGAATTGGGACAAATCGGATACAGAGAGCCGGAATTTGTGGACGAAGATTGGGTAGAGTTTACATTACCAGGTAGATCGACTTTGGTGGCAGGGGTTGGCAGAGTGGATAGCTCGTGGAGGTCAATACTGTTGCGGCCAGGCGTTTGGTTGTTGCTGGTGCCGCTTGCGGATTTCGATAGGGATAGATGCGGGAGAGTGGTTCAGGGATCGGTGGATTTGGCGGTTAAGGGTTTCCTCTACTACCAAATGTCGGAACTCTCGGAAATCATTCGTAGGGCAGTGGAGCAAGGCACGCGCAATAAGAACTTTGGGGTAATACCTAGTCTTGATCGGTGTACGTGGGAGGACGAAACTCCCGCTATAGGCATACTTTAGGAGGTGGTGGAGAGATACCGGGAGGAGGAGCTCCGCTTAAGAGGAACGTTTAGATCAGTCAAGGTGTCCCTCCGTCTAGCCAGGGGAGGGTTTCTACCACACTCCCCATTCCGTTATTTGTCTTGGAGAAGTATCTTGGAGGGCTTGACCGGTTGATCCAGGTACACCTAAGTTTTCTAGAGATCCAAGATCTCCTACACAGTGGTGACGAACACCACGGCTATTACGCTCTCTGGAAGGAGGGGCCCCGGTTTGGCAACGAAGGTCTAGAACTAGTTGAGCTGATTAGAGCAGCTTCACCTAGGAGCTTGAGGCGAGCACCTGACCAGGACCAACCGGTTGAATTCTGGGCTACCTTCGAGAGGGGTATACGGGAGCCACCTAGTCATCTAGCAGGGTTGACAGAGCTGTTTAGTGGAAGGGGGTTCGACCCATCGGTTAGAGAGGCGTCTCTCCTGGGGTTCTTCGAGTTGCGCTCGTATTATAGGCTAGTCGGGGACTGGGACGAGGACGAGGAAGAGGAGCATCAGCGGGAAGACTGGCCTGAGGGACCGTTATTCGTCGACGAAGAGGGAATATGGGAAGTGCAATGGCCACGGTTAGGGGCCTAGAGTGAACATGGTAGGGAACTCTATGTCGAGAGACGTGCAAGTCGGGAATGAGAAGACGATAGAAGATGGGAAATGGCTGGTTATTGTCCTAGGATTACGGCTGCCCTGGATGCCTTAGTCCCCTTTACTAGTGGGGGGCCTTCCGTTACAAAATAGAGAGCTGTATATCTCTAGAAGAAAGTCATGCTCCGGGGAAAGCTTATGTCCTGGTAATAAAGCACCTCGACACGAGAGAATACGACATCCGCCCATACGTGCCTCTGTTAAGGGAGAGAAAGATGGATCGCGAGTCACTTAAGAACTGGATTAGAGATATAATCAGTAAGGAAAGGAGGGAATTAGAGAAGAAGGGGAAAGAGGTGTTTAGTGACGATACCCCCGTGTTGTTTTACGGCATACCCGAACCTAGTCTACCTGACAGTTTTACTGACGGCAAGAACTGGGAGCCTTAAATTAATATGGCACTCAGAGCAAGGAGTTGGGGTCAGTGAGGATGCCGGGTCTTAGAGAACAGTTCTCCTCTGGGGCCATTGTAGAAGGGGGAATGATAAAAGTTGAGGGAACCCTCCGAATTCCTAATATAGATATCTTTGGCCTTGAAGAGCTTGAACTCATACAACCCTATCTGGATCGTATGAGGGAGTCGACTTTGAGGGTAATTACCAACCAAACCGAGATCAGTTATCTACTGAAGGTGGAAAGACTAGGGACCTCCGGGAGGGAATACTATCGTCTGATCAAGGAACGAGTCCGGTTGTGTTAGGCGGGCGTGGCAAAAATGCAGGGTCATGAACGAGTAAGGCATAAGAAGTCTGCAGAGAGACTTGAGGAGTGGGATAACAAGGTCATCGCTGGGAACCGACCGCCTCAGGAGAAGTTTAATGCGGTGTGTGCATCCTCGAGTACCCTAGGAAGAAGGGAGGAGTTTCCGTATGAGGTGGAAGTCTATGAGATGGTAGACAGCGCATGGGAACTAAGTCGCCTTTATGTTATGACCGCACGCTTCCTAGGAACTGAGGTAAGAGACGTAGGCATTTACTTACTAATGGAGAGGTCGGAAGATTTAGTGTATGGACGTAGCTGGCAAATAGCAAGAGAAGTGGTAGAGGACGAGAAGGATAGGCTCCTTTCCTTAAAGAAAAAAGTCGCTTGGAATACCAAAATCAGGATCTTTGAAGACTTGCCTAGGCTGCGGATTCCTTACGAAGCATTAATAGGCATCGGTCGAGGTCTAATAATTGATTTAATAAACCAACACCATAATCCGAATGGCCAGAGGGAACGAGAATGGCCAGCCTGGGGGGGACATATCAAGTGAACAAAGACAGCGTGACCATGATAGGTGGAGGTCCCAAGAGCTGCTCAGACTTTTGACGGAATGGACCTAGGAGGATTTGTGTACTCTAGGCACGACGATCTGTAGGAGAGTTCGATCTGATGAAATAGGGTTGATAGAGATTAACAGAGGAACCTCTTGCCTACGAGATCAAGAAGGGGAACTCTACCTTGACACAGGCCTGTTCGGAGTAGAAGGTGAGCACGAGATAAGGGATGATAGAGGAAAATTGATTGGAGTCGTGAGGGCGGTGGAGGATTAGTGCAAGGGAGACCAAGAGAAAGAATGCTTCCAAGACCAAGAGCAGGATTAGAAGCCATGCTAGGGGAGTTGACCAAGGATGAGGAGGTGTAGGAGACTGGATGAGGGAAAGTCGAGGAAGTTGGTCCGCTCCCTTAACTCTATATCGAAGAGAGCAGTGATCCCATACGAGATCGTGAGATATAAAGGTCTAAAGAGTCAAGGATGGGGGATTGATGGTATGTATGTCATCACCTACTACTTCATCAACCTTGATGAGTATGATGTGGGAATATACGTGCCGCAACATAGGTTTAAGGAAGACGAAAAATGTCATTGTTGGCAACGGACCTCGGACATAGTGCATGACGAGAAGAGAAGACTCCAACGATTAAGGACGAATTTCTCGTGGAGTACCGACGTTAGGCCTTTCATTGGGATACCGTCACCGCCAGTTGAAGGGCTTACGCTCGCTAACAATGAATGGTCCGCCGTAATAGACCTCGTATGGAAGGTGAAGAGGACGCAAGACGAACTCAACAATGCCAGGAACAGTGACTGAAGAGGAAGAGGTGAATCGAGTATCATTCGCTGGCAGAATGACATCAGTCATTAGAATTCGGTCAACCAGGTCTCTAGACGAACAAGATTGCAGACAGCTTGCTCAAAGGGCAATTGAGAGAGAGAGACCTAGGGTCCTGGGGCTAGTGAGAGCAGAGAGAAGAATAACCTATGATGTGATGGTTTTGTCTCAAGGATGGCTGAGGTACGAAGTGGAGAAAGAAGAGATAGTCCAAGAAGCAGAATCCCGCGTGTAAGAGGGAGTGACGAGAAGATTAATTCGCTGCTTGAAGCATACTCGGACCCAGTGAACGATAAGATAGTGCAACTGGTAGACGAATATAAGGAGTGGAGCGGCTCTACGGATGTGCGAGAATTACAGGCGCTCGAGCAAAGAGTAGAGGGACTGACCTTAATCTATAAGGAGGAAAGAGAAAGGATAATAAACTCGAGAGAGGAATTCCTGGCCAAGAAGATAAAAAAGATCTGCAAAGAAAACGAAGAAAAGAGGAATGGCTAGTGGTGAAGGCGAGGCCAGGAAGTATCGACTAATCTGTGGAGCAAAAATTGAGGGATCCTTAGTGAGGGCAAGGGTAGAAGTTATACATAACGAGAGGTTGAGTCAGGAAGAAGAAGCTGAGGCAACTAGAAGAGCGATCAAAGAAGCTAGGATTTGTGCTATCTGGAAGGCAGCTGACGAGCTTCGAGTGGCAAAAATCGAGATCTATACGACGCCATTTGCAGGAGAAGGATTTTTCAGGGAGTGGAGAGAGACCATAGCAGAGACAAGGACCAGACTAAGGGAGGACGTTCGCGAGCCTGAGGAACTTTCAAGCGACGTGATTGACGTAGTTTCCCTGAGAACCTTGGAAGCTAACTCGCGGTATACAAAGGCCGTGTTGACCACCGCTTTAGTAATTAGGGCGGAAGGACGAGACACTGATTTCAAAGCGTTGTTGGAATTATTGGTCGACTCCACTGAAAGGATCCTAGCTGCGTTGAGAAGTGTAGCCAAAAGCTAGACAGGGTGTTCAAGGATTAGTTAGGAAGAATGGACGGAGAAGGAGCTTATCTAACCTCGATAGGGCGTGAAGTGAAAACACAGGATTCGAGAACGAATAGTCCAGACAGAAAAATGAGCGTCGACGTGGACAACAACGCGGAGAGAATAAGGAGGGTCTTAAAAGAACTAGATACTCGTGTTAAGGAGCTGGAGGGCCGGAGCTCTAGGAGCGAAGGTTGGAGGGAAGAAGCTTTGAGCAAGACAAAGATGGCAAGGTTTATGGACCCTGGGTAAGAGAACCTCATAGAGAGGCCGCGAGTGAGCCTTACAGGAGGGGCCCTCATTCCATGGCGTATGCGTCAGGCGCTTATGTGTCTCCCTTCCTAAGGGCCCCAGCGCTACAATCTCCCGGGCTGGCTGGGATATAGACAATCTTTACAGGGAAGAATGTCACGGAATTCCTAGATGATTAGGAAATGTTAGGAATGCGAGCAGAATGGAGTGATCAAGATATGATAGTGAACTTCCTCCACCATAAAGCCCCAAAGACAGACCGTGAAGTGAGGGCGCCATCCCGGATAATTGACGCTGGTTGACGTTCAGGGAGAGAGTTCCCGAGTCTTCGCATGTGACGAGACCTCTTACTCAATAGACGACTTAAAAAGGATGAAGAAACAAGAAGATGAGAGTCTAGTATCGTTTGCGAGGAGATACGAGAAGGCGTCTAATCCCCTGGTAGAAGGAGGGTTTATGGGGGAGAAAGAGCGATGCGGGATATTTTTAGGGTTCTTGTCCCGAGAGAAACGCGATAAGATCATGAGGGATCTTCCGTCCAGGGTGACGTTCGGTCAAGTCAAGCTTTTAGTCCACGACACAGAGGGACAAAGCGCTTAAGCACACCTTGCAAGGATCCTCGACAAACTAGGGAAGGAAGTAACTGCGGACAATGGGGGAGGAAGACCTCAGTATCAGGATAAAAGACCCTGAATTGAAGGAAGAGATGTCGGCACTGGCTCGCCTAGGAGGGGGGGATCGACCAGAGGCGATAGCGATTGGAAGAAAGGAGGGAGAGAAGATTGGAAAAGAAACGACGGAGAATGAGGGACTTCTTCCAATTGGTCCAACATTAAAGATAGTCGGTGGAAGCCGAAGGAAGTGATAGAGGTTAGGATGTCTGAAAGACGAGAGGAGGAGATGGTGAAACAGATAGAAGTTCTGAAGGCGGCGGTGGAAAAGTTACAAAGTAGTAATCAAAGAAAGGAAGAGACCCCGACTTGAGCCGCTCCCCGAACAGAGAATCGCGGGGACCCTAGTCCAAAGCGGACTTGGAATAGTAAGGCTTGTATCTACTGTGGGGATGAGGACCACCAAAAGAGAGACTGTCGTGCGATGATGGAAACCCTGACGGAAGGCATCATCGAGTTAGATGATCGGAAGTATGTGATGTGGGTGGATGAAGGGAAGCCAGAGTGCCCTTCCTACCTTCGATGAAGATCAATGTAGATATCATGAGGCGAAGGATGAATTAGGCAAAGGGGAAACAAGCACAAGAGTCAGCAGCAGCGAAGGTTTCCAGAGTGACATTTGAGGAGGATCTTGAAGAGCTGCCGGAAAGTCCTGGGATGAGGATTTCTTCTATTAAGTTTGAAGATACGGAGGATAATGGTGAAGTTTACATTTGCACTCACGGTGTTGGCGGATCGAGTAGTGGAAAGAAAGAAGACCAAGACCAACCAATGACGGATGAGCAAGTGGAGTCGCCTAAGTCACCTCAGTCCCCTAGAAAAAGAGGGACCAAGAAGTTTCTCATGAAAAGTTCACTGGATGAGGTAGATTTGAGGGAGCTGTTAAGGAGAGTTATGGATATGCCCATTCCTATTACCTTGAAAGAATTCATAGCCAGTTGTGGACCAGCGCGAGATGAGCTAATAGGAATGATGAAGAAGGCTAAGGTGCCACTAGCGGAGGCTGCAGCTTCAAGTGAGCCGAAGATAGAAACGAAGACATCCGTTCTAGCGGAGGAGAAAGGAGGAGTAGAGCATGTAGAAACCAATGATGGTAGAGGCGATTATTTCTATGTTCTTGGTAGCGGGAAGTTGAACGCCACCGTCAATGGGATAAGGATAGAAGCTATAGTAGACGACGGGTCCGAGTCTACCGTCTGTGAGGATAAAGTGGCCCGAAAGTTGGGTCTGAAAGTGGACAGGAGTGTAACCATGACCATGGTATCAACCAACAAG
Organism: Chara braunii; assembly: GCA_003427395.1. Taxonomy (NCBI): domain Eukaryota; kingdom Viridiplantae; phylum Streptophyta; class Charophyceae; order Charales; family Characeae; genus Chara; species Chara braunii. The sequence continues at coordinate 1,368,466 of BFEA01000382.1, forward strand.
CTAAAGCAGCCTGCCCTAGGAGTGTGTCATAAAGCCAAGGTTGTAGTCGCTGGGGCCGAAGCCATTGTACCTGTATTTACAGTTGAACACTGCTCTTCGGAGCTGATCCTTGGACGAACATGACTGACACGTGTCAATGCCACCACCGAGAATAAGCGTGATGGGAGTTAGATCGTTGCCATAGATGGGCCCGAGGTAAGCAGAGTCACCCTAAAGACTGTGAATGAATTTGACAAATGTCATAAGGTTTCCCTACAGATGAGAAGTTGCTAGATGATCCCCGAGGAAGTCACTCTTGGACCTCATAAAGTGAAAGGGGCAAAGATTGAAGTTGAGGACTTGGAGAGCCGGTACGTGGTCGATGGAATGGCTTATGAAAAGGAGGTTGACGACGACGAGTTTGGTGGGTGCGTGAACCTATCTTTTTTGGAGGAATTCCCCCACACGGTAGGGGAAAAAGATACAAAACAGTAGCACAAAAGGTCAAGCTAGCCGCGGTCAGCCGTGATAGGACTGGGGAGATAGGAATCACTGAGGAAGAGATCACTTAGATGATTAGGGAGTGAAAGGCTACTGAAGGACAAAGAATTACCGATGACAGGGTAGAGGGGATGGACATAGGTTTCAAGAACATTACTAAAGAAGAGAGGGAGTTGATAATAGACACCTTACGAGCGTGCGACAAGGCAGTAGCCTTTTGTGACGTGGAGAGAGGGAGGATAGATCCCAGATATGCTAAGCCAGCGAGGATCTATACGGTGCCGCACATGCCGTGGAATGATGCCGGGTTGAAGTGCGCGCAAAAGGAGAAGAAGATGATAGTGGATTTCTTAAAAGAGAAGATAAGAACGTTCGTAGCCGAACCATGTGAGAGTGCCTACGCCAACAGATGATTTTTCATTCGGAAGTCGAATGGGAAGCTCCGATGAATACAAGACCTCCAGAAAACGAATAAGGTTACAGTTAGGGACGTCGGATCTATTCCGAACGCAGATCTTCTCTTTGAGGGAGCTGTCGGGCGCTCGATTTACTCGGTCTGCGACCTTTTCTCAGGCTAGGATGAGATCCCGCTTGATTACCGGGATCAGCACCTAACTGCAATGCATACGTCATTGGGACTAATACAGATGATGGTGGTGCCTATGCGATGGACCAATGGTGTGGCGGTCTTTCAAAGAGTGATGGTGGTTATCCTAGGAGAACTCATACCGAATCTGGTAGAGGATTTCCTGGATGACTTCCCAATCAAGGGACCTTACGAGAAGGACGAGACTGAGGTGAGGCCTGGAGTAAGGAGGTTCGTCGCTACCCACACCGAAGATATTAAGAAGGTGCTGGTGAGGTTGGAGGATGCTAATCTAACTGTAAGTGGAACTAAGAGTAGGTGGGCAGTGCCTTCTATAAAGATACGAGGCTATATTTGTGACAAGGATGATAGGAGACCGGACCCCGCGAAGTCAGAGAAGCTTATGAACTGGCCTACTCTGTTACGGCATATTACCGATATACGTAAGTTTCTGGGGGTAGTTGGGTTCTGGAAGAACTTTATAAAGGGCTATGCTGAAAAAGCCGAGCCGCTAAGAAGACTTTTGCGCAAAGGAGTGGAATGAAGTTGGACGAGTGAGCAAGAGGATACTGTGAGAGCCCTAAAGGATGAATTTAAAGAAGGGGGACAATTTCTCGGTGTTCCTTACTTTGAGGACGAGGAGAAGCGACGTTTGTAGTATGCACGGACGCGGGACCTGCCTCCTTTGGGGGGGTCTTAGCTCAGGAAGACCAGGAGGGCCGTGAGACACCTCTCAGATTCGAGAGTAAGACCTTAAACACCACTGAGAGGAACTACTCACAGTTTAAGAAAGAAGTCCGAGGGGTGCTACACTGCCTTAATGTATTTCGTCATTACATTTACGGACGAAGATTTATACTGAGGGTTGACCCAACAGCGGTGGCGGCCGTCCTACAGAAAGATTTTTCGTTGACGGACCCCACAATTACTAGATGGCTCATGCACATAAGAATGTTCGACTATGTGGTGGAATGGATATCGGGGGCTAAGAATTCAGTTGCAGATGGCTTATCACGAAATCCGTTAGAAGAAGGGAACCTAGGATCGCCCGGAGAAGTTGACAAGTTTTTACTGATGGAGATAGGCTCTCTAATGATAGAGACAAGTACGGGCAGGACTACGCTGTTCCTCAAGAACCTCTATACGGGGAAATACCACCGGATAGGGCGGTATCTCCTAGGTGAGGCCGAGTTGGATGACAAGGTTAGGAAGGAGGCTCAGCAGTATTGCCTAAGGGCAGGCCAGCTCTTCAAGAGGCCACCTAAGAACGGGATGCCAATGAGGGTCGTCTGCGACGAGGATGAGCAACGAGATATAATAGCAGAGCTTCACGACGACGTCGTTGGGGGACACTGAGGGGTGAAAGGGACCTTTGAGAAGGTCAGAAATCTTTATTGGTGGGATTGTCTATATAAGGACGTGGAAGCATACTGCCTCACATGCGTGGAATGTCAGAAAAGGGCTGTAGTGAAATATAAGGAACCCCTGTTTCCTTCGTATCCTACAGCAGTAGGTCAAAAAGTTCAGGTGGACTTAGTTAAGATGCCCAAAGGAGAAGGGGGAATGAATTATATCATGGACATTAGGGACGACTTGACCGGGTTTGTTGAAGCATGGCCATTGAAGCAGAAAACCGGCAATGTTGTTAGTGGATATCTAACGGAGTATATCACTCGTTATGGTTGTGTGGGGAAGATTGTTATGGATAGCGGGTCAGAATTCATGGCCAAAGAAGTCCAGGAACTGCTCCAGAAGGCGGGAATATGGGTGTCACTGTCCACGACATACCATCCCCAAACTAACACTCCTGTAGAAAGGGGGCATCAGTCTTTAGTGAATGCACTCGCCAAATGGTGCGAAGGCAGGGAGAAGAAGTGGCCTAGGTACTTAAGGTTCGTTGTCTGGGCGGATAATATTACTGTTCGATCAACTACGTGGTATCCACCCTACTCTTTGTGGTTTGGCAGACACTGCACCTTACCAATAAAATTCCATATCGATTCTTGGCAGACGATTGACTGGGAGGAAATCTCGACTAGAGAACAGTTGTTGGCCGCTCGAGTCAAACAAATAGCCGAGACTCTTGAGGATAGCACCCTGGATGCCACGGAAAAGCTAAAGATCGAGAGGGGAAAGGAGAAGGAGAGATGGGATAAGCACATCCGAGTCAGGCAAGAAGGGATACCCGAGGGAGGTCTAGTCTTGCTTTACGATTCTTCGTTAGAGAGCACTTGGACAGGGAAGTTAGCGAACCGGTGGATGGGGGGCCCTATCGCGTGGTAAAGAGGCTGGAAGGATGAAGAAGAAGTCGACAAGCGACTAGAAGGATGTCTGGAGAAGCGCGAAGCAGACCCTACAAGGGTGGTTACTCAAGAGACAGGAGAATCCTCTAAGATGTCTACAAGAAAGGGGAAAGAGAAGGCCCTAGGGATCAAGGGTAGACAATGGAAAAGCACGAGGAAGAAGAAGTGCGAAGTCGTAGAGTCGGCCGGGTTGAGGAAGGAAAAGAAGCGAAAGGGCAAGGAGACTATTAAGGCCATATTGGTGGTGGACAAGACAGAGAGCCAGCGCCGCTTTGAGAACAGGCAACGAAGGTCCACCAACCGATTAGGGGTCAAAAAGAGATTAGTTAAGAAAAAGCAAAGAAAGGAGAAGAAGCAACAAAAAGGGACTCGATGAAGAAAAAGAAGATGATCTTGGGTTGATGGGTGGAGATCAGGACAACTTTTCTCCTCCCTTTTTCCTGGATATACCCAGATCGCTCGCCGGGGACGTCGAGAATGGGGGGGGGGCTGCTGTCGGGCCACTCCAATACTACGCCGCCCTTTACTTCCTTTCCGAGGGCACGCAGCGAGACCTTCACTCAACAATATTCTACCTGGCCGGGCTTCATCAACTGTGACGCGAGCTCACGCTGGGACCAACTGGGCAGACGACATTTACCTACCAGGCGGCGTGAGGACATGCCGGAGAACCGCGCTGCGATATCATTGTTCGACGTTATTTTACATGACCGAGACACACCAACCACGAGGCAAACCGATGTTGCGAATAAGGGGCCTACTTTATCCGGCCGGAACTCATCGACCATGGCGCGGGCCGACACCACGGGAAAGGGGCCCCATTGGACCAGTCGAGTTCTCTTCCGAACGGAAGGTCCCGCCGGGACGCGGGTGAGGGGACCAATTTTTACTTGCGGGGCCCGCCTGGGTTTTTTCCTGAGAGTGGTACCGCCACTACGTGGGGACCGCCTAGGCCTGGGACAGGCTCGGGGACAGCTGTGGTACCAGGGCGCTGCAGAGGGCCCAGTTCCCGATTGGAAGGCCCTTTCCGCCGGGGACCTTTCGAGAGCCCAATCAGGCCCGGTACCGAGGCACTGCAAGTGGTCGGCTGCCTCGGTGCACCCAAGGCCAGGACACACACTTGTGAGAAGGGCCAAACAGAGTACTTAAGCTCAACCGGGCCCAGACGGGGGACATTCTTCGCTTGGGAGAACAGAGGTGCACTGGGACTGGCGGACAAGTGTGGAGCACTCACACGTGTAGGACGCGCTCAGGGGGGACCTCGCACGTGCATGAACAGAGGAACCTCTCGCTTACAAGGGGGGAGCGCACGAGAGCTGGGGTGCACGACAGACAGGAGCAAGGAGGGGGTACGAACGGAGGGGATGCATGAGCACTAGAGGACTGGAGCACGGGAGACAGCGCACCAGGTCACTACACATAGCTGCGCGCACTAAAGCGCGTGCCATCGCGCGAAGGGAGAACCACCTACGGGATAGTTGGCGGGGGGGGAGACCGGCACAACAGTCCGCACATATTTGCGCGCAGGTGAGCGCGCGCACACTTGCGCCTTCAACTGCGCACACTTCCGTGCGCACAAGTGTACACTCGGACGCGTCTGCGCGCACGGCCGCCCGCACATACGCACATCTGCGCATACTCGGGCTCACCCTTCCGCAGACCCATTCACGCTTCTGCACCCATTTGCGCACATCTGCGCGTTCGCGAGCGCACACCAGCGGACACTGCGTGCTCGCTATAGCACACGCACTCGCGGAAGGTGGGTTTAACGAAGGGAGAGGCGTGCGCGCCATTGCCCGCCATAGCGCCCCGGTGCGAGAGGACGAAGAGGAAGGAGACTTACGAACGGGGCACGCGCGGATAGAGGAGCGCACAGGTGGACAGAGCTGCGCGCTTCTGCGTGCACACGCGCATGCGGGGGCTGTGCGTATCAGCTCACACCTGCGCGCGAAGGGGGAGCACCGCGGGGCAGCCGCGCGTTCTATCCCGCACCTGCGCACGGGGGAAGAGCACCGCGGGGAAGCCTCACACTTTATCGCGCACACTCGCGCACAGGGAGGGGAAACGGGATAGCTAGGGGGAAGCGCGCACCAACGTGCACTCATGTACGAGGTGACCGGGCAGTCGGGAAGGAGCTGTTCGCTACACAGCAAGCCTCATACCTCTGCGGACCCGCGGATTCCAGCTGCCGGGAGGACGCGTGATGCCTTGCGAATGTCTACACATTCGAGAGGGGGGAACACCATGTGTGGCCACGTGTATGATCGCGCGACTGCGGGAACAGCCGCGGGCGACTGCACTAGCAGAACTATGAGACCGCACTCGCTCACTAGTGGGATCAACGCGGGAGACCTCCTTTCCGCTGTGCATCAAGCGCAGATACGACACAGCCAGCCCGCAGTACCCGAGCGTCACCCAAGGCAACGTCTTTGAGCACGCGTCCAAACCACCGGACTGCACCACCCTTCTGGCCGGGTGCACTCATCAGGAGAAGCGGACTACCTGGAGGGCTGCTGGCGGGCCACCAAGCAGATCGAATGGGGCCTTTCTTTACAGTCGGACAGTCGGCCTGCACATGACCGTTGATTAAAGTGGGGGCTCTGAGGCACGGATGGGGGCGCTAGACTGAAGTGAGCCTGCTATCGGACGGACGTTTTGACGAGCGACCATTGTACCGTGAGGTCACTTTTACGGAGAGGACACTTTACCGAGCGGCCATTTTACGAAGTTTTCACTTTCACCGAATGGACGTTGTAACGGACGGTCACTTCACTGAGTGGTCACTTTCCCCGAGAGGACATTGCTAGGCGGACACCTACCGAACTGGTAAATTTCCCGGCAGATTCTTTTACCGGGCGGACTCTTTAACCGGGCGGATACTTACGGAACGGGTAAATTTCCCAGCAGATTCTTTTACCGGGCGGACTCTTTAACCAAGCGGGTACTTGGAGAAGCAGGCTTTTGTGAAAGATACTTTCGTGAAAAGGCACGACCAAGGGGTTACTTTTGCGAAAAGGCACGACCAAGGGGTACTTTCGCGAAAAGGCACGACCAAGGGGTACTTTCGTGAAAAGGCACGACCAAAGGGGACGCTCGCGGAAAGGCAAGACCCAAGGGTACGTTCGGGAAAGGGCACATTCGGAGGGGCGCATTCCTAAAAGGACGATTCGGGCACCAGCGATTTGGGGACAAGGTCACAGTCGACCTCGAGCTATGGCCACGATGGGCCCGAGAAGCGAGCTCTGATACCGAGAGTTCGAGTACGGTCCCGTGGGATAGACGAGCAAGGTATCGGCGACACCCTATCGGAAGGAGGATCAGGCGGAGGTTGTTGACCAGAACTATAGGCACACAGACAGATCCCACGCACACAGACACTGGGACCTCTTATGGGCCTAGGAACAACATAGAGGACCCCATTGAGTAGGATTAAATGAGAACAATTATTTTGTTTCTTCCTAATGCCTCTACTATCGAGTCGGATTGTGTGAGCGAGATGTCTGTTTGAGCCTTCAACGTTGTGGTTGTGGACTAACGTGGCTTGTGCAGGTTACAGGTGCCCCGTCCATCCCTCCCGTGGGTGACAGATACGGCGCGAGGTATAGGGATAGGGCGGTGAGCCGGCAGACCTTATCTACCGGTCGACAACGGGTATGGCCTTGTGTAGCCATATCCTCGGACTTCCTCATCTTCCTCCTCAGAACTGTACTCGCACCTTGTGCGAGGTGGCGGCTCTTCATGAGCCTTCCCTGTCCTACCACGTCTCCCTCTTCCCTGTCCACGGCGTGCCTTAGACATGGTGAAAAAGCAAAAGAGAGAAATGACGCGTAATGATAAGAATCGAGACTTGGCAGACCTGTTCCCTGGTGGAGAAAAAGGAAGAGTGCGCTACAAAAGAGAAGAACGTTAGCGTGGGTCTGTTATGAGAAAACTTCGCTGCGATGTGCAGTGAAAGTGAATGGGAAGCACCGACAATCGCCTTCATTTTATACTAGCATGCTGCTTTATTTCGTCCCAGCGGGGACGCTGGGCGGGGGTTTGTATTATGTCGGAGGGCGCGGCGTCCCGACCCTCCTCTGTGTGCCAGGCTCCTGCTCGGTACTAGCGCCCTGCTCAGAAGCTTGTGGCTCGTCGAGCTGTTTCCGAACCTCCGTGGTTTTTTTGGTGTAACTGGATCATGCCCTGTTATGGACCGGTCCAGTTGGCGTGCCATTGGTCCTTGCAGGCTCAGCGCCCTGTTGTACAGCAGAGCACTACCAGCCTGTAGCCGTGGTAGCCGCCGAGTTCGCCCAGGGACGTGAAGGTAGAGGGACCGGCACGGTCTTTTCTACTCCGCGCCGAGTTCCCTTTAGTCGGGTTATGGGTTAGATGCATGACTTTCTGCGATCACTGTCAGACAAAAGAAGGCTAGGTAAAATGAGAAGAAGAGAAAAACGAAAAGAAAAGGGAAAGGAAGTCGTGCGTCGGATATTAGCTGATTTGGACTCTCGCCTTAGTTCATGATGACCCGGCGACGTATGGCAGAAGTGGCGTTATAACTTTTTTCCCTTTCTTAGTTTTATTGCTACTGTTATCGGTATTATTACTTCTGTTATTAAGATCATTTTCGATTTCTTTTTATCTAAATCTTCCTTCTGTCTTTTCGCAGGGAGGCCAACGGTTCAAGTTCCGGACTTGGGTCTAAGTGGCCCGAACTGGCCGACTTTTCACTTGTCGCCTGTGCCTGATCTTCCAGATGAGCGCCGCGTTGGTTGAACGCCAAAAAGAGGGGCAACCAGCGACCGCTTTGATAGGAGGCTTATCACCCCTTGTAGAGGGTAATAAGCCCCCTCCTTGCCATCGGACACGGGTGCCCAACAGTTGAAGACTAGTGACGTGGCTTAAAGTGGGGAAGTAGACGACAGGGACCCTATTATGGGATCGCCGCGGGTCAGTCGTTTCAGACAGGCTGAGAAGGCAGATAAGTGCAGGCAAAAGTAGTTGCTTTGGTAATGACCAGTGATGTTTTGTTCTAAATTAATACTTTGGACGTCAGACAATACGAACTGTGCGCAGATACCCCGATACTCAGACTCTATAAAAGCGGTCCTTGAATTGATAGGTAGTGGCGGATTTATGCCACTGCTCGATAGTTTCATAACGCGGGATAGTGATACTGCTATTCCGGGGAGGCCGTGGTCGATTGTGCCCGACTAGCCAGTCTCTTGAGCGGATATAGTGAACGAGGGACTGTATGTGTGGGTCTGTGCTAAGGTTTGAGGCTAGTTTGTCGGAAGACAGCTATGGCGCGTAATTATGGGCTTCATGGCTATAGGCCAGATTTCTGGCGGCACATAGCACGCTGGTCCTCGATATCTGAGGAAGGCCCTCAGATTACCACGATCTTGCACTACGGGGGAGACGAAGCTAGGTTGAAGGTAAGAGTAAAACGGGGTAAGGAATAAGAAATGAGGGGAGATTAGAGGTTACAATTGGCTATCACGGAGGCAAAGACCCGAGCGACGAGGAGGTGTAGGAGAGACGGGGTTGCAGCGGATATCCAGGTGACCATTGAATATCACGAGGCTGAAACCTCGACTTATACAGTGGAACGAGAACAGCAACACCTGGATCGGGACTCAGAAGCGGAGAGTACGCTAGTGATTTGGAGGCAGAGACCTTGTCGTGGCCCGGGTTGGACCAGATTCGCAGAAACCACCTGCTGGCGGGGGTGGAAGACGGCCTTGAGGTCAGTTCGGAGTCGGCAGTGAGAGAGAAAACGAGGTCAGCGGAGGCTGGGCAATCAAGAACACGAGGCCTGTAGAGTGCAAGACAGGTCGCGCGAGGCGGTTACACGTGTGCGATGAGTGCCCTCGTACGGGTTCAGGGGACCAATGCGGTTGGGCAGGGTGAAGGGGATCGCACGAGAGAGCAAAGAGAGAGCTGACTCAATGAAATAGATGTCAAACGCTGCCCGCATGTTTTTCGAGGAGCGTTCATATTTGCCGAAGGGTAATGGGTTTAGCGTTGTCTTGGGGTCGTGAGTTAAGGCGCGAAAGAGGGGACATTTTCATGAAGAGTGTGGATTGATGAGCGGTGGGTTATACTGCCGTAAGACCAAGCACGAGCAAAAGGAGGGAGAAGGAGAAGAAAGCGATGCGCGTCAACAAGGAAAAAGGGGGACTTGTAAGCCCAAAGAGGGAGGCGGAAGAAAGCCATCACGCAGTCCTTGGCAACATCGCTTTTCCCAGCAAGAAGGTGCAGACTCCTTCGGGCCAGAGTGCGGCAGCGCGCGCAAGCCATATCCGTATCTACCGCGGTATCCATCCCAGCGCATGGGTTCACTCGTTATTAATGCAGGTCCCCAGGCATGGTCAGAGAAGGGAAGGGGAAGCTCTGCCACCTGCGAAGACGTCAACTCTTGGGAGGAGCTGAGCTACTGTGAGAGACGATTTGATAACTAGACCATTAAGTAAGAACTCACTTGGCGTTGACGGTGTCGTCATTGCGCTCCTTCAATCAAGGGAGACAATGTGGTTGTCAGCAGAGGGACTCGTTTACTTGTCGGTGCGTGAAGTTTCTCGTGGTTGACTTTGTACGCGAATTAGTGATGCCTCCAGTTTTCTTCTAAGGAGTGATTTCAAATCGAGGTGCTAAGAAAAGGAGAGCAGGCGATACGATAGGGATGTTGAGTGAGTTACGTGACAACTACAGGGAGTAGGAACGAGTCTCGTAGACATGTATGAAAAGCTACGAGATCAACGCTAATAATGTCTCTTGAGCCTCCTCTTGAACTAATGTGCAACACTCACTCTGACTTCCTCTCTCAGATTGGAAGTGATTGAACGTGCGGAATGCTGGTAACGTAAGTTCACGTATCAAGTCTGACTGGTTTGAGTAGTGTATAAAATGAAGCATTGTAATATAGGGGCTTTGGCGCCTAACAACTAATTGGGGACGACATTCTAGCCACGTGCAACTTGATTACACCACCTGTTTGCACTATCTTGAAGGGGTTGAGTGATGGATTTAATCATTTACAAGGGGATGAAATGTGTCTGATCGTTGCCGTCATCAGCCTTCCAAGGGTTGTCATCGGAGTTTTTGGTTACAGTCGTTGTAGTCTTGAGTAACGAGTTAAGAGCAAGAGAGCACGGCGGTGTAAGCTTGTTGTTGAAGAAAATTTGAGTATTGATTTCCGCGGTGCTTTTAGTTTCGCTAACTTGCCCCTTGTGCTCAAATTTCCTATGTTATCATCAATGTTGATTGGTCTAGTTAATATTCACCTTTACTCGGGAATGGATGACAAAGACGAGTGATAGGAGGTGTGCATAGAGATCAGGCATATATACTACGTACTCTCACATGTTTTAATATAATCCCTTCTTGTTTCTTCAGTATTGCAGAACTCGTGTTCTCACGAGAGGGTTTGGTTCACCCCATACAATTAAACGACTCCCATTGTGAGCACTCTTTCGATTGAGTACTTGAAATGCCTTTTTTTTTATTGTGAGTGCAAAATTCAGGAAAGGGAAAGAGCAGATGCCCTGAGTTCTACCACTACGAACGAGTGAAAGACATCGAGATTCATGAAATCCTAGTAAGTGACCTATGAGAAGTGGGTCGGCTCGATAGCATTCCTCCGAGAATCTTTTGCTGGGATTGATGAGTGGGAGAAATATTTTTTTTTGAAAAATTGCTTACCTTCTAGCCAAGTACGTGCTAGATGGGGATTAGCAAGAGGAAGATCTAAAAGTGCGAGGTTCTAATTACGTTGTCCGAACATCAATTAATGAATAAGTAATTGAAGACGTTTGAGTTTGATAGTGTCTCGCATCGAGTATAGTTTGACTGTGAGAACTACTGAGAAGATGAATTCTCTTGCTTCTGTGGGAATCTGTTTTTTTTTTTGTCAGTTGGCTCCTTCTGATGACGAGATAGAGACTTGGAATTATATATATATGCATAAATATATATAAACATACTTCCATGTATATACAAACGTATAGCTCTCAATTCCTAGATACTGAGGGTATACCCCTTCAAAGCGACTCTAGCACGAGAGGCTTTTCTTGAAGACTGTTGTCCCATGTAGGACCAAGGACGTTAGAAGAAACGATGAGAAGTACTCTTGCAAAACTGAGTTATGCGCGAACCAAATGATCTGTGAGCAGGACTCAGCGTGCTGTCAAAGTCAGTCTTGTCATGGCAATCCTATGTCAACCAGGCTCCACAAAATATGTATATGTATATATGTTAGTGAACTGGCTTCTAGCTCACAGTACACATAGGTGAGGAGGTGTTTGTAGTCGAGGCAATCTTGTTGAGCCTTTGTGTTGAGCCGAGAGTTATATGGTTCGGTACGGACACTGTACGCTAAGAACCCCTTCATTCAGCGGTGAAAGTGTGGGTACTGAGAAGTCCGTACTGAGCACGGAGGTCACTGGCGATCGTCATTGTATTTCACTCAGTACACGAACAATGATGTGGTCTACCTGTACTTTGAGCAGCGCGTGCAGATGAGCAGTAACTCGGCGCCCTCATATCTCACACGGACTAAAGTCGTGCCTCTTTGAACCAGAAAAGAATGTTTGTGTTGCGCATATATATGGGCATATAACGTCATGACTCTTGCAAAATCATCCTCGATTTGCCACGACTAGAGTATGTGTCGAGTGGGCCTTTAAAATGGTCTAGGTTGGATGATTACGGCCTGCTCAGCAAGTAATGCAGTTAATAGTCAAACCGTGTTCTACTCGCGGGTCTGAAGAGAACATTTGGCCCTGCGTCTAAAGCTATCAGACTAGCCTCTGGTGTGAGTATCAAACCCTGAGTTCCCTGCTGTTAAGCATAGGCGTAGTTCGGTACGCTGGTTCTACAACACATATGGGCCTCATTCCCTGTACTTGAAATTCCCACGGCTGACACCAGCGAGTTTTATCCGTGGAAATACAACACCAAGAACGAAAATGCTTAGCAGAAAATAATCTTTCTTTGGCCTGAAACCCAACGTCGATGAAGTGAGCTATGTTCAAAGTGGTGTTACTTATGTTAAGGAAAAAAAAAACAAATTGTGTATGTCGTTCGGTGCAAAGATGGAGAAGCTGGATCAGAATTCCTGATACCTTCCGCTGCTAAGATCGGATGGGGACTAGTTGAAACCAGGACTCTTTGTGCCTAATGGGAGTGTAATCTACCAGTAGAGGAAAATAAATTTAGCTCATTCCGGATCAAAAGTGAGACAATCGGCTTTCAATTAAGTAATTGGGCGACATTCAAGCACGTGACTAGTTTGAACAGGCAATGACGAATCGGATTATCACGAAGTGCAAGAATGGACAAAGGATGAGTGGAACACACGCATGTGACTAGTTGAACAGGCAAGGTTAAATCGGACTTTCACCGTGTGCAGGAATAGCTGAAGCATGAGTATGACACAAGCATGTGACCAGTTGAACAACTCAGGATGAATCCCGCATTCACAAAGCGCAAGAATGAACAACGCCACAGTTTGACACAAGCCTGTGACTAGTTAAACAACCAAGGATTAATCGGACTACAACCAAGTGCAAGAATGGAGAATGCATGGGTGCAACTAATGAAAACACAAGCATGTGACTAGTTGAACATCCAAGGATGAATCGGACTATCACCAAGTGCAAGAATGGACAATGCATGAGTGTGACTAATGAAAACACAAGCATGTGACTAGTTGAACAGCCAAGAATGAANTGCAAGAATGGACAATGCATGAGTGTGACTAATGAAAACACAAGCATGTGACTAGTTGAACAGCCAAGAATGAATCGGACTATCACCAAGTGCAAAAATGGACAATGCAGGAGTGTGACACAAGCATATGACTAGTTGAACAGCCAAGGATGAGTCGGACTATCACAGTGCGAGAATGGACAATGCACGAGTGTGACTAACGAAAACACAAGCATGTGACTAGTTTGAACACGCAAGGATGAATCGGTTTATCACCAAGTGCAAGAATGGACAAAGCATGAGTGTGATACGAGCATGTGACCAGTTGAACAACCAAGGATAAATTGGACTATCACGAAGTGCAAGAATGATTAATGGAAGAGGATGACACAAGCATGTGACTAGCTAAACAGGCAAGGATGAATGGGACTATCAACAAGTGCAAGAATGATTAATGTAAGAGGGTGACACAAGCATGTGACTAGCTGAACAGGCAAGGATGAATGGGACTATCGGCAAGTGCAAAAATTGACAATGACTGAGTGTGACTAATGAAAACACAAGCATAATGCTAATTGAACAACCAAGGATCAATCAGACTATCGCCATGAGCAAGAATGGACAATCCATGAGTGTAACTAATGAAAACACAAGCACGTGATAGTTGAACACCCAAGGATGAATAAGACTATCACCGAGTGCAAGAATGAACAATGCAGGAGTGTGACATAAGCATGTGTCAATTGAATAGCCAAGGATAAAGCGGATTATCACCAAATGCAATAATGAATAATGTATGAGTTTGACTAATGAAAATATAAGTATGCGAGTAGTTTGAACAGCCAAGGCTCAATCGGACTATCAACAAATGCGAGAATAGACAAAGCATGAGTACGACACAAGCATGTGACTAGTTAAAAAACCAAGAATGAATCGGATTATCACTGAGTGCACGAATGACCAAAGCATGTAACTAATTGAAGAACCACGAATGATTCAAACTATCACCAAGTGCAAGAATGATTAATGCAAGAGTGTGATACAAGCATGCGACTAATTGAACAACCAAGGATGAATCGGAGTATCATCAAGTGCAAGACTGGACAATGCATGAGTGTAACTAATGAAAAGACAAGCATAGTACTAGTTGAACAACCAAGGATCAATCGGACTATCACCAAGTGCAAGAATGGACAATGCATGAGTGTAAGTAATGAAAATACAAGCATGTGACCAATTGAACAACCAAGGATGAATTAGAATATCACCAAGTGCAAGAATGATTAATGCCAGAGAGTGACACATGCATGTGACTAGTTGAACAGCCAATGATGAATCGGACTATCAGCAAGTGCAAGAATGGACAATGCATGAGTGTGACTAATGAAAAGACAAGCATATGACTAGTTGAACAGCCAAGGATGAATCAGACTATCACCAAGTCCAAGAATGGACAATGCACGAGTGTGACTAATGAAAACACAAACACCTGACTAGTTTGAACAGACAAGGATCCATCAGTCTATCACCAAGTGCAAGAATGGATAAAGCTTGAGTGCGACAAAAACATGTGACTGGTCGATAACCAAGCATAAATCGGACTATTACCGAGTACACGAATGACCAAACCATGAGTGTGACACAAGCATGTGACCAGTTGAACAACCAAGGATGAATCAAAATATCACCAAGTGCAAGAATGATTAATGCAAGAGAGTGACACATGCATGTGACTAATTGAACAGCCAAGGATGAGTCGGACTATCAGCAAGTGCAAGAATGGACAATGCATGAGTGTGACTAATGAAAAGACAAGCATAGTACTAGTTGAACAACCAAGGATCAATCGGACTATCACCAAGTGCAAAAATGGACAATGCATGAGTGTAAGTAATGAAAACACAAGGTTATGAGTAGTTGAACACCCAAGGATGAATCAGACTATCACCAAGTGCAAGAATGAACAATGCAGGAGTGTGACACAAGCATGTGTCAATTGAACAGCCAAGCATGAAACGGACTATCACAAAATGCAAGAATGACCAATGTATGAGTTTGACTAATGAAAACACAAGCACGCGAGTAGTTTGAACTGCCAAGGCTGAAACGGACTATCACCAAATACAAGAATGGAAAAGCATGAGTATGACACAAGCATGTGACTGGTTGAACAACCAAGTATGAATCGGACTATCACTGAGTGCACGAATAGCAAAAGCATGTGAATAATTGAACAACCAAAGCTGAATCAGACTATCACCAAGTGCAAGAATGATTAATGCAAGAGTGTGACACAAACATGTGGCTAATTGAACAACTAATGATGAATCAGATTATCACCAAGTGCAAGAATGATTAATGCAAGATTGTGACACAAGCATGTGACTAGTTGAACAAGCAAAGATGAATCGAACTATCAGCAAGTGCAAGAATAAACAATGCACGAGTGTGGCTAATGAAAACAAAAGCACATGACGAGTTTGAACAGGCAATGACGAATCGGATTCTCACGAAATGCAAGAATGGACAAAGCATGAATGAAACATACGCATGTAACTAGTTGAACAGGCAAGGTTAAATCAGACTATCACCATGTGCAAGAATGGCGGAAGCATGAGATTGACACAAGCATGCGACCAGCTTAACAACTCAAGATGAATCAAGCATTCACAAATAGCAAGAATGAACAATGCAACAGTTTGACATATGCATGTGACTAGTTGAACAACCAAGGATTAATCGGACTACAACCAAGCGCAAGAATGGAGAATGCATGAGTGCAACTAATGAAAACACAAGCATGTGACTAGTTAAACAGCAAAGGATGAATCGGACTATCACCAAGTGCAAGAATGGACAATGCATGAGTGTGACTAATGAAAACACAAGCATGTGACTAGTTAAACAGCCAAGAATGAATCAGACTATCACCAAGTGCAAAAATTAACAATGCAGGAGTGTGACACAAACATATGACTAGTTGAACAGCCAAGGATGAGTCAGACTATCAGCAAGTGCAAGAATGGACAATGCACGAGTGTGACTAATGAAAACACAAGCACGTGACTAGTTTGAACAGGCAAGGATGTATCGGTCTATCACCAAGTGCGATAATGGACAAAGCATGAGTGTGACAGAAACATGTGACTAGTTGATAACCAAGCATGAATCGGACTATCACCGAGTGTACGAATGACCAAACCATGAGTGTGACACGCCCACTAGTAACCCGTGGGTTTGGCGTGGGTTTGGGTTACTACTGGGCGTGGGTTTGCCGTGGGTTTCCAAACCCACGCCCACTAGTACCCCAAACCCACGCCCACTAGTAACCCAAACACACACCCACTAGTAATCCATGGGTTTCGGTTACTAGTAACGCCCACTAGTTTCCAAACCCAAGCCAGACCCACGCCAAACCCACGCCAAACCCACGCCAAACCCACGCCAAACCCACGCCTACTAAAAACCCAAACCCACGCCAAACCCACATCAAACCCACGCCGAACCCATGCCAAACCCACGCCAATCCCACGCCAAACCCATGGGTTACTAGTCGGCGTGGGTTAGGGGTGGGTTTGGCGTGGGTTTGGGTTACTAGTGGGTGTGAGTTTGGGTTACTAGTGGGCGTGGTTTTGGCGTGGGTTTGGGTTACTAGTTTGGCGTGGGTTTGGCGTGGGTTAGGCGTTGGTTTGGCGTGGGTTTCGTATGGGTTTGGCGTGGGTTTGGGTTTGGGTTACTAGTGGGCGTGGGTTTGGGTTACTAGTTGGCGTGGGTTTTGGTTACTAGTGGGCGTGGGTTTGGAAACCCACGCCAAACCCACGCCCCACACTGGACCCACGCCAAAGCCACGCCCACTAGTAACCCATGGGTTTGGGTTACTGGTAACGCCCACGAGTAACCCAAACCCACGCCCATTAGTAACCCAAACCCACGCCCACTAGTAACCCAAACCCACCCCAAAGCCACGCCAAAGCCACGCAAAACCCACGCCAAACCCATGCCAAACCCACGTCCACTAGCAACCTAAACCCATGGGTTAGAAGTGGGCGTGGGTTTGGCGTGGATTTAGTGTGGGTTTGGCGTGGGTTTGGCGTGGGTTTGGGTTACTAGTCGGCCTTACTAGTGACCCAAACCCATGGGTTTGGCATGGGTTTGGTGTGGGTTTGGCGTGGGTTTGGCGTGGGTTTCCAAACCCATGCCCACGAATAACCCATGGGTTTGGCGTGGATTTGGCGTGGGTTTGGCGTGGGTTTGGCGTGGGTTTCCAAACCCACGCCCACTAGTAACCCATGGGTTTGGGTTACTGGTGGGCGTGGGTTTGGCGTGGGTTTGGCGTGGGTTTCCAAACCCA
>BFEA01000382.1:1406925-1424515 GCA_003427395.1 Chara braunii
GTGTATAAGGAGCAAGTCTACACGCCGATAGGCCGAGTGGCGAGGCGAGAGTGTGTAAGGAAGGGAAGCGCGTGGCAATGTGAACGACGCTCGAACGGGAAGGACATATGCTGCTGGGGTCCTCCACAGACAAGGGCACGACGACTCGCACTTACGAGGAGGTAATGACTTATGTCAACTGCGATTCGTGCTTGTGCATGACTTCCCTTCTGTCGAGCTCCAACTACGAGTCCTCAGTCGTCTCGGACACAGACCGCTTGCGCTTCACACGTGGGTGGACTGCAGCTGCCAGCTGGCCAGAGTGAAAACCAACGAAAAGTCAGATTGGACACAGAGCAAATAAAGGAGCTTCCGACAACGTGACTTTGAGATGCTGAGCGGCTACAATCAGGAGGGGCAGCGATCAGTCGTTGACGTCAGCCTTCAATGATCATGCCAAGCAAGAGGGGAGGCTTGTGGACGAAGCGCACTGGGTAGAGAAGTAATCGCGGAGCTTCTGCCGAGTTGTGGTCGAGGCTAGCACCTTTTTGTTGATGTCACCTTTGCTCTTGTCTCTCATGGTTTAGCCTACTATTCAGCGGGAGACTCGGCAGCGTGTTATCGTTATGTTGATCTCCTATCATCTCTTCATTTGATCTCATGCTTAACCACGGGGAGTAGTTGAGACCTAAAGTGGGAGAGCAGGACTTACAAACTCGAGGTAGTGGGAGGAAGAAAGTCATTGTCCGGTTCTTGGCAATGACCCTCTGACCAGCGAGAAGCTACAGACTCCAATTGGGCAGGAGCATAGCAGCGCGCTTGAGTCTCGTCCGTATCTGTCAGGTGTGCACTGCAGTGCATCGGTTCACTACCCCGGTATGGTCAGAGAGAGGGGAACCCCGCCACTCGTGGCGACATCAACTCTTGGTAGAGACTGAGTTACTGTGTTCGATGATTAGAATATCCGGGTCACTAAGTGAGAGCTACAGTGGCGTTCGGTGAACCATGGAACCTGTGTTTTGTTGGAGCTTGAAGTTCTCTCATGGATGATTTTGCTAAGTGATAGCTACGTGAGGCGTGAGTGAGGCTCGGAGACATGTACGGAAGGTTACAAGATCAAAGCCAGTGATGTCCTCCGAGTTTCCCATTGAGCTAAGTTGTGCAAACAATTGCTCAAATCTCTCCTCACAAAATGGGATGTGATTGAACGTCCAGGAATCGGTAAAGTGAATTTGTGCGTCTAATCTGACTAGTCTGAGTGGTGCAAAACAGTGATAGGTACCTTAGCACATAAAAATTAGGAGTGGATGAAATGTGTCTAATTGCTAACATCACTGACCTACTAAGAGTTGTCTTCTAGAGCCCTTGACAACAGTCGATGTGGCCTTGAGTGATGGGATGAGAACGAAAGGGCAAGGTGGTGTAAGTTTGCTGGAGAGAGATAGTTGGGAGCCATTCAGCGGGTTATCATTAGCCTCGTTAGTCTGCCCTGTGTGATTGAGTTTCTTAATACCGATAGCTTTGAATGGTCTAGTTGGCATTTGCCTTTGGTCGAGAGGAAAGTGGCAAGGAGTGAAGGGTCTGGCGTGTGTGGAAGCCTGTAATGCACGCTGAGTAATCTCACGTGTTGAGGACAACCCTCTTTTGTTTTCCCTCAAGGTGGTGAAAAGGAAAAGTCAAAGTGTTACCAGATGCAAATTATATGTTTGAGGTTTTGCTTGGGGCCGCCCTCGGATAGCGTGCTCTTCCTCTATTGGTGATAGTTTGCAGAGGGTCTACACTCTTCCAGAAGTGATGATTCATCCACACAACTAAGCGACTTCTATTCTCCACTCTCATTCAATTGATCTCTTGAAGCGACTTTTAAGGAAGAAGAGTTACACCCTTGGGAATGGGTGAAAAGTGGCGAGATTTGGGGAAATGCTGGTAACCCCTGGGGATGAGTGAAAAGTGGCGAGATTCGGGGAAATACTGGTAAGCGACCTGCGGAAAGTGGGTTTGCTCGAAAGTGTTTTCTTAAGAATCTCGTTATCCATCAATGGGTTGATGAGCAGGGGAAACAAAATCTTAAAGAGAATAGCTTACCTTCTAGCAAAGTATATGCTAGACGAGGATTAGCAAAAGGGGAGTCGAAAGGTGAAGGATTTAATTGGGCCATCCTAATAATCAATTGGTGAACAAGCAACAAAAACTCTGAGTTTGATAGTGTCGAACATTGGGTACAGCTCGACCACAAGTGTATCAGACAGGATGAACTCTATTGCCTTTTAGGGGAAGCTGGTCGGTGTTGGTCTCGTTAGATGGTGAGATAGAGATTAAAAAATCATATGAGTATATATATATATACATATATATATATATACTTCCGGGTATGTACCTTCGAGTGACTCAGTTTCTTGGACACTAAGGGGGGTTTTCTCCTTAGTAGCCCTGGTGCGGAGACTGAGGATGCCAGACGGACGCTGAGAGTATACACTTGCAGGACTCAGATAATTTGAACCAGATTCTGACAACTCTGGTCAGACTCGACCAGATTCAAGCCAGGTYCGGACCGCAYGGACCAGTGTCGGGCAGRCCCAARAGTAGGATCAAGGASTTCAATGTGGACTCGGGTAATTCAGTGCAAGATCAGACAACTTGGAGTGGTATCAGAGAACTCGGCGTGGCGGTAACTTGCTTGTGCCTGGGTTTGGTAAACGTAAGCATCACTCAGTAGACGAGCCCTGATTCAGTTAACTCARTGTGGACTCAGTAAACTCCGTTTAGATCTTGCAAGATTAGCACAGAGCCTGCAGACARTACTCTTCGGCCTCTCTTCTTACCACACAGACTTCATGACTAGTGGTTGTTAGTGACCTACCTACTAAAAGAGATCAGAGTAAAGATCTTTYGAAACCGGTTTTCAGAGGATGTTATGATCTCTATTCTCTATTCACAGTGGTAAAGGAAGAGAGGTTCTAAAGAAGGATGGAGGGTGAGAAGAGWSTGAGGGTGACATGTGCTTWGCATCAGGACAAAGAGGAAGGCTGGRAGGAAAGAGTTACACAAGGTMTCRGTTRTCAGACAAGACTCATGAGGGAACTGGCCCTAAAGCAAGTGAAAGATCASACATTTATTGAGTATACTTTCTACATTCACGGGTTGGATGTGAAGCTACACAATACCCTCTCCCTGGTCGAGTTAGTTGAGAAGGCAAAGAGGGAGATTAGTGAGAATCAATAAGAGATTCTAGTCTTCAACACCRGGAGGGGCGGARTCACATCTGGCASTAAGTGGTTGGAGAAATCTAACCAGCTCAGGAAACAGACCACAATAGAGCACACATTATATCGGCAAGACACGAACCGCAATTGAATCAATTAGTCTTTTTTCTTTTATACCGGCAAACAATCAGTTCTTTTACTGGTTCCTTTTTTTTTTTTTGATCTATGATTAAACGGTGACCAATCTATGGACGCTCGGCCAGTATCATAACAAGTGTTATGAATGCTCAACGTTAATCAGCAAAAAGGCACCCTGTCTCCAGTCATTGAGTGACCATGGCATCGTGACATATTACCCCAGCAGTCTTATCAACTTTGGGCTCTCAATCCGCAATCAATTACTATTGAGAATCAGTGTTTAAGACGACATACATGATCAGCATCGGGTAGTGCTCAACCAACACTCAATCAGCAGACATCTCGGCAGTATTTAGCTAATTTTCCTTTCCGTCAGCAATCTATCAGTGGTACTCAGTTTCTCAATCAGGAGTTAACCAGCAATTAACCGACATTCAATAGGCACGCAGAGTAAGGCTCAAAACAACATTCTGAGCAGAAAACGACACTCATAGGACGGAGTTCAGAAGCTGTGCTCAAAAGGTTACTCATGCACTGCACAAACAGTATTTAACGACTATTCGGTTTTTGATTATTCAGTAAGTGACTGCTTTCAGATCAAGCGCTCAGAAGTCATTCTGATCGACATTCAAAGTTGCATTMAGATCGACATTCAAAGCCGCATTCAGATTAACATTTAAAATAGCTCCAGAGGCAACAATCGAACCGGCATTCAGGTGGCATTTCTCCAGCATCCAGACCAGCAACCAGATCAGCCACCAGGCCGGTAATCAGACTTGCAATCGGGCCTAGCAATCAGATTTGCAAGTACTAAGAAAAACCAACAGATCAGCAATTATGAAAGTAATCCAGCAATTGGTTCAGCATCTGAGTTAGCAAGTAAAAACAAAGATAACCAGTAGGTATTAGATATCTTTGTCATGAGTACTGTGCAATCTGCTCCAGTCAGTGAAACAGTGCTGACTAATCTCAATCGGATTTCATGCAAGGAGGCTTTCCATTATCGTTATGTCAGTGCCATCGGCTTCAGACAGGGAGACCTGTCAATTTTCGTTGTCCAAACCAGTTTTGCTGACGGTACTATCCATGACCTGAGGCCTTATCTGAAAGAGGGTAAGGAGGCGCATGATCACTTCGACGTAGTGTGGGTCTCTGCCACCCGGTATCTGGAGCAGAGGGAGAGAGAGTTCGATTAGAGCAGGGCAACGCTGATCCATAACTTTGGGCCTAAGCTTTATACGGACTATCAGAAGCCTCCCGTTCTTGTCCTTCTCAAAGATGGCACAAGTTGGCTTGATATGATCAGCTTGGCAAACAGGTATATCTATCCAACAGTGATCGACATTGAGGCACTGACTGACCCTACTGAGTATCCCTACCTCAAACAAAGAGTCTTTTCAGTGGATGGGCTGCGTACATTGTGGGAGGAGTTTTGCACTATGGTTAACTACCGTGTCATGTATCTCGGATGGTCATGTTCAGAGTTTGCTGGCTTCAGGTTGCTCTTTGTCACGAGGCCTCAATCTCAGACTGTACGCGGGCGTAGGTCACGACACCAGAGATAAACAGCAGGACGAAAGATTGAGAGAGTGTGCCTAGAGGGAAGAGTGAGAATTCTTGAGAGGTGCTAACCACACTTGCTTATGTGTACTTTCTGAGATTATTATGAGTTCTTATTCTTCCCTCACTCATTTGAACTGGTCATTGTCCAAGTCAGTCAGTCGGTCTTGCTTCCTGCATTGTTCTTGCTAGATGATCGATTTCTAGGATGACTCTGTCACAGTTCTCAGAATCAGATTGACGTAATTGATGCATGCTGAGCACTCCATAATGATCATTAATTGCATGATTCTTTGCTGTTCCGAATCAAAATAAAAGATTCCTAAGACCGGGGACCGGCGAAGACCGTAATTGAAGGGTCTCGCTCGAAGCCGGACGCACATAACAGGAAGGGATTTGCATTAATTAATTTATCTTATTTATTGCAATCAGAGACAAAATCCTGCGTGACAGCTTGTTGGCTTTCCGGTTCGACTGGAAAAAGTGCGACAAAAATGGCGCCGTTGCTAGAGACATGAAAAAATTTTCGTGTCCGGAACGAGCCTGGATCATCGTCATCTTTGAGCTTTGATTAGGACGTGAGAACTGTTGACAATGTTATAAGCTTCATATTAATTTTATTACTTTTATTGGGTCTCGATTCTCATGAGAGTCACAACCGCTAACTGTGTCTTATTTCTTCCTTGTGTGAGGTACCACATTGGACCGGAGAACGGAGATTGATATTATTGGAGAGAATCAAACTTGAATCCAATATGCCTCATGAACCTATGATGTCCTTTGAACACTGAGAAGGGGAAAGAAGAATCAAGAGCCTGAGGAATTCATCAAGAATGCTAACTTCTGATGCACTGAGAGAACTTTCAAAAGTAACTACCAAAGGAATATTCCCCTATCAGCATGAGCATTGTTGGGTCTACCGTTCTGGCAATTCAACCATCAGCGTAGTGCTGACTCGCTTCTTGGAGGGAGATATTTATGATATCCGTCCTTATGTCAAGAATGGAGACTGTGACGACGATGAAACCTTCAATTGGTTGTGGGAAATTGCAATTCAGTCTCTTTATCAGAAGGCGGAATTAATTAAGAAGAAATAAAAAGTGGAATGGGGTTTAATGCAAGTGATATATGAGACTGTTCCAATCCCCCCTATACCGAACAGTTATTGTGATGGGACTAACTAACTGTCGATAATTAACATGGTATTGATAAGGGAGAAAAGAAATGGTAGTCATGAGAACTAAAGAGATTTCAGCAGAAGAAATCAGACACAGAAGGCAGAAATTCGGCAGAGGTTCAGACCCAAGTCAAGAGGAGGTTGAGTGTCTCCTAAAGTTACTGAACACTCTAAGTAAAAGAGAGGTGTTCCCATACGAAGTTGTCAGATATGAGATGGTCGAGAGTGGGTGGGAGCAGGAACGATTATATGTACTGAGATTCTATTTTACGGATCTAGATGTGTATGATGTGAGAATCTCTGTTCCAAAAGAAAGAAGTACTGATGCAGTGTATGAGAGATGCTGGGGATTTGCTGAAGAAGTCGTACTGAGAGAGAAAGAGAGGCTTGACAGAGAGAACAAATGCTTCACAGGATCTACTCGATTTACTATCTTTGATGGACTCCCAATCCCTCCTTTACGTGATATTAATCTATCTGAAGACAATTGGTATGCCACGGTAAAGTTTGCATGGAAAGTGAAGAGAGCCCAAGAAAAATACTCTCAGTGGCCAGGATAACTACTGTGAGGAGTAAACTCTACGAGGTGATAGGATGTGATAACCCTTTTGTTATCCTGAGATATGAGACTTGTGTAAGAGGGTTCATCATATTTCACATTCCAGTGGTCAAATTCCTGATACCTGGCAGCCTGGACGTACGGATTTATGTACCCGCAGCCCTAGAAAAGGAAGATGACTACTTGAAGTGTCAGATAAGTGTTTATATTAGTCTCATAATAACCAAGGAATGGCTTGAAAAGTTGAAGAGAAAAGTAACCTGGGGGAAAGAAGTAAGACAATTTGAGAGGCTTCATGAGTTCTTAATTGCTAAGGGATTTGAAGGCAGGAGAGATTGGATGCCTCTATTGGAAGCTATTGCTGAGATTGGTAGAGCAAGAGAAAAAGACTCCACATTGATGATAAAATCCCTACTCTGGAATGTCTTTGAACACAGATTCGAGATCCCTGATTGTGTCCAACCTGAGATCTACCTTTCAGATATTGTTTATGTTGTTTAACAATGCCTAGCTTGACTGAACTGCTGACACTGGGAGTTGTGTTGGAAGGTAGGATAGTCGAGGTAGAAGGGACTCTTCGGATCTCTGACAGAATTCTTTCTACCCTAGATGAGCTTGAGTTTTTGCAGCCTTTCTTTGATCGTAAGAGAGATTCAGCCCTGAGAATTGTCACCAATTAGAATGAGATAAGTTATTTATTAAAGTTGGTGAAGGTGGGAACTACTGAGAGAGTATCATACCACGCTTCTCGGGAACGAGTCTCTCTTGCAAGAAGGATCAACAACGGGCTATAAGCAATGCAATTTGATTATGAGATTATAGACCTAACTCGATATTTTATGATTCGGGGTACTATAGAAGGGTATGATAGAAGATTGAGTAGAGATGATGAGAGAGAGTTGATTGAAGACTACATTGGAAGGCTCAAAAGGATGGCACTGCCCTTAATCACTACCCAATCCATTATTGCTTATACCCTATATGTACAAAACTCTCAGGTGGTAGAGCAGACAAGAGAAGAAAGAAACGAGTCTGTATGCTTTGCTAGAAGAGAGAGAGTCTGAGGGGCAAGGAAGGAGAGGACAAGAGTGACAGAGAGAGAGAAGAGAACATGTGGGAAAGTCTATGGTCAAGATGGAAGGACGAGGAAGGCCGAGTTCTTCCGCAGGGACCAATGAAGAGGCCCTGGTCGGGTTACACGGGAATTGGTTGAGAGAGTGGACACTATAAAAGGAGGGTCGGATATTGCAAGAGCAAAGAGGCCAGATGAAAGAATTCCCTGTTTCAGAGGACTCCAGGTTAATGACTTCTTGGACGACTATGAAATATTTGGACTCAGTTATGGTTGGACGAATAAGCAACGGCTTAGCACCTTCTATCTTATTGTGATACTGACTCAAGGCTGGTCGTTCAGGAACTAATGGAAGGTGTCACTACATAGGAAGAGGTCAAAGAGAGACCGAAAAAGGAATTTGAGAAAGATTCAGTTCCAACCACAACTAAGGACTTAAACATCAGAAGAGCTAAATATGACACTTTCAAAGTTTTTCTTCAGACTTTTATCCGAACAGAAAGAAGAATTCCATATTTGGATTAAGCTCACAGATGCCATATGTTTTTAACAAATTTTACTGATACTGAAAGGCAAACAGTTCTTAATCAAGCTCAACACTATCCCCTCAGATGGGATGAAATGGTTGCAATCATAAGAACTTTACTTACTGTCTCCCATAAGAAATGGTCACTAGATCAGATCAACATTTAGACCAAGGATTGAGAGACTGAGAATAGAATGAATAGAGGGAGCAATCTGACTGCTGAGAATATTCTTCAAAAAATGATGGCTAACATTATGCCTGCAAGGCCTGCAACGCATGTAGTGGATGACAGGGGAAAGAAAAAGGTTGAAAGTGAGGAAAATGATGACGATAATGATGACAGCGAAAGTTAAGGTAAGAGAGGGGATTCATCCAGACCCAGAAGGAATGGAAAGAATGGTGATGGAGGAAACAAAGAAAGAAGGAAATATGATGAGCGTCATAAGAGAAGTTTTACTTGCTACTACTGTGGTGAAGGGGGTCACACTACCAATTATTGCGAGCCTTTTGAGGAGGATGTAAGGAGTGGGGTAGCAAAGAAAGATGCAATGGGCCATGAGATAGTTCATGGAATACGTTGGATTCCAGACATCCAGAAGGTATGAGGCTTCTAGCTCGTAAACATGATAAAAAAATGAAGATTAAGAAGAAGAGAAAGGCCAATATGAATGTTCATTTCCTCATTGGAGAGTTGCCTAATGAGCTAGTACAAAGAGCAAGTGACCCTTATACCACGATTGAGCTGTCTCTGCAGTCCTTAACATTGACAGAGTGTGAGTCTAGCGAGGCATCTACAAGTGAGTCTCCATTGGGAGGGAATCCTACTTCTCGAAATCCTTCTGAATTAGTGGAGTCCTCTTCCAATGAAATGGCTCACCTTCTAGCTAACATGATGTCGTTCCATGGTGATCTACCTCTAAAACTTCTCACTGAACCCTGTGCCAGGGCTGGTGAAGTGAGGAACCACCAAACTCGTATGACACCTCAAATGATAGAAGAAAAGAAAAGGAAGAAGGCTGAGGAATCACTTATTAACATCCTGAATGACCCTGAACAGGAATGCTCACAAGAAAAGAATGAACAGGGGAGAAAGATAAAATTGATTCTCAAGAGTGACTTAGATGATGAGACAGTGATTTTTGATGTAATTGCTAAAATGCTGGAAGAAACGGAAGTGACATTGTCTTTCAAGGAAGCAATGGCACTTGCACCCAAACTGAGAGAAGAGTTGAAAAAGTTAATCGAGAAGAAAAAATTGGAAGTTAATTATTTGGGGTCAGTCTTTCCCAACCAAGTGAATAGATTACTACCAGGTTGCAAGATGAGATTTGCAACCATGGGATGTGGACACCTTACAATTCGCATTAATCAAGTGAAAGTTCTAACCCTAGTGGACTCTGGGGCAGAGATGATACTCCTTTCACGAAGAACGATGACAGAATGTAATTTGACTATTGATAGGTCAGCCCAAAACGTACTAAGCAATATTGCAGGGGAGTTGTTTATGGTAGGGTTTATAGACAATTTGCCTATCCGAGTTGGGACAATGACTGTGGAATTACTGGGTTTTGTAGTGCTAGATCTGGACCATGACTGTATCTTGGGAACTTCATTCTTGCATAGGATGGAGGCCGTCCAATTTTTCAGTCATGAGAGGTAATCTTGGATTGGCCTAAAGGATCCTGAGACTGCCCTAGAACAAACTTTTATGGTCTGTACAGAAAATGATTTCAAGCATCAATTATCTGCTAATTCGATCAGAAGGGAAGAATCTGCTGAAAGGATTAGGAGACTAAAGGGAGTAGGAAAACAAGAGGCAAAAGAAAAAATTTCGGTGGGAATCAAACAGGTTTCGAAAATGCTGAAAGCCCTTGGTAAACTCAAGGATGAGGACGGACAAATTAAAGTCTTCAAGAAAGCCGTAGAGACTGGTAAGGGAGGAAAGATGGAATTGAGATTTGCATCGACTCACCCTTTTTTAGGAAAATAGTCACTAGGTCAAAAAGAAAATACAAGCCCAAGGGCGTGAAGAAAAACCCGGTCGCAGTTGTAATAGAGAAAAAACTATGATGAAGCATTGAAAAAGGAGAGGAAAATTATAAAAGCATTGAGAGAATCAGCAAAACTAGAGAATAGGGTCACTAAAGAGAGTTTTGACAGAATGAAGATAGGCTCGGATCAGTTTATCCTACCTAAAGAGATAAAATATATCTTCAGAATGTGTCAGAAATTCTCTGGTGCTTTCTCCTTTAATGATGAAAAGAGAGGGCAATTGGACATGGACATGATCAAGATGGTCAAGATTTGGACAGTTGATCATGTTCCATGGAATGATAGACCAACCAAGTATGTCATGAAGGAAGAGGCAGAAGTTGTGAAGTATCTTGACAAAAAGATTGCATCTAATGTTGCAGAACCTGGTGATGGACCGTATGCTAACCACTGGTTTTGTTTCTGGAAACATTGGGTGGACCAAGATAGATAAAGAATCTTCAGAAGCTCAATTATGTGACGGTACGTGATGCAGGTAGTTTTCCCAATGCTGATCTCCTCTCTGAATTTTTTGCTGGTCGATGTATTTATTCTTTAGTTGATCTGTATTCTGGCTATGATCAGTTCCTCATAGACCTCACTAGCTGACCAATGACTGTCATGCACACGCCGATGGGACTTGTTCAGATGTGTGTGGTACCTCAGGGTTAGACCAACGGCGTGGCAGTGGTTCAAAGGGATATGATCAAAGTCATGCAGTATATTTCTCCTGATGATAATCCTGTAAAATGGTCTCTGGTAAGGGATGAGACTTTAGTCACAGGGGGAGTCAGAAAGTTTGTCTGGGAACATGCTAAAGGAGTTAAGATGGTTCTAAAGAGACTTCAGAAATATAATCTGACTGCCAGTGGGCCAAAGTCCCTTCTCTTTCAACCAGAGGTGATAATCTTGGGCTTCAGATGTTTCTCCAAGGGTAGGAGTCAAGATCCCAAGAAAGACAAGGTCGTGAACTGGCCTCTGCCTCTCAAAAGAGTGACAGACGTCAGGAGCTTCTTGGCAGTCTGTGGAATCTGGAGAATTTTTATTCCTCATTTTGCTACCCTTGCAGAACCTCTGAGGGAGATGGTTAGGCAAGGGACTAACTTAGCATGAAATGATAAAAGACAGACTGCTGCAGAAACATTGCAAAAAAACTAAGAGATGGTGGTGTAGTGCTGGGAGTGTCATTTTATAATGATGAAGAGGCAAGATCTTTTATCATTGAGGCGGATGGAGCACCAGTTCCTCTGGGTGGAGTTCTTATTCAGAAAAATGAAAATGGGAGAGAAAGACCTCTGAGATTTGAGAGCAGAACCCTCAATTCTACAGAAAGAGGCTACACTCAATTCAGGAAAGAGCTACTGCCAATCATCCATAGCCTTAGGTGCTTTAGGCACTACGTACTAGGAAGGAGATTCATCTTGAGGACTGATGCATCTGTTGTGATTGGTGCCATAAAAAAACACCAACAGGTAGATCCAACAGTCAGCAGATGGATCGCCTTCATCTAGACATATGATTTTAAGCTGGAAAATATTCCCACTTAGAAAAACAGAGCGGATGGCTTAAGCTGGATTGAGTGGCGAGAAGGAGAGGAAGAAGATGTAAATGGAACAATTGAAAAATCTCCCTATGTTGATAATTTCCTTAATGAAAAAAATGACGAGGATTATGAACCACCATGCTCATACAAGTGGAGTCTGTGGCCAGAAGAGAGAGACAGCTGGGGAGAAATCCCAAGCGCAAACGTTTATGAGTCGATTCTAGGGGAAGAAGAAGAAGATGAACCAAACGATTGGTATGCAAGAGTTAATGCAGCAACAGTGGCTGCCTATGAGATTGGAGAAAGCTCGGGTTCAAAGGAAGAAGAAGAGAGTGAAAAAAATGAAGAAGATATATTTTTCTTCCTTGAAGAATATGATAAAAGTTATCAAGAGATTGACAAGAAGATGGAAAGGGAGCAGATAAAAGAATATTATTGTAAAGATTCAAGGAAGAAATTCAGACTAAAGACATGACATCTCTTTGTGGATGGTAAGGGAGGCTTACCTCCACTAAGAGTGGTCTGTGGTAAAGAGAGGCAGTTAGAGATAATTGCTGCCCTGCATAAGGGAGTTGCTGGTGGTCATAGGGCTACTGAGGCAACCTACTCCAAGACTGTCAAACTCTACTTCTGGTCTCGCATCAGAGACAAGATTTTAAGATACTGTGAATCATGTGGCTTATGTCAGATGAGGTCTACCACAAGAATGATTGAGCCCCTATTCCCTACAATCCTGGTAGAGCCAGATAACAGAGTTCATCTGGATCTCATCGCTATGCCTCCAGGCAAGGGTGGGATGAGATAGATATTAAACATGAGAGATAATTTCTCTGGGTACGTTGAGGCAAAAACTTTGAAAAGGAAGACAACCGAACAGGTGGCTGACTGAATAGAAGAAGTTTATCTTAGATATCCTTTTATCAGAGAATTTGTCTCAGACAGAGGATCAGAGTTCAGAAATGAAATTGTCAGAAGAACCACACTCAAATTGGGTGTCAGAATTCGGTATGTGACAACTTACCATCCTCAAGCAAATGCACCTGTTGAAAGAGGACATAGAACTTTGAAAGATTCACTGGCCAAGTGGTGTGAAGGGAATCTCAGCAATTGGCCAAAAGTACTGAGAGTTGTTGTATATGCTGACAACATTACAGTCAAGAGAACTACTGGCTATGCGTCATTTACTTTGTGGTATGGCCGATATACTACATTGCCAATTGAAAGTATTGTCAAAACATGGTCAAGTCAAGAAAGTGACAGAGATTATTCTATTTCAGAGCTCCTTCAGATCTGGATGAGGCAAATATCAGAAGTTGATCAGGCTGTGATGGATGTTGCAGAAAGGATGACATCCAACAGACTATCAGATCAAGAAAGACGGAACAAGAAAAGGTATATAAGAAAAGAGAAATTGAAGATTGGAGATGTTGTCCTTCTGTTTGACAGTTCTCTTGAGACACAATGGACTAAAAGGTTGGAGCTCAGATGGCTTGGTCCTTACAGAATCACAAGAGAGGCAGAAGGCAAGGTTTATTAGATTTCATAAATTGACGGATCCAGGATTCACGACATGGTGTCAGGATCGAGACTTCGTAAGTTCATATTCAGAGACCCAGATCTGATTCCGATAGTAACCTCAAGGAGAGGGAAGAAAGGTCAGTCATCTTAGTAAGAGAGCAATTCCAAAGAACTGAGAGGGAAGAACAGTAAGACAATGAGACAACATGACTGAATTTCCAGCAAACTGTGATCGTTCGAGCGTGGTCAATTCAGCATTTCAAATTTTCAGCGTGTCAATTAATTTCCTGTTTCAGTAAGTAACAAAGCTAATAAGACTATATCTCTGGTGCAATGCTACAGTCGGTCCATGAGTCTCAAGTTCTAGAGATTGATAAATAGTTGTGAAGGTACAGTTTTCGAGAGTATTGACGCAGTGTCAAAAGATCTGAGGAGCTCATGGCTGTGGTGCATCAAGAGATGAAATCAGTAATATTCGTATGATAATGAGACAACATGATGAGTATAGAAAAAATTCAGTTTTGTCTCGCTAAGAGTTGTCAGCGGAAGAACTTCGTGCCTCTGACTAAGATGTCAGTCTACTCTCAGATGAGGGAAGGGACCTCTCTAAGAACAACTTTTCAGTACTTCCCTGAGACTGACGAGACGTCTCTTGGAAAAAAAAAAGTAAAATTCCCAGTTAAGGGAAGGGACCTCTCTGTGAAGGGAGGTCTCCTGTGAGGGCTGGGTGTTGGTTATTATGTTGCTGTTCAGTGCCTCTTGAGACTGACGGGACGTCTCTTGAGAAATGTTTGTTCTATTATGGGGCATGGGCAGTTTGCTTGTGGGTTATGATATATTTGTCTGATTGTCTGTGCCTGGGGTTTTCTTCTCTAATTTGAGGATGCGTTGATTGCCAGGGCCAGCCAGAGCCTTACCGTAGTAGGCTGCAATTTGGTGGGGTCAGCAGATCCCCGACGCGAGTGTCGAATTCCGTAGTCGACTGAGGCTAAGGCTCCGGGAGTCTGGCCTATGAGGTTGAAAGGGGTCAGTTGGAACCCTACCGCAGGCAGAGGATGCAATCCAGTAAGGTTAGCCAAAGCCTTCAATCGTAGTTAAACCGGATCCTACGTTCGAAAATCTGGGCGGGGCAGCCAGCGCCCTTGGCTAAAAACTGGTAGTTGAGTCGGTCCTTGACCGTAGTGGTCAAATCCGGGTTCGGCACAGTTTGACTGACGGGACGTCTGTTGTCGTAGGGTGACCAGACCCGCTATAGTCTGGGTGTCCTGGCGAGAGTGCCAAAGGGCTGCCATACTCGAGTAGTGGGTATGCTGGTCCTGACCTGGAGGCAGGTCAAAGCGGCTGTTAAGACAGATGGTCTGACTAGTCCTGGCCTGAGGCGGGCCGAACGAGGTCTGTCAGACTAACGGGACGTCTGGCATTCCTGGTCAGTGGTGGGCCAAAACCAAGACGATCAATAAATCTTGGGAGTGAAGAGTTGTTATGTGAAATTCATTAATTATTAATTATTATTTTATTTATGGGTTTTATTTTAATTTATTACTACTGGACTGCTGGTTGTCAGACGGTCTGCCTGCTGGGACCGGGATTTGCTGTCTGTGGGACTCGCTGTTTTGCAGTTATACAAAGATTTATCTGAAGTTCCCAGACCAGAGAAAAGGAAAAAGGGTTTTTATCATTTTCCTCCTGTATGAGAAGTTAAGGAGAGGCCTCACTCAAACCGGAGAAAGAAAACAGGGTTTGGTATCCCCTTAGTCACTTGAGAAGTTGAGAAGATATATCACTCAGGCCAGAAAGCAAAAAAAGAGTTTGGTATGCTTTACTCCCAGCATGGCAGACTGGACAAGGGTCCCAAGCATTGGTATCGATTTACAGCCAAGGTGAAAATTAAGGTAACTTTCTCTGATATACAATTCAGAACGAGAACTGATTTCAGAAAGACAAAAGATCAGAGTCAGCAAGAAACATAATCCTTCTTAAATTTATTTGGTGGCCGACAAGCAGCCTGGTTCACGAGGAACCTGCATCCCTGGCCTTAAGGAAGCCAGAACTCTCAGGCCTGGGACACTATGAAGTGGACAGTGAACTGAAAATTTTATGACGCGAAATCAGACTCAAAAAGATGAGAAGAAATCATGCTTATACAAGACGTAAAAGACGGCCATGAGCTCAAGCTGGAAAAGAAAGAGGAGGAAGAAAATGCTAAAGAGAATACAATGGTCAGGATAGTGAGGTGACGAGACAGTACATGGGAGAGAGGAAGGTGGGGCAGGCACTATGGCCTTCCTTATAGCGGGGGTGGAAGGAGCTCTAGGGATGTAAGGAGGTGAAGAGGCGCTAGGTGTATTGTAGCGTGCGTCAAATTTTTTATGGAGGAACTCCATCCTGTCAAGAGATGGGGTCCTCTCGTACCACCCTGCTAGCGAATAGCGGGGGTATGGCCTTGGACGGTCGTAGCCTCTCGGCTCCTCCTCTCCCTCCTCCTCTGAGCTATAATCCCGCCGTGCCCTAGCTGGTGGTTCTTCTTTTGCTTTCCCTCCTCTTCCTCCCCTTCCTCTACCCTAACCGCGGCGTGCCTCAGGCATGGTGCACGAGAAGTGACAGGATCTAGCACCGAAGGCTGCGACTGAGAAGGCTGTGCGAGCAAAGATTATGATGAAGAGATAGATCCGGAAAAGCGGAAGTAGAAGAATACTGAGAAAAATAGAGAAAATAACTGCGCTAGCTAAGGAGGACTACAACATGCTACGTGAAACTTAGCACATAGAGAGATGGGTAGCGCAGAGAAAGCAAGCGCAGAAAAAAGAGAGAGTTGAAGCTAAGAAAGAAAATTCAGCACTAAGAGGAGAAACAAGTACAAGGAGAAGAAGTGAGCACCGAGGGAGAGGGTGAGCGCTAAGGAAACACGAAGAGACGAATTGGTGCAAAGCCGTCGTAAAAAGCCTTGACGTAGGTCACAGCAAGAATGAATGAAAGTGTTGGCAGACACTGTTGCTTTATACTCGTTGAGCAGCTTCTCTTGACCCAGCGGGGACGCTGGGTGCGGATTTGGTATTATGTCAGAGGGCGCGGTGCCCCGGCCCTCCTCCGTGCACCAAGTCCCTGCTTGGTACAGTCCCTCTCATCGGTGCCTCGGCCTGTAGACATGTTGGGTTTCCTTTGCCGTTAGTGCCCAGGCCGTGCTTCGGCTCAGACAAGTCCTGGTGGCTGTGCCCTTGACAAAAGGGGTGAGCCACATGACTTCCATCGCACGTAATCCGCCCAATAGTGAATATTTGTTGTTAGACGCATAACCTGCTATTGCTGTACAGCAGTGCACAACTGGCCTGTGGCCAATGTACCCGCCAGGTTCGCCCTGGGACGCGAAAGTAGACAGTCTGCCATGGTCATTTCTACTGCGCGTCGAGTGCCCCGTTGCCTAAGTTATGGGTCCGATGTGTGAAAACAGGTTGCTGTCAAAAAGGAGAAGCTCGACAAAAGGGATAAAAGAGAAATAAAACACATAACAAGAGAAAAGAGAACAGAAAGCCTGATCAGCGCGTGGATCAGGGCCGTTGCCTTAGACCGGAGGAATCCAGCTACTTTCCTTTTTGTTGGGGTCCTGTCACTTCATGGAGGAGGCCAGTGGTTCAGTTTCCAGGCCTTGGTCGCTGTCATTTTAACCGGGTCTGCTTGGGATCGAAAGGGATCGTCTGGCCCTAATGGTCGTGATCTCGGCCAGGTACAGGAATAGTAGCTGAGTTTAGGGGTAGATACGGTAATGTCTGGGAAAAGAGGGAGTAAGAAAAGAAAAGAAAGAAGGAAAGGCCTCGGGTTTTAGTTCTGTGCGAGGACATGCTCCACTATTCGGATGGAGCCGTGGCACCGATGAAACCTGAAGCGCCTTATTATTATTATTACGTTTTACTATTATCATTATAACCATTATCAATTTTTTCCTGTTTTCCGTTGGTCCTTCACTAAGCGGGAAGGCCAACGGTTCGAGTTTCGAAGAGGTGTCATAGTCACTGGTTCAGACTGAATCAGCTTTAATCTTCACAGTGCTCATGTACTGGGAGGTTCGATCAGGCGCCGCGCAGTAAGGACCCCAAAAGGAGGGCGACTCGCGGCCGCATTGGTAGGAGGCCTGTCACCCCCCTGT
The DNA here is from genome assembly GCA_003427395.1 of Chara braunii. Taxonomy (NCBI): domain Eukaryota; kingdom Viridiplantae; phylum Streptophyta; class Charophyceae; order Charales; family Characeae; genus Chara; species Chara braunii. The sequence goes on from BFEA01000382.1 coordinate 1,424,373, forward strand.
GGAGGGTCATAGGCCCCCTCCTTTCCATCGGACACGGGCACCCAGCAGAAATAGCACAGTGCTCTCTTTTAAGGTGAAAACCCGGACGGTCGGGATCTCGTTATGGGACCGTCGCCTTCGACTAACAGTTAAGCTGCTAGAAG
>BFEA01000382.1:1430537-1441702 GCA_003427395.1 Chara braunii
CTGTCAATTTTCGTTGTCCAAACCAGTTTTGCTGACGGTACTATCCATGACCTGAGGCCTTATCTGAAAGAGGGTAAGGAGGCGCATGATCACTTTGACGCAGTGTGGGTCTCTGCCATCCGGTAACTGGAGCAGAGGGAGAGAGAGCTCGATGAGTGCAGCGCAACGCTGATCCGCAGCTTTGGGCCTAAGCTTCATACGGACTATCCTAAGCCTCCCGTTCCTGTCCTTCTCAGAGATGGCACAAGTTGGCTTGATATTATCAGCTTGGCAAAAATGTATATCTGTCCAGCAGTGATCGACATTGAGGCACTGACTGAGCCTACTCAGTATCCCTACCTCAGACGAGGAGTCTTTTCAGTGGATGGACTGCCTACATTGTGGGAGGAGTTTTGCTCTATGGTTAACTACCGTGTCATGTATCTCGGATGGTCATGTTCAGAGCTTGCTAGCTTCAGGTGGCTCTTTTTCACGCGGCCTCAATCTCAGACTGTACGCGGGCGTGAGTCACGACACCAGAGATGAACAGCAGGATGAGAGATTTTGAGAGAGACTGCCTAGAGGGAAGAGTGAGAACTCTTGAGAGGTGCTGACCACACTTGCTTGTGTGTACGTTCTGAGATTATTATGAGTTCTCATTCTTCCCTCACTCATTTGAACTGGTCATTGTCCAAGTCAGTCAGTCGGTCTTGCTTCTTGTATTGTTCTTGCTTGATGATCGATTTCTAGGATGGCTCTGTCACAGTTCTTAGAATCAGATCGACGTAATTGATGCATGTTGAGCACTCCATAATGATCATTAATTGCATGATTCTTTGTTGTTCCGAATCAAAATAAAAGATTCCTAAGACCGGGGACCGGCGAAGACCGTAATTGAAGGGTCCCGCTCGAAGCCGGACGCACACAACAGGAAGGGATTTGCATTAATTAATTTATCTTATTTATTGCAATCAGAGACAAAATCCTGCGTGACAACCGGTTGGCTTTCCGGACGCCCGAAGTGGTTCGACTAGAAAAAGTGTGACAGCGTGCCTCCTCTTGGGGTTGTCGAGGCCATGGGGGGGGAGTGGCTTCGGGAGGGGCAGGCTCAGTTGGAGCGTGCGGGAGGTGTAAGGGGGTGCCCCTGCGGCACCAATGTGATTGTGGTGCAGACTGCCACCCGACGGTGGAGCTATAGGGAGGTGAAGCCTTGAGTGGGGGAGGGGGGACCCCTGTCGCTAGCGGCCAGGTAGCGCCGGTCTCGGCCGATACTCCCGGGTGGGTTGTGGGGAACCCTTGAGCGATCACTAGGTAAGTTGGTGGGCTCGCTGCAATGCCAGTAGGGCTGACCCCAACGCGGGAAGCCCTCTGTCGGACATCCTCCCTGAGCCATAATCCCCTACACCTCCACAACCCAATTTATAACCCATGGGTTTGGGTTACTAGTAACGCCCACTAGTAACCCAAACCCACGCCAAACCCACACCATACCCACGCCAAAACCACGCCAAACCCACGCCAAACCCACGCGCACTAGTAACCCATGGGTTTGGGTTACTAGTAACACCCACGAGTAACCCAAACCCACGCCAAACCCACTCCAAACCCATGGGTTTGGGTTATTAGCAACGCCCACTACTAACCCAAACCCATGCCCAACCCACGCAAAACCCATGCCAAACCCACGCCAAACCCACACCAAACCCACGCCAAACCCACGCCAAACCCACGCCTAACCCTCGCCAAACCCATGCCAAACCCACGCCAAACCATGGGTTTGGGTTACTAGTGGGCGTTACTAGTAACCCAAACCCATGGGTTTGGCCTGGGTTTCGCGTGGGTTTGGCGTAGGTTTGGCGTGGGTTTGGCGTGGGTTTGGTGTGGGTTTGGCATGGGTTTCCAAACCCACGCCCACTAGTAACCCACGCCAAACCCACGCCAAACCCAAGCCAAACCCATGGGTTACTAGTGGGCATTACTAGTACCCCAAACCCATGGGTTACTCGTGGGCGTTACTAGTATCCCAAACCCATGGGTTACTAGTGGGCATAGGTTTGGAAACCCACGCCAAACCCACGCCAGACCCACGCCGAACCCACGCCAAACCCACGGCAAACCCACGCCACACCCACGCCCACTAGTAACCGATGGTTTTGGGTTACTAGTAACGCCCACTAGTAACCCAAACCACCGCCAAACCCACGGCAAACCCACGCCAAACCCATGCCAAACCCACGCCAAACCCACGCCAAACTCACGCCCACTAGTAACCCATGCATTTGGGTTACTATAAACGCCCACCAGTAACCCATGGGTTTGGGTTACTAGTAACGCCCACTAGTAATCGAAACCCACACCAAACCCACACCAAACCAACGCCAAACCCACTCCAAACCCACGCCAAACCCATGCCAAACCCACACCCAATAGTAACCCATGGGTTTGGGTTACTAGTAATGCCCACTAGTAACCCAAACCCATGCCAAACCCACGCCAAACCCATGCCAAACCCACGCCAAACCCACGCCAAATCCACGCCCAACCCATGGGTTACTAGTAAGCCATGGGTTTGGGTTGCTACTAACGCCCACTAGTAACCAATGGGTTTGAGTTACTAGTGGGCGTTACTAGTAACGCCCAGTAACGCCCACTAGTAACCCAAACCCACGCCCAACCCACGCCCGCTAGTAACCCTTGGGTTTGGGTTACTAGTAACGCCCACTAGTAACCCAAACTGACACAAACCCACGCCCACTAGTAACCCGTGGGTTTGTCGTGGGTCTGGCGTGGGTTTGGTGTGGGTTTGGTGTGGCTTTGGCGTGGGTTGGCGTGGGTTTGGAGTGCGTTTGGCGTGGGTTTGGAGTGGGTTTGGCGTGGGTTTGGCGTATGTTTCCAAGCCCACGCCCACTAGTAACCCATGGGTTTGGGTTACTAGTAACGCCCACTAGTAACCCATGGGTGTGGGTTACTAGTAACGCCCACAAGTTACCCATGGGTTTTGGTTACTAATAACGCCCACTAGTAACCCATGGGTGTGGGTTACTAGTGTTACTAGTAACGCCCACTAGTAACCCATGGGTTTGGCGTGGGTTTGGTGTGGGTTTGGCGTGGGCTTAGCGTGGGTTTCCAAACCCACGCCCACTAGTATCCCATGGGTTTGGGTTACTAGTAATGCCTACTAGTAACCCAAACCCATGGGTTACTAGTAACCCACACCCACACCAAACCCACTCCAAACCCACGCCAAACCCAGGCCAAACCCATGGGTTACTACTGGGTGTGGGTTTGGTGTGGGTTTGGGTTACTAATGGGCGTGGGTTTGGCGTAAGCTTGGCGTGGGTTTCGAAATCCACACCCACTAGTAACCCATGGGTTTGGGTTACTAGTGGCCGTTACCAGTAACCAAAACCCATGGGTTACTAGTGGGCGTGGGTTTGGAAACCGACACCAAACCCACACAAAACCCACGCCAAACCCACGCCAAACCCAAGCCAAACCCATGGGTTACTTGTGGGCGTTGGTTACCAGTGGGCATGGGTTACTAGTGGGCATTACTAGTAACCACAAACCCACGCCAAACAGACGCCAAACCCATGGGTTACTAGTAACACCCACTAGTAACCCAAACCCATACCAAACCGACACCCACTAGTAACCCAAACCCACACCAACCCCAAGCCAAACCCAAGCCAAACCCACGCCCACTTGTAACCCAAACCCATGCCAAACCCACGCCAAACCCATGCCAAACCCACGCCAAACCCACGCCAAACCCACGCTAAACCCATGGGTTACTAGTAACGCCCACTAGTAACCCAAACCGACACCAATCCCACACCCACTAGTAACCCAAACCCACGCCAAACCCACGCCAAACCCACGCCAAACCCTCGCCAAACCCACGCCAAATCCACGCCCACTAGTAACCTATGCGTCCCGGTTAGTAGTGGGCGTGGGTTTCGAAACCCACGCCAAACCCACGCCAAACCCATGGGTTTGGGTTACTAGTTGGCATGGATTTGGGTTACTGGTGACGCCAACTAGTAACCCATGGATTTGGGTTACTAGTTGGCCTGGCATTGGGTTACTACTAACGCCCACTATTATCGATGGGTTTGGCGTGGGTTTGGGGTGTGTTTGGCGTGGGTTTGGGTTACAAGTGGGTGTTACTAGTAATCCAAACCCATGGGTTACAAGTGAGCGTTCGTTTGGAAACTAACGCCCAACCCACATCAGACCCACGCCAAACCCACACCAAACCTGCACCAAACCCGCGCACACCCACGCCAAGCCCACGCCAAACTCACCCCAAAGCCACGGGTTACTAGTGGGCTTGGGTTTGGCGTGGGTTTGGCGTGGGTGTGGCGTGGGTTTGGCGTGGGTTTCGCGTGGGTTTGGCGTGGGTTTGGTGTGGGTTTGGCATGGGTTTGGTGTGGATTTAGCCACTAGTAACCCACGCCCACTAGTAACCCACGCCAAACCGACGCCCACTAGTAACCAACATCCACTACTAACCCATGGGTTTGGGTTACTAGTAATGCCCACTAGTAACCCAAACCCATGCCAAACCCACGCCAAACCCATGCCAAATCCACGCCAAACCCATGGGTTACTAGTAAGCCATGGGTTTGGGTTACTAGTAACGCCCAGTAGTAACCCATGGGTTTGGGTTACTAGTGGGAGGTACTAGTAACCCAAACCCATGGGTTACTACTGGGCAGTACTAGTAACACCCACTAGTAACGCAAACCCACACCAAACCCACGCCCACTAGTAACCCCTGGGTTTGTCGTGGGTTTGTCGTGGGTTTGGTGTGGGTTTGGTGTGGGTTTGGCGTGGGTTGGCGTTGGTTTGGAGTGGGTTTGGCGAGGGTTTGGAGTGGGTTTGGCGTGGGTTCGCCGTATGTTTCCAAACCCACGCTCACTAGTAACCCATGGGTTTGGGTTACTGGTAACGCCCACTAGTAACCCATGGGTGTGGGTTACTACTAACGCCCACAAGTAACCCATGTGTTCGGGTTACTAGTAACACCCACTCGTAACCCATGGGTGTGGGTTACTAGTAACGCCCACTAGTAACCCATGGGATTGGCGTGGGTTTGGTGTGGGTTTGGCGTGGGCTTGGCGTGGGTTTCCAAACCCACGCCCACTAGTAACCCATGGGTTTGGGTTACCAGTAATGCCTACTAGTAACCCAAACCCATGGGTTACCAGTGGGCATTACTAGTAACCCACACACACGCCAAACCCACGCCAAACCCACACCAAACCCACGCCAAGCCCACGCCCACTAGTAACCCATGGGTTTGGGTTACCAGTAATGCCTACTAGTAACCCAAACCCATGGGTTACTAGTGGGTGTGGTTTTGGTGTGAGTTTCAGACTACTAGTGGGCCTTGAATTGGCGTGGGCTAGCCGTGAGTTTCCAAATCCACGCCCACTAGTAACCCATGCAATTGGGTTACTAGTGGCTGTTACCAGTAACCCAAGCCCATGGGTTGCTAGTGGGCGTGGATTTGAAAACCCACGCTTAACCCACCCCAAACCCACGCCAAACTGATGACAAACCCACGCCGAACCCACGCCAAACCCACGCCAAACCGATGGGTTACTAGTTGGCATTGGTAACCAGTGGGCATGGCTTACTAGTGGGCGTTGGTTACCAGTGGGCATGGGTTACCCATGGGTTTCGGTTACTAGTGGGCGTGGGTTTGGAAACCCACGCCAAACCCATGCCAAACCCATGGCATTGGGTTACTAGTTGGCATGGGTTTGGGTTACTAGTAACGCCCACTAGTAACCCATGGGTTTGGGTTACTAGTTGGCGTGGGTTTGGGTTACAAGTGACGCCCACTATTACCCGATGGGTTTGGCGTGGGTTTAACGTGGCTTTGGGTTACTAGGTGGCGTTACTAGTAACCTAAACCCTTGGGTTACTAGTGGGCGTGGGTTTGGAAACAGACTCCAAACCCATGCCAAACCCACGCCAAACCCACGCCAAACCCACGACAAACCCACGTTCAACCCACGCAAAACCACGCCAAACCCACGCCAAACTCACGCCAGACCCACGGGTTACTAGTGGGCTTGGGTTTCGCGTGGGTTTGGGTTACTAGTGGGCTTGGGTTCGAAGTGGGTTTGGAGTGGGTTTGGCGTGGGTTTGGCGTGGGTTTGGCGTGGGTTTGGCGTGGGTTTTGCGTGGGTTTGGCGTGGGTTTGGCGTGGGTTTAGCCACTAGTAACCCACGCCCACTAGTAACCCCCGCCAAACCCACGCCAAACCCACGCCAGACCCACGACAAACCCACGTTCAACCCACGTAAACCCACGCCAAACCCAAGCCAAACTCACGCCAGACCCATGGGTTACTAGTGGCTTGGGTGTGGCGCGGGTTTGGGTTACTAGTGGGCTTGGGTTTGAAGTGGGTTTGGAGTGGGTTTGGCGTGGGTTTGGCGTGGGTTTGGCGTGGGTTTGGCGTGGGTTTAGCCACTAGTAACCCACGCCCACTAGTAACCCACGCCAAACCCACGCCTACTAGTAACCAACGCTAAACCCACGCCAAACCCATGGGTTACTAGTAAGCGTGACTACGTACCCAAACCCATGGGTTACTAGTAGGCGTTACTAGTAACCCAAACCCATGGGTTACTAGTGGGCGTTACTAGTAACCCACGCCCACTAGTAACCCAAACCCATGGGTTACTAGTAACGCCCACTAGTAACCCAAACGCATGTGTTTGGCGTGGGTGAGACGTGGGTTTGGGCTACTAGTTACGCCCACTAATAACCCAAACCCACACCCACTAGTAACCTAAACCCATGGGTTACTAGTGGGCGTAAGTTTGGTGTGGGTTTGGTGTGGGTTTGGGTTACCAGTAACGCCCATTAGTAACCCAAACCCACGCCCACGCCCACTAGTAACCCAAACCCACGTCCACTAGTGACCCAAACCCATGGGTTACTAGTAACGCCCACTAGTAACCCAAACCCATGGGTTCAACGCGGGTTTGGCGTGGGTTTGCCGTCGGTTTGGTGTGGGTTTGGGTTACAAGTGGGCGTGGGTTTGGAAACCCACGCCAAACCCACAGCAAACCCACGCCCACTAGTAACCCATGTCTTTGGGTTACTAGTACCGCCCACAATTAACCCAAAACCACGCCAAACCCACGCCAAATCCACGCCAAACCCACACCAAACCCACGGGTTACTAGTAGGCGTGAGTTTGGAAACCCATGCCAAACGCACGCCAAACCCACTCCAAACCCATGCATTTGGGTTACTGGTAACCCAAACCCACGTCAAACCCATGGGTTGCTAGTGGGCGTTAGTACTAACCCAAACCCATGGGCTACTAGTTGGTGTTACTAGTAACCCAAACCCATGGGTTACTAGCAGGCGTGGGTTTGGAAACCTACCCCAAACCCACGCCCACTAGTAACCCATGGGTTTGGGTTACTGGTAACGCGCACTAGTAACCCAAACCCATGGGTTTGGCGTGCGTTTCCAAACCCACGCCAAACCCACGCCAAACCCACGCCAAACCCACGCCAAACCTACGCCCACTAGTAAGCAAAACCCGCGCCAAACCCGCGCCAAACCCACGACAAGCCCACGGGTTAGTTTTGGGTGTGGGTTTGCCGTAGGTTTGGCGTGGGTTTGGCGTGGGCCTGGCGTGGGTTTGGCGTGGGTTTGGTGTGAGTTTGGTGTTGGTTTGGCGTGGGTTTGGCTTGGGCTTAGCGCGGGTTTTCAAACCCACGCCTGCTAGTAACCCATGGGTTTGGGGTCGGTTTGGCGTGGGTTTGGGATTGATTTAGGTTACTAGTGGGCATGGGTTTGGGTTACTAATGGGCGTGGGTTTGGGTTTCTAGTGGGCGTGGGTTTGGCTTGGGTTTCCAAACCCACGCCCTCTAGTAACCTCAAACCCACGCCAAACCCACGCCAAACACATGGGTTACTAGTAACGCCCACTAGTAACCCAAACCCACAACAAACCCACACCCACTAGTAACCCAAAATCACACCAAACGCACGCCAAACCCATGCCAAACCCACGCCCACTAGTAACCCAAACCCATGCCAAGCCCACACCAAACCCATGCCAAACCCATGGCAAACCCATGCCAAACCCATGGCAAACCCATGCCAGCCCATGCCAAAGCCATGCCAAACCGATGCCAAACCCACGCCAAAACCACGGGAAACCCACGCCCACAAGTAACCCAGGCCTACACCAAACCCACACCACTAGTAACCCAAACCGACACCAAACCCTCGCCAAGCCCCCACCAAACCCACGCCAAACCCACGCCGAACCCATGCCAAAACCATGCCAAACCCACGCCGACTAGTAACCCATGGGTTTGGGTTACTAGTGGGCGTGGGTTTGGAAACCCACACCAAACCCACGCGAAACCCATGGGTTCGGGTTACTAGTTGGCGTGGGTTTGGGTTACTAGTAACGCCCACTAGTAACCCATGGGTTTGTGTCACTAGTTGGCGTGGGTTTGGGTTACTAGTAACACCCGCTAGTAACCCATGGGTTTGGCGTGGGTTCCGCATGGGTTTGGCGTGGGTTTGGTGTGGGTTTGGGTTACTAGTGGGCCTTACTAGTAACCCAAACCCATGGGAAAGTGGGCGTGGGTGTGGAAACCCGTGCCAAACCCACGCCAAACCCATGGGTTTGAGTTAATAGTAACGCCCACTAGTACCCAAACCCACGCCAAACCCACGCCATGGGTTCAGCGTGGGTTTGCCGTCGGTTTGGTGTGGGTTTGGGTAACTAGTGGGAGTGGGTTTGGAAACCCATGCCAAACCCACGCCAAACCCACGGCAAACCCACGCCCACTAGTAACCCATGTCTTTGGGTTACTAGTATCGCGCACTAGTAACCCAGACCCACGCCAAACCCACACCAAATCCACGCCAAACCCACACCAAACCCACGGGTTACTAATGGGCGTGAGTTTGGAAACCCATGCCAAACCAACACCAAACCCACCCCAAACCCACGTTAAACTCATGGGTTGCTACTGGGCGTTAGTACTAACCCAAACCCATGGGTTACTAGTGGCTGTTACTAGTAACCCAAACCCATGGGTTACTAGCAGGCGTGGGTTTGGAAACCCACGCCAAACCCACGCCCACTAGTAACCCATGGGTTTGGGTTACTAGTAACGCCCACTAGTAACCCAAACCTATGGGTAACCCAAACCCACGCCAAACCCACGCCAAATCCATGCCAAACCCACACCAAACCCACGGGTTACTAGTGGGCGTGAGTTTGGAAACCCATGCCAAACCCACGCCAAACCCACGCCAAACCCATGCGTTTGGGTTACTAGTAACCCAAACCCAAGTCAAACCCATGGGTTGCTAGTGGGCGTTAGTACTAACCCAAACCCATGGGTTACTAGTGGGTGTTACTAGTAACCCAAACCCATGGGTTACTAGCAGGCGTGGGTTTGGAAACCCACGCCAAACCCACACCCACTAGTAACCCATGGGTTTGGGTTACTAGAAACGCCCACTAGTAACCCAAACCCACGAGTTTGGCGTGGGTTTCCAAGCCCACACCAAACCCACGCCAAACCCACGCCAAACCCACGCCAAACCCACGCCCTCTGCTAGCCCAAACCCATGGGTTACTAGTAAGTGTTACTAGTAGTGCAAACCCATGGGTTACTAGTGGGCGTGCATTTGGCATGGGTTTTCAAACCCACGCCCACTAGTAACCCAAACCCACACCCACACCACACCCACGCCAAACCCACACCAAACCCACACCCACTAGTAACTTCAACCCACAGGTTACTAGTGGGCGTGGGTTTGGAAACCCACGCCAAACTCACGCCAAACCCACGCCAAACCCACGCCAAAACCACGCCAAACCCACGCCAAACCCATGGTTTACTAGTGGGCATTACTAGTAACCCTAACCCACGCCAAACCCACGCCCAGTAGTAATCCAGACCCATGCCAAGCCCACACCAAACCCATGCCAAACCCACGCCCACTGGTAACCCAAACCTATGGGTTTGGGTTACTAGTAACGCCCACTAATAACCCAAACCCACGCCAAACCCACGCAAAACCCACGCCAAACCCTCGCCAAGCCCATGGGTTACTACTGGGCATTACTAGTAACCAAAACCTATGGGTTACTAGTGGGCGTGGGTTTGGAAACCCACTGCAAACCCACGCCAAACCCATGGGTTACTAGTGGGCGTTACTAGTAACCCAAACCTATGGGTTTGTAGTGGGCGTGGGTTTGAAAACCCACATCAAACCCCCGCAAACGCACGCCAAAGCCACGCCAAACCCACGCCACACCCACGCCAAACCCACGCCCTCTAGTAACCCAAACCCATGGGTTACTAGTGGGCGTTACTAGTAGTGCAAACCCATGGGTTACTAGTGGGCGTGCGTTTGGCATGGGTTTTCAAACCCACGCCCAATAGTAACCCAAACCCGCACCCACACCAAACCTACGCCAAACCCACACCAAACCCACGCCCACTACGAACTTCAACCCACGGGTTACTAGTGGGCGTGGGTTTGAAAAGCCACGCCAAACCCACGCCAACTAGTAACCCAAACCCACGGGTTACTAGTGGGCGTGGGTTTGGAAACCCACGCCAAACTCACGCCAAACCCACGCCAAACCCACGCAAAAGCTACGCCCACTAGTAAGCAAAACCCACGCCAAACCCACGCCAAACCCACGCCAAACCCGAGCTAAGCCCAAGGGTTAGTTTTGGGCATGGGTTTGGCGTAGGTTTGGCGTGGGTTTGGCGTGGGCCTGGCGTGGTTTTGGCGTGGGTTTGGTGTGGTTTTGGCGTGGGATTGGTGTGGCTTTGGCGTGGGTTTTGCTTGGGCTTGGCGTGGGTTTCCAAACCCACGCGTGCTAGTAACCCATGGGTTTGACGTCGACTTGGCGTGGGTTTGGCATTGGTTTGGGTTACTAGTGGGCGTGGGTTACTAGTGGGCATGGGTTTGGGTTACTAGTGGGCGTGGGTTTGGGTTTCTAGTGGGCGTGGGTTTGGCTTGGGTTTCCAAACCCACGCCCTCTAGTAACCCCAAACCCACGCCAAACCTACGCCAAACACATGGGTTACTAGTAACGCCCACTAGTAACCCAAACCCACAACAAACCCAGACCCACTAGTAACCCAAACCCACACCAAACCCAC
>BFEA01000382.1:1456465-1468820 GCA_003427395.1 Chara braunii
GCCAAACCCACGCCCACTAGTAACCCATGGGTTTGGGATACTAGAAACGCCCACTTGTAACCCATGGGTTTGGGTTACTAGTAACGCCCACTACTAACCCAAACCCATGCCAAACCCACACCAAACCCACGCCAAACCCACACCAAACCCACGCCAAACCCACGCCAAACCCACGCCAAACCCAACGCCAAACCCAAGCCAAATCCATGCATTTGGGTTACTACCAACGCCCATTAGTAACCCGAACCCACGCCAAACCCATGCCAAACCCACGCCAAACCCACGCCAAACCCACGGGTTACTAGTGAGCGTTGGTTTGTCAACCCACGCGAAACCCACGCCAAACCCATGCCACACCCACGACAAACCCACGCCAAACCCACGGCGAACCCGCGCCAAACCCACGCCAAACCGCGCCGAGCCCGCGCCAAACCCACGCCAAGCCCGCGCCAAACCAAGCGGGCGTTACTAGTAACCCAAACCCATGGGTTACTTGTTGGCGTGGGTTTCCAAGCTCAAGCCGACTAGTAACCCAAACCCACACCAAACCCACGCCAAACCCATGCCAAACCCACGGGTTACTAGTGGGCATGGGTTTGGTAAACCCACGCCAAACCCATGCCAAACCCACGCTAAACCCACGCCAAACCCACACCAAACCCATGCCAAACCCAAGCGAAACCCATGCCAGACCCACGCCAAAAACCCACGCCCACTAGTAACCCAAACCCATGGGTTACTAGTAAGTCCCTCAAGTAACCCAAACGCATGTGTCTGGCGTGGGTTTGGCATGGGTTTGACGTGGGTTTGGCGGGGGTTTGGGTTACTAGTGGGCGTGGGTTTGCAGTGGGTTTGGCATGGGTTTGGGTTACTAGTAACGCCCACTAGTAATGCAAACACACGCCCACTAGTAACCCAAACCCACGCGCACTAGTAACTTAAGCCCACGCCCACTGGTAACCCAAACCCACGACCACTAGTAACCCAAACCCACGCTCACTAGTAACCCAAACCCACGCCCACTAGTCACCCAAACCCATGGGTTACTAGTAACGCCCACTATTAACCCAAACCCAAAACCATGGGTTCGGCGTGGGTTAGCTGTGGGCTTGCTGAGGGTTTGGCATGGGTTTCACGTGGGTTTGCTGAGGGTTTAGCGTGGGTTTGGCGTGGGTTTCAAAACCCACACCAAACCCACGGCAAACTTACGCCCACTAGTAACCCATTTGTTAGGGTTACTAGTACCGCCCACTAGTAACCCAAACCCATGCCAAATCCACGCCAAACCCACACCAAACCCACGGGTTACTTGTGAGTTTGGGTTTGGCGTGGGTTTGGTGTGGGTTTGGGTTACTAGTGGGCGTTACTAGTAACCCAAACACATGGGTTACTAGTGGGCATGGGTTTAGTGTGGGTTTGTCGTGGGTTTGGTGTGGGTTTGCGTTACTAGTGGGCGTGGGTTTGGGTGACTTGTGGGCGTGGGTTTGGCATGGGTTTGGGTTACTAGTGGGCGTTCTTAGTAACCCAAACCCACACTAAACCCAAGCCAAACCCACGCCATGCCAAACCCACGCCACACCCACGCCCACTGGTAACCCAAACCCACGCCCACTAGTAACCCCAACCTAGACAAAATCCACGCCAAACCCATGGGTTACTAGTGGGCATGGGTTTGGCGTGGGTTTGGCGTGCGTGGGTTTGGCGTGGGTTTGGTGTGGGTTTGGGTTACTAGTAACGCCAAATTGTAACCCAAACCCACGCCCACTACTAACCCAAATCCACGTCAAACCCACGCCAAACCCACACGAAACCCACGCCAAACCCACGCCAAACCCAAGGGTTTGGGTTACTATTAACGCCCACTAGGTACCCAAACCCAAGCCAAACCCACGCCAAATCCACGCCAAGCCCACGCCAAGCCCACGCCAAACCCACGCCAAACGCACGCCAAGCCCACACCAAACCCACGCCAAACCCACGCCAAACCCGTGGGTTTGGGTTACTAGTGGGCAATACTTGTTACCCAAACCCATGGGCTTGGTGTGGGTTTGGCGTGGGTTTGGCGTGGGTTTGGCGCGAGTTTGGCGTGGGTTTGGTGTGGGTTTGGTNATCCACACCAAACCCACGCCAAACCCACGCCAAACCCACGCCAAACCCACGCCAAACCCACACCAAACCCACGCCAAACCCACGCCAAACCCGTGGGTTTGGGTTACTAGTGGGCGTTACTAGTAACCCAAACACATGGGTTACTAGTAGTGTGGGTTTGGAAACCCACGCCAAACCCACGCAAAACCCACGCCAAACCCACGCTAAACCCATGCCAAACCCACGCCAAACCCACGCCCACTAGTAACCCATGGTTTTGGGTTACTAGTAACGCCCACTAGTAACTAAAACCCATGCCAAACCCACGCCAAACCCACGCCCACTAGTAACCCATGGGTTTGGGATACTAGAAACGCCCACTAGTAACCCATGGGTTTGGGTTACTAGTAACGCCCACTACTAACCCAAACCTATGCCAAACCCACACCAAACCCACGCCAAACCCACGCCAAGCCCACGCCAAACCCACGCCAAACCCACGCCAAACCCATGGGTTTGGGTTGCTAGCAACGCCCACCAGTAACCCGAACCCATGCCAAACCCACGCCAAACCCACGCCAAACCCACGCCGATTCCACGCCAAACCCACGCCGAACCCGCGCCAAACCCACGCCGAACCTGCGCCGAACCCGCGCCAAACCCGCACCAGACCCACGCCAAACCCGCGTTAAACCAAGTGGGCGTTACAAGTAACCCAAACCCATGGGTTACTTGTGGGCATGGGTTTCCAAGCCCAAGCCGACTAGTAACCCAAACCCACACCAAACCCACGCCAAACCCACGCCAAACCCACGGGTTACTAGTGGGCATTGGTTTGGTAAACCCACGCCAAACCCACGACAAACCCATGCTAAACCCACGTTAAACCCACACCAAACCCACGCCACACCCTGCCAAACTCAAGCCAAATCCATGCCAGACCCACGCCAAATACCCACGGCCACTAGTAACCCAAACCCGTGGGTTACTAGTAAGTCCCTCTAGTAACCCAAACGCATGTGTTTTGCGTGGGTTTGGCGTGGGTTTGACGTGGGTTTGGCGGGGATTTGGGTTACTAGTGGGCGTGGGTTTGGTGTTGGTTTGGCGTGGGTTTGGGTTACTAGTAACGCCCACTAGTAACCCAAACCCACGCCCACTAGTAACCCGAACCCACTCGCACTAGTAACCCAAACCCATGCCCACTAGTAACCCAAACCCACGCCCACAAGTAACCCAAACCCACGCTCACTAGTAACCGAAACCCACGCCCACTAGTGACCCAAACCCATGGGTTACTAGTAACGCCCACTAGTAACCCAAACCCATGGGTTCGGCGTGGGTTTGGCGTGGGTTTGGGTTACTACTGGGCATGGGTTTGGAAATCCAAACCAAACCCACGGCAAACCCACGCCCACTAGTAACCCATTTGTTTGGGTTACCAGTACCGCCCACTAGTAACCCAAACTCATGGCAAACCCACGCCAAATCCACGCCAAATCCACACCAAACCCATGGGTTACTAGTGGATGTGGGTTTGGCGTGGGTTTTGTGTGGGTTTGGGTTACTAGTGGGCGTTACTAGTAACCCAAACACATGGGTTACTAGTGGGTGTGGGTTTGGTGTGGGTTTGGTGTGGGTTTGCGTTACTAGTGGGCGTGGGTTTGGGTGACTTGTGGGCGTGGGTTTGGCGTGGGTTTGGGTTACCAGTGGGCGTTTCTTGTAACCCAAACCCACACCAAACCCACGCTACACCCACGCCATGCCAAAACCATGCCACACCCACGCCCACTGGTAACCCAAACCCACGCCCACTAGTAACCCCAACCCACACCAAATGCATGCCAAACCCAAACCAAACCGACGCCCACTGGTAACCCGTGGGTTTGGCGTGGGTTTGTTGTGGGTTTGGCGTGGGATTGGCGTGGGTTTGGTGTGGGTTTGGCGTGGGTTTGGGTTACTAGTAACGCCCACTAGTAACCAAACCCACGCCCATGGGTTTGGGTTACTGGTAACGCCTACTAGAAACCCATGGGTTTGGGTTACTATTAACGCCCACTAGTAAGCCATGGGTTTGGGTTACTAGTAACGCCCACTATTAACCCATGGGTTTGGAGTGGGTTTGGTGAGGGCTTGGCGTGGGTTACTTACTAGTGGGTGAAGGTTTGGAAACCCATGTCAAACCCAAGCCAAACCCACGCCACACCCACGCGAAACCCATGCGTTTGGGTTACGAGTCGGCGTTAGTAGTAACCCACATGAAACCCATGGGTTACTAGTGGGCGTTAGTAGTAACCCAAAACCATGGGTTACTAGTGGGCGTTACAGGTAACTCAAACCCATGGGTTACTAGTGGGCGTTACAGGTAACCCAAACCCATAGGTTACTAGTAACGCCCACTAGTAACCCAAACCCATGGGTTTGGCGTGGGATTTTTAACCCACGCCAAACCCACGCAAATCCACGCCAAACCCACGCCAAACCCACGCCAAACCTAACCAAAACCCACGCCAAACCCACGCCTAACCCACGCCAAACCAACGCCAAACACACACCAAACCCAATCAAACCCACGCCAAACCCACGCCAAACGCACACCAAACCCATACCAAACCACGCCCTCTAGTAACCCAAACCCATGGGTTACTAGTGGGCGTTACTAGTAGGGCAAACCCATGGGTTACTAGTGGGTGTGTGTTTGGCGTGTGTTTCCAAACCCACGCCCACTAGTAACCCAAACCTACACCCACGCCAAACCCACGCCAAACCCACACCAAACCCACGCCCACTAGAAACATAAACCCATGTCAAACCCATGCCAAACCCACGCCAAACCCACAGTAAACCCACGCCCACTAATAACCCAAACCAACACCAAACCCACACCACTAGTATACCAAACCTACACCAAACCCACTCCAAGCGCACACCAAACCCGCGCCAAACCCACGCCAAACCCATGCCAAACCCATGCCAAACCCACGCCGACTAGTAACCCATGGGTTTGGGTTACTAGTGGGCGTGTCTATAATCAAGCGGTCCCTCGTGGATCCGAGTACCGCTTATGACACTCAAGTGTTAGACTTGAAGTGTCGTGAGGGCCTAACCCTTCACGACATTGCACGGCTGAAGGAATAGTCGTGCAGCCGCCGCTGCACCTTAGGCTCTCGACCTGAGTGTCTAGGTAGGCAAATCAAATAGGCTCTGCGCGAGGAAAAACCCCTCCCCTGCAGAGCCTAGGGCTTGGGGTGTCCTGGACAAGGACCTCGAATCCCGGCCCAGGACCAAACGTCCGACTAAGAAAATCATCAAAAAGCAAGAGACAAAAATAGAAGGAGAGACCTCCCCTAAGCCCCTTAGTCTCAGCTTCTGAGTAGGACTCTAATGTGGAGGCTCTTCAACGCATTCAAATATTCATTCCAAGCATACCCATGTATACATATATAAGGCAACCAAATCCAGAATCTAACTCACAGCACATACCTGCAGTCACATCAACGAACCAAATCAACAACCCACACATTACACGGAGTCAATCCCAACCACCTTCGACACTTATACCCCTCGCTTTAACCATACAAGCCCCAAAACCTCCTCTCCAACCAACCTTGATTAAAATACTCAGTACCTTTGTTAAATGGCCATTCAATAAAAGTACGGGTGAAAACCTTAATAAAACAACGAAGATTACTAGGGCTAAAGCCTTTTAGGTTGAGTGTGGAGGGAGAGTTGAAATTGAGTCGTAGGCCGACGAATCGGCAACCGACATGTTATCAGTGATAACAGAAAGTGATCCTCAAAAGGATCAAGCTGGATCTAGCCCTGAACTTGAAAAAAAAGCCTGTAACACACGACAGACCAATCCCCAAGCTAAGATCATAAGTGTATGGAGAATACAACTTCATAATTCATTCTTAATCAAAATCTTCCTAAAAGCTAAACCTAAGCCTATTTTTAAGTCAATGCTTGGGCTTAGGGTAAACCAACTGCAGAATCTCCCTTATTTTGGGTGGGTCGCCTGAATCGCCACCTGTCAAAATATAGTCTATCTCCTTTAAACTAAAAAAATTTCGGCAGCGCTTCCCGTAGAAAAAGAATCTTTCCAGAGTTTATATAAGTCTAAATATGAACACCGAAATAATCTCTAAGTCTGGAAAGTCAAAATTATGTGACTCTCCGAATTAGTAGAAATTTGGGCATCGCTCCCTTTAGAAAAGGAGACTTCCCAGATTTATACTAAGTCAGATATAGGAACCGAAATAATCTGTAACTCTAAAGAATCAAATTTTGTCTTATTCTCTGAATTAGTAGAAATTTGGGCAGCCTCCCTTTAGAAAAGGAGACTTCCCAGATTTATACAAAGTCAGATATGAACTCAAACAACAGCTCGAGCTCAACTTTAGACTGAATTTAATCAACTCCTTTAATTTTGTAAGAAATTTCGGCAGCACTCCCTCTAGAAAAGTGTTATTCCAAAATTTATACAAGACTAAGTTCAGATTTTGAAAGTAACTTTGACTTCCCAAAGTTCAATTTTATCTAACTCCCTGATTTAGCAAAATTTTAGGCAACACTCTATTTAGAAAGGAAGACTTCCCAGATTTTAACTAAGCCAGATATATGGAAAAGACAGGTTGAACTCTGACAAATCAAGTTGACTAACTTCTTGGGTTTGTAGAAATTTCGGCAGCGCTTCCCGTAGGAAAAGTAGCTTGCCAAGATTTATACAAAGCCAAGTATAAGAAAAAGATATCAGAAAATGCAGGAAATGACCTAAGTAAAAAAAGTTATTACAGAAAAAGCAGGAATTGACACCAACTCCTATGGCTCTGGCACGTGGCGAGCAACTAAAGCAACTACCTATAGTAATGAAACTTAAACAAACTAGCCATCCCATCCAGTCACATGCAAACCAAACCACAAATGTAAGTACTCTCAACACCTCAAGTTTATTCCATATAGATAGTGCGTGGTTTTCAGGCTAAACCATTCACCATGGAAACAATGCTTAGCCTTGGACCAAAAATTCTCCCTCAAAATAAACAAGAATTTAAACCCCTTCAATCAGGTAACCCTCAGAGTTAACTAAGGTAGCCAGGCCATTCACAGTAGAAACAATGTCTCGCTCCCCAGAAAACAATCAAATAAACACAGCGACCACGCCACTCACAATAGAAACAATGCCTGGTCCTTCAAAAAACAGCCAAATAAACATAGCCCTAAGCCATTCACAGTAAAAACAATGCTCAGGTTTTGGTTGACCCGGTCAAACGCATGCAGTCTATCTTCCTTCCACCTTCCCCCAATTCATCGTTAGTCTGCCTTCAATCAGAACAAAGTAGAAACTTAGGCTTCACTCTCACACATTCTTTCCAGTTAGTCTGATTAGGTCCTGACGAGAAAGCAAAAGCCATAGGGACAATCGCATGCATACAATAATCATACTGCAGGGGGATAGACAAACATGGGTAGTAGTGGGTTATACAGATAAAGATGATTTACCTGAAGGTTCCCTGCCTCCAGAAGTCCTCCTGAGTTCCAGCAGAGCTCCCGCAATCGGTGGGTGGACTCCCCACAAAGTCTTGACGCGGACCTAGAGGTTGCAATCCCGCCTGCCGCCTTCCTCTCGTAACCACAGGACTAGACTGAGAGTCAGAAGGATAGAAGAGGAAGGTGTGAGACTCTCAGATCCAAGAAGAGGTGCACTCAGACTCGCAGGAGAGGATCTCGATACCTTCAGCCTCCTGAGGGCCCCGCAATGATGGCCAAATAACAACCGCTTGGTCAAACTTCAGTCATCCTGTCGATGTTAACCCCCCTGGCGACCCCTCAATTCACAGCACCACCCCTCCTTGCAGCTCAACCACTCTCTCTACACTACACCTGCGCCCCCAGCCAGCGCCCAACAACAGCAGCAGCAATCAGTCTCCGCAGCAACAACTGTAGAGTATGCCCGTGCCAAGCGTGCAGACCGCCGGTCCCGCAGACTGCCCACTTCGCAGGTTGCCAACCCTGCCGACTGCCACCAACCCAGGTACGGGCCCCGCTCTTCACATGCAGGCAGCCCGGAGATACACCAATTGGCCCAAACCCACAGTAAGACGATATGGCAATCTGGGACACAGTTTACGGGAGGGAGAACAACAGGTCTTGTAAGACACAGGTAAATGTGGCGGACCCGCAGTAGTAAGACGTTGGGCCTTGAGCCATGCGAACCCCAGCCGCACCGCAATGCCCCATAGTACCAAGTAAGGGGTCAATAGCAGCCAGATACAACCCAACGAATCTCTGTATTAACACTGTCCACTCTTACTGCCAGCAAGCTTGATCACCATAATGCAAACGAAGCTCTTCCACCCCTTTTGACTATTACACAATACCACCGTCTTAAGCCACTCTGTTCAGTTACAGCAGACGCTCGGGCCTCTATATGAGTTTAGACAAGAAGCAACTACCCGACCGAAGGACGTGTGTACAATGAAATCAAGGTCACTGCTGATGTCTAGTGAATATCTCGCGTGTCTCGCGGTCGTTCAATGAGGCACGCAAAATGCAAAGCTCAACAAGCAACCAGGTCATATGCAAGTGGGAACGCAACAAAGGCGTTGTGCCATCGACATCAGCCGTTTTGAACGTACTTCAACACTAATTGTCATCTATGGTGGCACGGTCCACCGCTAGTAGCAGGCCGTAGCCCAAACACTGCAGCAATCGCAACAAGCACTTGCAGTCCATGAGTATCCCATTCACCACGGTACTTCGAGCCTCAGTGGCAATGGCCCAAAAAACTCACAGTACCACTGCGACAGGCTCCAAGAGATCTCAGTTTATCAATCTGTGCTCAGACCGGTCACTCTTCCAACTCATAACGACCATGCATCTCCCTTAGTTTGGCTCCGGAACTCGACCTCCGGCCCCCGAACGTGGCCAGCTTCCCCTACCAGTTGCAAGCCAGGTTTCCCTCAGCTCCCGTCACCTCTCCTTCTCTTACCTCATGGACCGTACTAGCTCCCCCGCCCACTGTCCTTGGTCTCCGCAAATAGGCACTCTCCAACCCCCGTCCTTCTCCTTCCCTTTGATGACCCATATCGCTGTCGCCCACCTCTAATCGTAAGAGCAGGCTCATTCAGACATCATAGAGGGCGAGGGTCGCAACAGCAGCCACTATTAGTATGACACCCACGACTGTAGAACAGATGTGACCACGGGAAGGAGAGCAAGCTCCGCTTGAGGAGGCCTGTGATCGGGATAAAACCCACGGTCGGTGTAAAGACTCAGATCGACACTGCGCCTTCTACGAGCAATAGCCCGACCACCAAGGTACGAATGGTAGCAACCGGCGGAAGGTAATCTTCCCGGCAACCATGATCTTCAATGAGAACAGGATGGCGAGCACCGAGCCYGCARTTTGCACACAYAAAAAGAATAAAAGGGGRAAATGAATCCTCCCSTAGATGACGGTCTGATTCAYTCCTTTTTATTATATTTTYCTGTRTAGCAGCGACTACTCCCATGGGCGCAGCTCCTTTCTGTGATATCTCAAGGTCTAGCCACTAACTTTACAAACTAACCTCATAATCTAACTCGCAGATACGAAGAACCCCTATTTAGCATCCTCCCTCGCCCGTTTTCGTCCGGAAACGGGTGAGATATGCATTTTTCCATCTCCTTCTTTTTCACTTTCCCTCCATCTCTGCGCACACCATTTCTCTACTAACTCCCAAACTACTAAGTTTTAGCTCAAACTAACAACATAATTTGACTCGCCCGGTCAAAAAAACTAAATCTAGCATTTCAAATCGCGAAGAACGGTCAAGAATTGAGTGAGTTATTGCAACTTCACTCCCCCCCCCCCTTTTCTACTCTCCGCCATCTTCGTTTCCTGTGAATGCACCTGGCGCCAAATCCCGTCCGAGTTCATTCGCCTTTTCCCCCTTCCTCATAACCCTTCCTTCCTCGCCTTACCACCAGTTGCTCCGCTGCTGGCACGGTACCCGCGCTATGCCCGTTTGCTCCGCCACCTTAGCTGCGCTGCGCTGCTGCCTCACTCCGCCCGTCGTCGTTAGCATAGTGCCCGACTGCTACACAACGCTCCGGCCAGTCTTACTGTCCTGTTGCTTGCCTGCCTGGTACTACTGCCCGCGGCTTGCTGCTGCTAGCGCAGCGTCTGATGGTCGTAATGGCCTGCTGCTGCCAGGCCAGCCCCACTACACTCTGTCCCTGCGTGCTCACTCCGCCCAGGCGAAATGCTCGAACCCCTCAGGCCTCCAACAGTCGGGCTCCCCCATAGGTACGTGGGTTGCGGTGTCGGCTGAATGCCCCTGCCGCAGGCCCGTAGCATGGCCCCTGGTGTAGCATGGCCCCTGGTGCAGCCGGCCCCGACTCAGATTTTAGAGGTAATAGCAAATATTCCAGTGAGAACTTTGAGACCCGAACCGAAGGGAAACCCCGTGGGCCTACTCACACCCAAACCTCCTACAATGGATCGTGCTAGGCGGGCAGGGCATATTCACACCCGGAGAGGGTCCCCGCCACTCAGGTTCCTCCCGCCTCGTGGGCTAATCATCTACCGGCTCGAATGTACGTGAATTCCCCCGGCCCATATTCTTAGGACATACAAGATAAAAGAACTTTACCAACACGTTGAACACGCGGGGACCCGTAAGTCAACGAACGGAGGCGCGCGCTCAAATTAAAAGGTACCAACGAAAAAAAATTCATCTTCAAAACTTCCAGTCGCCAAAGACAAAATAGAAGATACCCCCTACACCGCTCTGACGCCGCCAAATGGCAAAACCAAATGGGGTAGCCCTACGGCCCTCAAACCCATCGGCTTCCTCCTCGATGCTCCGCTGCCGCTGCGTCGACGCTCGCCGGCCTCGATCCCTGAACCTTCGTACTGTCAATCCAAAGTCGTAACCTATAGGGCTAAGCCCAAGCCTGGGACTGAGTCCCGCAGAATACCATATACGCAGTGCGGCGCGACGCTTTGGGCCAACAAAACGGCTGCGCGGCTCCCATTTGGCGTGGGTTTGGCGTGGGTTTGGCGTGGGTTTCCAAACCCACACCCACTAGTAACCCATGGGTTTGGGTTACTAGTAACGCCCACTAGTAACCCAAGCCCACACCAAACCCACGCCAACTAATAACCCAGACACATGGGTTTGGCATGGGTTTGGTGTGGGTTTCCAAACCCACACGCACTAGTAACCCAAACCCATGGGTTACTAGTGGGCGTGGGTTTGTCATGGGTTTGGCGTGGGTTTGGCGTGGGTTTGGTGTCGGTTTGGGTTAGTAGTGGGTGTGGGTTTGGTGTGGGTTTGGGTTACTAGTGGGCGTTACTAGTAACCCATGGGTTTGGCGTGGGTTTGGCATGGGTTTGGGTTACTTGTGGGCGTGGGTTTGGCGTGGGTTTGGCGTGCGTTTGGCGTGGGTTTGGCGTGGGTTTGGTGTGGGTTTGGGTTACTAGTGTGTGTGGGTTTGGTCTGGGTTTGGGTTACTAGTAGGGGTTACTAGTAACCCATGGGTTTAGCATGGGTTTGGCTTGGGTTTGGGGTTCCTTGTGGGTGTGGGTTTGGAAACCCACGCTAAACCCACGCCCAGTAGTAACCCAAACCCATGCCCACTAGTAACCCAACGCCCACTAGTAACCCATGCCCTCTAGTAACCCAAACCAACGCTAAACCCATGCCAAACCCATGCCAAACCCACGCCAAACCCACGCCAAACCCACGCCAAACCCACGCCAAACCCATGGGTTACTAGTGCGCGTGGGTTTGGAAACCCACGCCAAGCCCACGCCACACCCACGCCAAACCCACGCCAAACCCACGCCAAACCCACACCAAACCCACGCCAAACCCACGCCAAACTCATGGGTTTGGCTTACTAGTGGGCGTGGGCTTGGCATGGGTTTGGCGTGGGTTTGGCATGGGTTTGGCGTGGGCTTGGCATAGGTTTGGCGTGGGCTTGGCATGGGTTTGGCGTGGGCTTGGCATCGGTTTGGCGTTGGTTTGGGTAACTAGTGGGCGTGGGTTTGTGAAACCCACGCGAAACCCACGCCAAACCCACGCCAAACCCAGGCCAAACCCAAGCCAACCCCACGCCCACTAGTAACCGATGGGTTTGGGTTACTAGTGGGAGTGGGTTTAGCGGGGGTTTGGCGTGGGTTTGACGTGGGTTTGGCGTTGGTTTGGCGTGGATTTCGCGTGGGTTTGGCGTGGGTTTTGCGTGGGTTTGGTGTGGGTTTGGCGTGGGTTTGGCGTGGGTT
>BFEA01000382.1:1485850-1510420 GCA_003427395.1 Chara braunii
ACGTGATTATGTCGTGACCACACTAACGGTCCTTGTTGTGTCGAGCCGGCCTTATGTAGCGCACCTCAGCAGCAATTTAAACAGAGGTTATATGGTATTGTGAAGGAAAAGCTATAGTGATAGCAAGACAGTATCCCACGGATTCCCGCGTGACAGCAGCAGCAGTATCTTATGCTGGTCTTATGCTGATGGTTCTTTCAGTGGTAGAACTATGTTGTGCGAACACAACAGCAAATATGCCAATAAGTAGTATGCTGCATTAGGGGCATTGATACAGATATGCTATTGAGTTCAGTGACATAAGGGACGTGTCACCACGGTGTTGGAAGATGCTATGACAGTACGACTGCAGCTGTTCGCTGCGTGAGCACGGCAGCAGCGCAAAGTTTTGCAGGAACGGTACTTGTGAAGAGAAACTTCAWCTGGATATCAACTTGCCTATGCTCAGGATGATCGGAGTAGACCAGTTTTGACAAGTGACACAAAAAGACTCGGATTTTGAAACTCAAGGAGCGCTTGCAGCTACCAGACCTCCGCAACCCACAGTGCAAAGTCACAAGCCTCGCAAGGATCCAATAAACTGATTACGGCCTTGGAGAGCAGGACTCCACCGCAAGTCACAGTCTCAGGAATACAGACTCGGACGCAGCGACAGACTGTAACGCTCGGACTCAGTGGCATCGACCCTCCAGGAGGGGATATGAAACTCAAATTGTGAAAAAGAACCCAGCGTACCAATTGTTGTTGCCTGGATGGCTAGTTCAATCACTRGCTATAGTATTCTGATTCGAACTAAGGCGAGGAAAGATCGAATGAATGTCAGGATTTCATGTGGGATCAGGAATCAGGAGGTTGATAGTTTTATTTTAAATTCATTTCATTTTGATCATCTGTAATATGATATCTGAAAGTGCTACAAGAAAGGTGCGATGACAGGAAGAACAAGCTGAACTCACCCTGCTGGTCGCTGAGGACCTCGGAAGCGGGCGCAGCGGGTGACAGACGCTGTAGCGCTTGGCTTCAAGGAGCAGTAGGTGACCCCTCCCCGGGTTTCCTAACATCGTTCCTCCATCCGGTAGGCCGGTCTCCCCACAGGGGACCAGACGGAGCCGGTGGTGGTCTATCGCTCCCTCTTGGACCATCGTTCTGCGCACCTCTCATGTTGCGGAGAGCCATGTCCAAGGTTTCTTTCATGTACTCCCTCACGTCTACCCCTCCCCACGTGAACACCACTTCGGCAGCTTTCTCGAAATTTGTCGAATCCCTCGAGGCCTTCTCAAGGACCTCCTTCCTCTTTTCTTCGGGCAGATGCAACATGAACATTACGCACTTGTCTACCTCCGACAGCATGCCCCTATCCACTAGGGCTTGGGACAGACGCTTGAACCTACGGGTAAAGGCTACCAAGCTCTCCCTTTCCCCCCTTGTAATACGTCTCAAGCCCTCCACGGTCGGGATCAGGTCATCACAGGCGAAAGTTTGCAATAAGCTTGCCCTGAAGGTCCTCCATCGTTCGTCTGAAGGGTAGAGAGCTCCAATCGCGGTGTCTAGCTCAGGGTCTGAGTGCTGGATGAAATAACCGATCCACTCCCTCTCGGAGAATCTCTTGCGGTAAGCGTAGCTTTCCCATTTCTCCACAAACCCTGTCACATCTCGTCTATCGAAAAAAAGCGCCTCCAGTCCGAGGTTGACGTCATAATAGGGCACCCGTCGGTCGTCATATCGGCGAAAATAGGGACCTTCCATAGGTCCATCGGTTACCGGATCGTATGGCCTGTACCACGAGGGATCGGGCTCCTCTACCCGGCCTCGAGGTCTTGATGGCTCCCAGGGGTCTTCCCCGTAGTGGCCCCGCTCATCCGGCCAGTCCGGTTCCCACCGAGCGTGGTCCTGCCCTCTAAAACTTCTCCGGGCCTCCATCCCTTGACTCCTGCCCGTTATCTCGCCAGGTGCCCAAGTCGCATCTGCTTCTCTCACGGCCCATCTACGCGACCTACTACCAGCCTCCGCCGGCCTTTCTTCTCTAAGACCCCTTCTACTTGGTCCCCCTTCCTCTTCTCTCTGGAGTGGTCGGTACCCTCCCCTATCTCTTGGAAATTCTAGAGCTTCTCCCATTCTTGTGCCCGACAAATCCCCCCACCGATATTCTATAGGGAGGCCTCTCGAGCCCTCGATCGTCTTTTCCCGCGCAGGCATTCACCTTTCTGTGCCAGTTCCTGGTCCCACTAAGGCCTGCCTTTCACCGGCAACGCCCTCCGGAATCCTATTGGCCCATCTCCGCGCCCGGCCGTCGGCCTCGGCTGACCCCCCCTCTCGCAAGTCTCACCCACCCCGACACACCTCTTCCTCTCCCCTAAGCGGTCAATATCCCTGTCTATCTCTAGAGAATTCTCATGCTTCCTCTAATAGGGCTTCCGCATCCATCAGGTCAGCCCACCGGGACTCCACCGGGACGCCTCTAGCGGCTTCGGCTACCCCTTCGTTTACCGGCACCCATGGCCCCACATCCCTGTGCACTCGCACTTCTGCGCCGGCCCTTTGCCCCTCCGAAACTGGTCTCTCCCCCGGAGCCATTTCCATCCCCCCTTCGGCACTTTCTAGCGCCTCCGCCCCCTCAGTCATCTCTTCCACTACCCTACTTAGACTGGCCCCCAACTCGGGGCTCTTCACTATCCCTCTTCTTTCAATGGTTTCCGACGGACTAGGGAGACCAGCCCCTACCTCACTCTCCATGCACCCCTTATTGGCTATTTATAGCCGCTTCCCTCACTATCGTCAGTGTAGTAGTCCCCGTTACTTCCTGAGCTCTTCTCTTCCTCCGATCCCCCCTTCTCCTCACTAGAATCCTTGCCAGCACCTTCTCCCTCCGATTCTTTGCTGGTCACCGTCCACCAAGAATCCCGCAACTTCTTCTCCTCGCTAGCGGCCAAAGCAAGATTCGTTATCTCAAGGTCCGGGATACCCCTAATCCCCTCTTGCGCACACCTTCTAATCAGATCCCTATCCACATCACCTGCTTGCCCGGAGAACAGGGGCCTGATGAACTCCCCTACGCGGGTCCACCACTCGAAGTCGGTGTCTTCCCTCGACTCCCAGCACTGGGTGAATAGCTCGTGGCCTCCTTCTTCTTCCAGCGGAAATTTTTCTATCACTTGACCCCTCAATCGGACTCTCCTCACGGTCTCGTCGTCAGCATAGAGTAGCCGATAGGCCCAGGTAGGAATGGTCCAAGTTCTCCCGTGGGCTGCCCTTGGAACTTCCGTCCTCCCTCGGTACTCTACCTTGTCGTTCACGAGGTCCCGGGTGCCAACTCTTCTCAATCTCTGCACTCGTTCTAAGGCTCTTTCGACAATGCCTATAGGATCTTTCCCTTCCGCTAATTCAGTTGCGATGATCAGCCGCGCGTCAGGGGACAAGAAGATTTCCGCCTTTCTAGTGCAGTTGTTCCCCTCGGATGCTACTGAGAATCTGACCACCGTCTCTTGCTCGTAAATCTCGAAGAACTCGGTAGTCACCTCTCCTTCTCCTCTAATTCTTGGGAGTGTCACTCCATATCTCCCTCCCCACATCCAAACCCTTTCTATGGTACCGTATGGGTCCCCCCNTCCCCTGTCCTATCCCAAAATCGGGTCTCCACAAGGTGTGTCCTAGACGTCAGTGGCGTCCCCAGAAACCTTGAGTCCTCCTCGAATTTTCTTTCTWCTTCCAACAAAGGCTCCCTCCAAATCCTTGAAAATCTCACGCCACTCGCGTCTCTAATGTAGACCGAGAAGGTAGATTGCGTGGTCCAGTTCCTTCTTTTCTACAAAGCTAGCCGTCGGACCTCCACTAGAAACTCCGTCTCGGTGCGGACTACCCAGCCCTCCTCCAAAGCTGGGTTAAGCTTAACACCCCCTTCGACCCTAACCTCGCTTCCGCCCTCGTAGGTCTCTAACTCCCAACGAATCCTATTGGAGACGAACGTGGCTCTCATCCCCTCACCGCGAGAGAAGGTCTATCGTGACCTCGTCGAGGATAGCGATCGTGGCTGTTTCAAGCAGCTTGATCCTAGTTAAGGACCCAGACCTAGCCCTCCTCTCTTCTTCCCAGCATAGACCAAGGATCCGGTGAACTTCTTCCCTCACTCTTTCCAACCCCACTAGCTCCTCAAGGTCCGGCTCTGTTATCCCTTAACTTTCGTCGACGACACGCAATTGCTACCCGAATCAAATCAGAGGGGTCCAACCCCGCTAGCTCTCCCTCGCAGATCTCACCTAGGTACCTCCATGATATCTTAGATTCCCTCGCGTGGCGACCCCACCCTTCAAATGCGTAGCTCGGGTCCTCTAGAGTCGCCCAATCGTCTCTATAGGGATCTCGAAAACACCAAGTTAACAAGGTGTGTAGGTCTGATCCCGTGAACCTGAACTGACTTGGGATGGAAACCCTCCGTCCTACCGCCTTCTTAACAGCCTCGGAGGGGTTAACTCGCTTAAAAATGAAACGGGGGACCTCCACCGGCTCGCTGGAGATGAACCGCGGTATTTCTTCCCAACCCCTGTAAGTCACTAGATATTCCTCGTCGCATTCTTCGTGAGGCCTCAACTCCTCTACTAATTCTCCTAGACGGCCCCTCACGGCTTGAGGGTCTCAGAGAGGGTCCTGCCCAGTCCATAAGCTATGCGCTATTTCTACAAAGCCTTCCTTCGAGAGGAATATCCTGGCTTCTCCAACTACGACCTGTTCCCGGCGACTCACTGCGAAGCGCACGAACGCTTTACCTCGTCGGGTCTCCTCCTCTTCTCGTAGGAGAGTCTCAGCTGGCTCAGCCAGCCAGACCCTAGGCAGAGTGATTCTAATAACCTCTCCGGTATCCTCTACGGGCTCTATGGACGCCCAGAGAGTTCCCGGAATCCTCCTTATCATTGGCCCTCGAAACCCCTTCGGTTTGCCACCTTCTCTTCTCCGAAGAAGCGGGCGTACGGAACGTCCGCGATGAGGGATCGGAGACCCTCAAACTCCCTCAATTTTCCAAATATGGCGGATAGCTCACTCCTTGGGGGAATTCCCGCGTCCAGGCACCGAGTATAAAGCCAGAACAAACCCCTTGTCCGCAACCCCGGATTCTCGAGTCGCTCTAAGCACTGCTACCACTCTCTCCTCCGGGTCCCTTAGGAAAGAACTGACCACGAACTGGGGCAGGTTAGCGTGAAGGACCCCGGAAGCGCGAGGGACCTCTCCGGGCTCGGCGAAAGAAACTAGGCACCACGACTCGAAAGTCCTTTCCTCGTAGTCTATTAACACCAGGTTGTTCGCCAACAGCCTGGCGGACTCTTGGTACTCAAAGTGCGTAAGGTGCCCGGTCACTAACCCTCTCCAAACTTCGGTCCACCTCACTTAGTAAAAAAAAATAGTTGCTCGGATATCTAGGAAATGACCAAGGTCGGGTGGACCTCCTCTTTCCACACCCTCCTTCCAAGTGAGCCTTCGCGCTCGAACCCACACGTAGGCCCCTTCTCTAATTAATCCCCCCTTCTCAACGCTCATCCAATAAGGGGTCACTTGAGGATCTCCTGGAATTAAAACCTTCCTAGCGTCACTGGCCCCTATCGATTCTACCACCCCGTCTTCATTGAGCATGAACTTCACCATCTGCTATCGTCGTCCTAAAGACCCACTTGTGATAATCTTTCGGGGAGAGAGTGCAGGTCTTTTCTAGAGAACCCAGCCTTCGGAAATTACCCAGAGTTTCCTGCGTGGCGGGATACCTCGATCGATGTAGTGCGTATAGAGTATCCACAAGGCCCAAAAGGTAAGACCCAAATTCCTACCCGTTTCCAGAAGACACACTATCTTTCCCTCGTTGGCCCCAGGGAACAGGTAAGATGACACCCTCAGAATTTAGGGGTAATTCGACCTTGGAAGCTCTTCTTCCCTTGCGAACCTCTCCTTTTCCACGGGAACGAATGCAAATCGCTCTCTAACCCTGCTTATCCACTCTCCTCTTACCTCTCTCGCTTCTCGCAACAATTTTTCCAGCCCACCCCCTTGTCCCAGAACTAGGGGTACAACAAGCTTTGCCCAGGCTTCGGGCGCTACGAAAATAACCGCGGTCACTTCAAGGCTCCATCCAACACCTTGGCCTTCTACGTCCTTGGATTCCACCCACACAAATTCCCCACTGACCATGGACCGGCCCTCTTCTACCCTTTCCCAATCAGGGACTTTCCCGTTGCTAGGGATCAGCCTAAGGGCGTCACGGTCTTCTAATGGGGACTCTAAGAACGGTCCCTGCTTTTTATCATGGAACATCATTCATCTAGAAGACCCTCTGTGGCACCCCGAAGACACTTTGGTAACCGTAGTCTCTTCCACCCTCGCGGTCCCGGTGTGAGGAAACCAGGGGAGGGGCGCCTACCGTTCGCCGAAGCCAAGGGCAACGGCGCCTGTCACCCGCCGCGCCCACTTCCGAGGTCCTCGGCGACCAGCAGGAATCAAAAGTTGCGGCACCCTGTCACGCTTCCAGTTTTCTTTTTCTTTCTTTGTGCAATTTAGCAACTTCACAAAGCAAAGGGGTTCAGCGGACAACTGGTCATACCACAAGTTCATACGACCGTAAGTTTCAACAGTCANTCCCCTGTCCTATCCCAAAATCGGGTCTCCACAAGGTGTGTCCTAGACGTCAGTGGCGTCCCCAGAAACCTTGAGTCCTCCTCGAATTTTCTTTCTWCTTCCAACAAAGGCTCCCTCCAAATCCTTGAAAATCTCACGCCACTCGCGTCTCTAATGTAGACCGAGAAGGTAGATTGCGTGGTCCAGTTCCTTCTTTTCTACAAAGCTAGCCGTCGGACCTCCACTAGAAACTCCGTCTCGGTGCGGACTACCCAGCCCTCCTCCAAAGCTGGGTTAAGCTTAACACCCCCTTCGACCCTAACCTCGCTTCCGCCCTCGTAGGTCTCTAACTCCCAACGAATCCTATTGGAGACGAACGTGGCTCTCATCCCCTCACCGCGAGAGAAGGTCTATCGTGAACTCGTCGAGGATAGCGATCGTGGCTGTTTCAAGCAGCTTGATCCTAGCTAAGGACCCAGACCTAGCCCTCCTCTCTTCTTCCCATCATATACCAAGGATCCGGTGAACTTCTTCCCTCACTCTTTCCAACCCCACTAGCTCCTCAAGGTCCGGCTCGGTTATCCCTTAACTTTCGTGGACGACACGCAATTGCTACCCGAATCAAATCAGAGAGGTCCAGCCCCGCTAGCTCTCCCTCGCAGATCTCACCTAGGTACCTCCATGATATCTTAGATTCCCTCGCGTGGCGACCCCACCCTTCAAATGCGTAGCTCAATTCCTCCAGAGTCGCCGAATCGTCTCTATAGGGATCTCGAAAACACCAAGTTAACAAGGTGTGTAGGTCTGATCCCGTGAACCTGAACTGACTTGGGATGAAAACCCTCCGTCCTACCGCCTTCTTAACAGCCTCTAAGGGGTTAACCCGCTTAAAAATGAAACGGGGGACCTCCACCGGCTCGCTGGAGATGAACTGCATTATTTCTTCCCAACCCCTGTAAGTCACTAGATATTCCTCGTCGCACCCTTCGTGAGGCCTCAACTCCTTTACTAATTCTCCTAGACGGCCCCTTACGGCTTGAGGGTCCCAGAGAAGGTCCTGCCCAGTCCATAAGCTATGCGCTATTTCTACAAAGCCTTCCTTCGAGAGGAATATCCTGGCTTCTCCAACTCCGACCTGTTCCCGGCGACTCACTGCGAAGCGCACGAACGCTTTACCTCGTCGGGTCTCCCCCTCTTCTCACAGGAGAGTCCCAGCTGGCTCAGCTAGCCGGGCCCTAGGCAGAGTGATTCTAATAACCTCTCCGGTATCCTCTACGGGCTCTATGGACACCCAGAGAGTTCCCGGAATCCTCCTTATCATTGGCCCTCGAAACCCCTTCGGTTTGCCACCTGCTCTTCTCCGAAGAAGTGGGCGTACAGAACGTCCGCGATGAGGGATCGGAGACCCTCAAACTCCCTCAATTTTCCAAATATGGCGGATAGCTCACTCCTTGGGAGAATTCCCGCGTCCAGGCACCGAGTATAAAGCCAGAACAAACCCCTTGTCCGCAACCCCGGATTCTCGAGTCGCTCTAAGCACTGCTACCACTCTCTCCTCCGGGTCCCTTAGGAAAGAACTGGCCACGAACTGGGGCAGGTTAGCGTGAAGGACCCCGGAAGTGCGAGGGACCTCTCCGGGCTCGGCGAAAGAAACTAGGCACCACGACTTGAAAGTCCTTTCCTCGTAGTCTGTTAACACCAGGTTGTTCGCCAACAGCCTGGCGGAATCTTGGTACTCAAAGTGCGTAAGCTGCCTGGTCACTAACCCTCTCCAAACTTCGGTCCACCTCTCTTCGTAAAAAAAAATGGTTGCTCGGATATCTAGGAAATGACCAAGGTCGGGTGGACCTCCTCTTTCCACACCCTCCTTCCAAGTGAGCCTTCGCGCTCGAACCCACACGTAGGCCCCTTCTCTAATTAATCCCCCCTTCTCAACGCTCATCCAATAAGGGGTCACTTGAGGATCTCCTTGAATTAAAACCTTCCTGGCGTCACTGGCCCCTATCGATTCTACCACCACGTCTTCATTGAGCATGAACTTCACCATCTGCTATCGTCGTCCTAAAGACCCACCTGTGATAATCTTTCGGAGAGAGAGTGTAGGTCTTTTCTAGAGAACCCAGCCTTCGGAAAATACCCCAGAGTTTCCTGCGTGGCGGGATACCTCGATCGATGTAGTGCGTATAGAGTATCCACAGGGCCCAAAAGGTAAGACCCAAATTCCTACCCCTTTCCAGAAGACACACTATCTTTCCCTCGTTTGCCTCAGGGAACAGGTAAGATGACACCCTCAGAATTAAGGGGTAATTCGACCTTGGAAGGTCTTTTTCCCTTGCGAACCTCTCCTTTTCCACGGGTACGAATGGAAGTCGCTCTCTAACCCTGCTTATCCACTCTCCTCTCACCTCTCTTGCTTCTCGCAACAATTTTTCCAGCCCACCCCCTTGTCCCAGAACTAGGGGTACAACAAGCTTTGCCCAGGCTTCCGGCGCTACGAAAATAACCGCGGTCACTTCAAGGCTCCGTCCAACACCTTGGCCTTCTACTTCCTTGGATTCCACCCACACAAAGTCCCCACTGACCATGGACCGGCCCTCTTCTACCCTTTCCCAATCAGGGACTTTCCCGTTGCTAGAGATCAGCCTAAGGGCGTCACGGTCTTCTAATGGGCTCTCTAAGAACGGTCCCTGCTTTTTATCATGGAACACCATTCATCTAGAAGACCCTCTGTGGCACCCAAAAGACACTTTGGTAACCGTAGTCTCTTCCACCCTCGCGGTCCCGGGTGGACTCCCTAAAGATCCCGACACGAATCCTACAAGCCTTGATCCCGTACGGCACCGGGTTATCTATGCAATAGGTGTAGTACCAATGGAGTGACCTAACAGAGAGTTGCCGCCCCCTTTCCCGCACTATGGACCGCACTACCCTGTCGTACCGTTCCTCCTTCCTGCTCACCCTTAGGAAAACAAATGATGGGAATATGGCCGTGAGGCACCCTGTGGCACAAGGGTACTCTTCGTCTCGCGCGCAGGTCACCCTCACCTCGACGGGTGGGCAGTGTCTAAGGGGGTCAACCTCAAAGATCTGCCTCAAAATCGGTCCTGCCCGTGCCTCCCAATGATCCGCACGGTACCACCCTAGGACCAAATGCGTGACGCACTCGACCCAGGCTTCCTTACTTAMGTARATAGTTCCCTCCGCACRGATCACCGTTCGCCTAGGTCTCTTTCCGTTCAGGGGCCTATTCCGGAACCACTTGTCCCCCTCCCAGGTTCCCACTGCGAAACGAGCCCAGGGAAACCCCCCTCTTTCCAGCTCTAAGCCCCTCTCGCGACCGGCTAGATACCGCTCCGTGCGGTGATCTAAGGGGACACTGAAGCACTCTCGGTCTTTGCTTAAGTCAGTCTTCTCTATCCGAACCCCGTCTTCCTCAGCACCCTCTATGATTCTAGCCATCCCCTAGGACTATCTCCTCTATGATTTGAACTAGCGCTCTCCACTCGTCCGACCCGTCCAGGAACGCGTCCGGAATAGTGGGGACTTGCCTACCCCCTCGCGGATACGTCCGACACCCCAACGGGTAGAAATAGTTAATTTCGTAAGCCCCTAGCAGCTCCCTCTCAAGCTGCGTGTGACCGACCGCCTCCTCCCAGCTATCCAAATACCCTGCCGCTCTATCGACCCCTTCTTCCACATACAAGGCTATGTCGAAGTGTCTGGTCCACCAGTAGAAGGTATAGCACCAAACATCCACCCCGCCTATATCACCTGCACTAATTCCTATGGGTTCAAACCCCAAAGGCCTCAAGCTCATGGATCCGCCGCTCTCACCATTCGCTTCACTATCCCCGCTAGTACTTTCTATCCATCTGATCCATCAAGATAGGCGTCCGGAATCACCGGCGCCGGGCGACCACCTCTTGGGTAGGTTCGATATCCTAGAGAGTAGAAATACTTGAATCTGTAACTCCTTAATTCCCCCCGCGAACAGCGGGAGTCGCCTATCGCCTCTTCCCACCCTCGAAGGAAGTCCTCTCCTCGATCTTGACCCTCCTCTACATAGACACCTACATCAAAGTCCCCAGTCCATAGTCTAAAGGAGTAGCACCACACATCAACACTTCCGTGCGTACACACACTAATCCATTCTGGAGTGGCTTCTAGGCTCATACAGTATAATCAAAGGAAACTTCCCTAAATTCTCACTTCCTCTTGGCCACTCGAGAGACCACCTCTATCCCGCGAGGAAGAGAAGCCTGTGAGCTCAGAAGGATCAAATGGACCAGACAATGAACGCCGTCTCACTCGGCTACCTTCCTGTCCTCCCCCACTGAGAGACTCCTCCCCACTCCCGGCCTAGAGACTAGCCGCGGACACAGGTTATCCCCGAGGAAGGGTGGCAACCCCCTCCCCGGAGTCGGACCGAAGTCACACACCCGCGCCCAATGTCCCCCACTGAACCGACCTCTAGTCCTAATTAGCCTATCTGGTACCACACCTCTACTCGGCCCACCTCAAGCGTGGAATTACCTGGGTCCCAGGACAAGATCCACCTATGTATCGGAAATCGCTAGCCTATCTACTCCCCCCTCATTCTCCTTATCGTGAACTCTTCGCACTTCGTTCCCTTCTTCCTTTTACGCCTCCTACTGCCTCTTTTCTCTCTTGGAATCACCGGAAGATCGGAAAATTTTGAAAAAAATGGGTGGGAAGAGCGTAGCTTTAAGAAGAGGCTCCCGGGTGGTGTTGATAAGTATACGTACCTTGGGTCTTCAATACTCGTTATCGTAGTCCCAATAGTCCCCCAGTTCCGAGTCCGAGAAATCGGCTAGACACCGGTCCATCCAGGAGTCGGCCTCCAATCCTCGTCCAAGGTTCCCCAAGTATCCCCCTCTTCCCGAATGCCCTCTCTATGACGGTTAGGTGTCTCTCTTTCTCCCCCTACCTCCGGTACCCGTAGCACCCCTCTCCTCTCACCCAAGCCCCGAACCGGTCCCGATCGAGAGTCCCGCTCCCTCGTGGGGGTTGCAATCATCGTCAGCCCCCGTAGATCGAGAATCGAAGCCCCTAACCCCTCTCTAGATACACTTTCCCTTGCGCGACTTTGCCCCCGGGTAGGTGCCCTCCACAAAGAACACTGGGTGACCCCCTTGGATCCCAAATAGACAACGCTACCAGCCCCTCTAGGACCCCTCTCCCCGCTCCCTCTCTTTCTCTCTCCCTCCCTCCCCCTTGAGCAGACCCCCTTATGCTATTTCCCCGGACTGTTCTTCTCCCTCCCCTTTCGTTGTTCTTCACCCTCATTCAGACCCCTCAGGCAAACTGTGCATCCCCTTATTTTTCCGAGTTTTTAGGAATAAACAAGCGCAAAAACCAAGCACATGAAAAATAACTGACCTATTTTTACCCTTCGAAGGCCGGAAGTGAGAGCCGAGATCGCAAGCGGGCCGGAGCGGACCTGCAAAAAGAACCAGGGAGACAAGCCCCAACACCCGAAAACCCCTCTCCCTCGACAAAACCCAACAATAAGCCCCTCCCCAATAAACCCCTCGCCGACGTCGCTTGAGGAGAAACTCGATCACCGTGAAGAAAACCGTTGGAGACTATCTTGGAGACACGTGCCGAAGAACTTTGACGCCGAAATTATGAAGAATGCCGCAAATTCCCTTCACCGCTGCCTATCACGCTGGTCCTCCCTCACCCCGTAGTTGCTGAGCCGGCCGCGGCCACGGGAGAAATGCTCATCCCCGGCAACGGCGCCACTTTGTCGGGGGGTGGGGATGGTCCCCTTTAAGGTTGAGGCGGGGCCTCCCCTTTTAACTACCGTTTTAACTCACTTGGCGCACGAGAACTGCCTAAGCTACCTCACCAAACAGGACGCGCATTTCAAAAATCCCCGACTCAAAAAACTGCTTAAGCTGCCTCACCAATCGGAAAGCACTTTTCGACAGTAGATGAACATAATGCACATTCCAAAAACTGCTCAGATTGTGTTGTTAACCAGGATGCACTTTTAGGTGGCAGCAAATAGAATGCACATTTCCCAAACCATTTACACTGTCTCACTAACCTGAATGCACTTTCCCGCATGGGTTCTCATCCCCCTTCGACCCCCCCCCTTCGTCCCCCTCCTCTATCCCCCCCCTTTCGTGGTTTCTCTCCTCGCTCCCCCTCTCCGCCCGTGCCTTTTCCTTTCCGTTGTCGGCCAAGGAGGGCTCCTCCCCCTTTCACCGGGTCTTCTTCAGACGGCCTGACCCGAACCGTCAGGGCCTGCCTTGCACAGTGCGGCTACCGCTTACCGGCCAGATCCTTTCGGAGTCCCCTAACCCACTGGCCCTTACCTACTATTCAAAAGCGAAGTGGAGCGCAAATAAGCAATGACCCGCTGGTAAGCACATGTTACGAGAGCCTGGTCACAAAGCTGCGAAGGTGGTCGGTACGCATCTGGCGCAAAAACCCAACCGGTCTCACCCTAAGGAGAGAGACGGAAAAACGGATCGAATAGAGCTGACGCAAATGAGAGAGTTTTGACTGTACGCAGCCGAGGCCTGGACCCAGCTCAAGCAAAAGGCGTTACCAACGATCCGCGCGTTGCCCAAACCCTCGGCTCCGCTCACTCAGGAAACATTACCGACGAACCACTCTGAAACAAGATTGGGACGCACGTTGCCTGAACCCTTGGCTCGGCTTACTCAGAAACATTACTGACGAGCCACACTGAAACAAGATTGGGGCGCACGTGGTCCGAATCCTTGGCTCGGTTCACTCAGAATACTTTACCGACGAACCATTCGGAGAAAAGCACATTATCGAGCCCTCGACCCGGCGGACTCGGAAAACATCACATACGAAACACACGGAGACCAGATTCGAATGCACGTTTCCCGAATCCTTGGCTCTGTTCACGCAGAAAATATTACCGACGAACCACTCGAAGAAAAGCACGTTACCTGAGCCCTCGACTCGGTTTACTTAAAAAAAAACAGTACTGAGACAAGATTGGAACGCACGTTGCCTGAACCCTTGGCTCGGTTTACTCAGAAACATTACCGACGAGCCGCTCAAAGAAAGACAAGACTCGAACGAGCGCATCGCGAAGACCCGAAACGTCAACTACTTGTTTTTTTCCTCGTACTCGCATTTCGTCCCCCCCCCCCTTTTTTTTTGCTCTTTCTCACCCCTCCCTCCTCTTCTCCCCGCCCCGCATTTCCCACTACCTACTTCTTCCCTCGCTCTTCTCTTCCACTCCTACCCGTTGTCATCCCACTCTCCCTCTTACTCCCTCCCTTTCCAAGCTCGGTCCGAGGTTTGTCGATTGCACGGACCTCCTAAGGCAGATATGGCGTGATGCGGGTGACTGAAAAAAGGAAAGAAAGAAAAACGCAAGCTCCCAAAGGTACGACAAGTACCCCAAACCCGAACAGATCAAGTGACCTGTCTCTAGTCAGGAAAAAAAGGGTCGAAGCAACCATTCCCGGAACGAGTAGTCGGCGACCAACTAGGAGCCTGTTGAAGCGGCTGGCATGCGACCGATTGGAGCTGAGCCGCGAGCGCCACCACGTGCGTCCGAGTGCTTATTTGGCCTTGAGCCTTTTCTTTCTCCCTTCCTCGGTAGACCGTGCGCTCCTTTCTTTCTCTCCTCCCGCGTGGAGCTCCCGCGAGCTTCCCGATCTTGGAAACAGGTCGACCTCCCTTCTTTCTCAGCTCTCCGTCTCTACCTCTCTTTCTCTCTCCCTATCTCTCTCTTTCTTTCTCGGCTCTCCCTCTCTACCTCTCTCTCTCTCTCTATCTCTCTCTTTCTTTCTCTGCTCTCCCTCTCTACCTCTCTCTCTCTATCTCTATCTCTCTTTCTTTCTCTGCTCTCCCTGTCTCCCTCTCTCTCCCTCTCTCTCTCCCTCTCTCTCTTTCTCTCTCTCTCCCTCTCTCTCTCCCCTTCTCTCGCTATCTCTCTCGAGCGCTTCCACCGCGCGCGTCCGCGGGCGCAGGCCCTCGAGCGTTCCCACGTACGCCCGTCCCCTGCGCGTGATCAGTATCCCGTCCGCAGTCCGCAGCGGCCTGGCGGGTAGTCTCCCCCCTCTTGATCGTGCGCGGCCCCAACTGTCGAACGTAGTCGGGCGCTGGTGCGTTGTGTGCGCTTTCGCTCAAGCTCCCCTCCCTCGTGCGCCCCGTACTCTCTCCCCTTACTGTTGCCCTCGCTCTTCCTTATGTACCTTTCTCTTCCCCTTGCATTGATCCTCTGCCCCTTTCCCTCTTCCAATCAGCACACCAGCCCTTTACTCCGGCTAACGGCTCATCGAATTCTCGATTCGCCTGCCATGTTTCATCGAATTTTTCATCTTCCCGCCTCCCTCTTCTCTGCTTCCGACGCGGCATCTCTTCAAATTTTTCGTTTCCCGCCGGTTGGTGCACCAAAATTTTGAGACTTTCCTTCCAACATAGCCCCTGTCCACCTTCCTCCTTGATCCTTCCCTTCCTTACACGACCCAATCACCGACCAGGCTCGTAGCGGCAGAGCCCGCCGTCTTCTAGTGACTGTTGGTCTCCCGGTCTTCGAATTTAGTCAAGCTCCCGCTGGTTCTCAGCCCATATCCGCCTCGTTTCCTTGTCTGGGCTCATGCTTCCTTCCTTTGCCAGCCTAGTTTGAGACTTTCCTTCCAACATAGCCCCTGTCCACCTTCCTCCTTGATCCTTCCCTTCCTTACACGGCCCAATCACCGCTTCCCGTTATCGCTTTACCAGGCACGTAGCGGCAGAGCCCGCCGCCTTCTAGTGATTGTTGGTCTCCCGGTCTTGGACTTAGTCAAGCTCCCGCCGGTTCTCAGCCCGTATCCGCCTCGTTTCCTTGTCCGGGCTCATGCTTCCTTCCTTTGCCAGCCTAATTTCCAGTCAGTTCTCAAAAAAACTTGAGCGCGCTCTTTTCAGTAATTGCCTCTCCAATCTTGATTTCCGAGCATCTACCCGCGAATCCTTGCTGTCCTACCTCCCGCTCGGCCGACTCGTTCTTCCGACGTCTCTCATCATAGCTACCTTCCTTGCCCGCCACATCCGTCCTTCCTCCCCTCATACGCAGGTTCCCTTCGCCTTCCCTCTGGAGTGGGCTGGCTAGTTCGCTCCGCCAGTTGGATCCGCAGGCTTGCTCCTGGCCATCCTGAAGTCACCTCCTCGCCTCCCGGCCCTGTCATACCCCCGACCCTGCCTGTGTTTGACGCCCCCTTCCTTTGCGAGTTTTGAGCCATCCCTTGATCAGACCAGTCGACCCACCTAATTAGTACCTCCTTGCCTCGCGAGTCAGCCCCCCCTTCTTCCGAGTCTCTGCAGGTGTCGGGGCGCTTCCCCCCTTCGTTATCATTTCGTCTAAATCCGTTCCCACCGATCCTACGGCACAGGACAAAAGAATAAGAGGCGGCCTTTGCATAGTAGCCATAGTGTGACTCTCCCTCTTCGACCTGCAATCTTACCACCTTGAAGCAGCCTATTTGGCTCGATTCCTGGGCAAGTGTTCTCGCGTCGAGGGGGTCCTTGTCTCACCGCACGCGACTTTTTTGGTCCGAGGTGGCATCAAAGGGGTGCATTCCCTCTTAGACAACCCTCGTCACACCGCCTTAGGCGCCCTCAGCCCGATGCCCCGCCCCAGGGATCTTTTTTCCCGAACCGCATACCCAAGCAAGGCCAGGCGCACCCAAGTCCGTAGTGTATCGGAATCCTTCTCGCTCGCGAGGCACTTCCTTACTTCCTTCGTCAACCTTCGATTCTCTGCCCCGGGCTCCGCAACTCCGATCTCTAGAGTCCGCCCTTTGATTTTGATCCAAACTAATCCCAATGCACGATGTCTGCCCCGGATTCCTATTGGTTTTGACATTTAAAACTCCAACCTTCCATGACCCGCTCGAGCCCGTTTGCGACCAAGGTTTGTACCGTCACTCCGGCTATTCGAAAGGTTAGAGTGAAGACCCGAATGCCCGAATTCATACGCAAACACCATGTCCACACGCACACACACGACAAAACCAAGCAAAACCAGCCAAAAAAAGCGTAAAAAAAAAAAAATTCTTTTCAAAAAAAAACCGTCGGCTGGTAGACAGCCGCCCGACACCACGCCCTCCAATTGTGGGCATAAACCATTGGTTACTAGTGGGGGCGGGTTTGGCGTGGGTTTGGCGTGGGTTAGGCCTGGGTTTAGCGTGGGTTTGGCATGGGTTTGGCGTGGGTTTCCAAACCCACGCCCACTAGTTACCCATGGGTTTGGGTTACTAGTAACGCCCACTAGTAACCCATACCCAATCCAAACCCACGCCAAACCCATGCCAAACACACGCCAAACCAACACTAAGCCCACGCCAAACCCACGCCAAACCCACGCCAAACCCACGCCCACTAGTCACCCAAACCCACGCGAAACCCACGCCCACTAGTAACCCAAACCCATGGGTTTGGGTTGGGTTTGGCGTGGGTTTGGTGTGGGTGTGGCGTGGGTTTGGCGTGGGTTTGGCGTGGGTTCGGCGTGGGTTTCCAAACCCACGCCCACTAGTAACCCATGGGTTTGGGTTACTAGTAACGCCCACTAGCGTGGGTTTGGCGTGGGTTTGGCGTGGGTTTGGCGTGGGTTTGGAGTGGGCTTGGCGTGGGTTTGGCGTGGGTTTGTGTTACAAGTGGGCGTTACTAGTAACCCAAACCCATGGGTTACTAGTGCGCAAGGCTTTGGAAACCCACGCCAAACCCACGCCAACTAATTGTGGGCGTAAACCAGGGGATACCAGTCGGGGTGGGTTCGGCGTGGGTTTGGCATGGGTAAGGCATGGGTTTGGCGTGGGTTTGGAGTGGGTTTCCAAACCCACGCCCACTAGTAACCCATGGGTTTGGGTTACTAGTAACACCCACAAGTAACCCAAACCCACGCCAAACCCACGCCAAACCCACACCAAACCCACACCAAACCCATGCCAAACCCATGCCAAACCCACGCCAAACCCACGCACAACCCACGCCCAGTAGTAACCCATGGGTTTGGGTTACTAGTAACGCCCACTACTTGGCATGGGTTTGGGTTACTAGTGGGCGTGGGTTTAAGTTACTAGTGGGCGTTACGAGTAACCCACGCTTAACCCTTACCAAGCCCACGCAAAACCCGAGCCAAACCCACGCCACACCCACACCACACCCACGACAAATCCACACCAAACCCACGCCAAACCTATGCCAAACCCACGCCAAACCCACGCCAAACCCACACCAAACCCACGCCAAACCCACGCTAAACCCACTCCAAACCCACGCCAAACCCACGCCAAACCCCACCAAACCCACGCCAAACCCACGCCCACTAGTAACCCAGACCCATTGGTTTGGTGTGGGCTTGGCGTGGGCTTGGGTTACTAGTGGGCGTTACTAGTAACCCAAACCCATGGGTTACTAGTGGGTGTGGGTTTGGAAACCCACGCCAAACCCATGCCAAGCGCATGGGCTTGGGTTTCTAGTGGTCGTAAGCTTGGCGTGGGTTTGGTGTAGGTTTGGGTTACTACTGGGCGTGGGTTTGGCGTGGGTTTGGGTTACTAGTGAGAGTCAGTTTGGCGTGGGTTTGGTGTGGGTTTGGCGTGGGTTTGGCGTGGGTTTGCCTTGGGTTTGTCGTGGGTTTGGCGTGGGTTTCAGAACCCACGCCCACTAGTAACCCATGGGTTTGGCGTGGGTTTGGCATGGGTTTGGCGTGGGTTTGGGTTTGGCTTGGGCTTGGCATGGGTTTGGGTTACAAGTTACTAGTAACGCCCACTAGTTGGCATGGGTTTGGCGTGGGTTTGGCATGGGTTTGGGTTACAAGTGGGCGTTACTAGTAACCCAAACCCGAGGGTTACTAGTCGTCGTGGGTTTGGAAACCCATGCCAAACCCACGCCAAACCCGCGCCCAGTGGTGGTGGGCGTTTCTAGTAACCCAAACCCATGGGTTACTAGTAGGCATGCGTTTGGTGTGGGTTTGGCGTGGGTTAGGAGTGGGTTTGGCGTGGGTTTGCCGTGGGTTTGCCGTGGGTTTCGAAACCCACGCCCACTAGTTACCCATGGGTTTGGGTTACTAGTAACGCCCACAAGTAACCCAAACCCACGCCAAACCCACGCCAATCCCACGCCAAACGCACACCAAACCCACACCAAACCCACGCCCACTAGTAACCCAAACCCATTGGTTTGGCTTGGGTTTGGCATGGGTTTGGCGTGGGTTTGGCGTGGATTTGGCGTGGGTTACTGTTGGGCGTTACTAGTAACCCAAACCCATGGGTTACTAGTGGGCGTTACTAGTAACCCAAACCCATGGGTTACTGGTGCGCGTAAGTTTGGGTCGCTAGTGTGCGTTACTAGTAACCCAAACCCATGGGTTACTAATGGGTGTGGGTTTGCCATGGGTTTGCCGTGGGTTTCCAAACCCATGCCCACTATAACCCCAAACCCATGGGTTACTAGTGGGCGTGGGTTTGGCGTGGGTTTGGTGTGGGATTGGCGTGGGTCTGGCGTGGGTTTGGCATTGGTTTGGGTTACTCGTGGGCGTTACTAGTAACCCAAACCCATGGGTTACTAGTTGGCGTGGGTTTGGCCCACTAGTAACGCCCAGTAGTAACCCGTGGGTTTAGCGTGGGTTTGGCGTGGGTGTGGCGTGGGTTTGGCATAGGTTTGGGTTAATAGTGGGCGTGGGTTTGGCATTGGTTTGGGTTACTCGTGGACGTTACTAGTACCCCAAAACCATGGGTTACTAGTGGGCGTGGGTTGGGAAACCCACGCCAAATGCACGAGAAACCCTCGCGAAACCCACGCCAAGCCCGCGCCAAACCCACGCCAAACCCATGCCAAACCCATGCCAAACCCACGCCGAACCCACGACAAACCCACACCAAACCCTTGCGCAAGGGTTACTAGTAACCCAAACCCATGGGTTACTAGTGGGCGTGGGTTTGGCGTGGGTTTGGCGTGAGTTAGGCGTGGGTTGGGCGTGGGTTTGCCGTGCGTTTGCCGTGGGTTTCCAAACCCTCGCCCACTAGTAATCCATGGCTTTGGGTTACTAGTAACGTCCACTAGTAACCCATGGGTTTGGGTTACTAGTGACACCCACTAGTAACCCAAGCCCACGCCAAACCCACGCCAAACGCACGCCAAACCCACACCAAACCCATACCAAACCCATGCTAAACCCATGCCAAACCCACGCACAACCCACGACCAGTAGTAACCCATGGGTTTGGGTTACTAGTAACGCCCACTACTTGGCGTGGGTTTGGGTTACTTTTGGGCGTGGGTAAGGGTTAGTAGTGGGCGTTACTAGTAACCCACGCTTAACCCTTACCAAGCCCACGCAAAACCCACGCCAAACCCACGCCACACCCACGCCACAACCACGCCAAACCAACGCCAAATCCACACCAAACCCACGCCAAACCCATGGCAAACCCACGCCAAACCCACGCCAAACCCACACCAAACCCACGCCAAACCCACGCTAAACACACTCCAAACCCACGCCAAACCCACGCCAAACCCCACCAAACCCACGCCAAACCCGCACCCACTAGTAACCCAAACCCATTGGTTTGGTGTGGGTTTGGCGTTGGTTTGGGTTACTAGTGGGCGTTTGTTTGGGGTACTAGTGGGCGTTACTAGTAACCCAAACCCATGG
Source organism: Chara braunii (assembly GCA_003427395.1). Taxonomy (NCBI): domain Eukaryota; kingdom Viridiplantae; phylum Streptophyta; class Charophyceae; order Charales; family Characeae; genus Chara; species Chara braunii. The sequence goes on from BFEA01000382.1 coordinate 1,506,096, forward strand.
GCTACTAGTGGGTTTTGGTTTGGAAACCCACGCGAAACCTATGCCAAACCCATGGGCTTGGGTGTCTAGTGGGCGTGGGTTTGGCGTGGGTTTGGTGTAGGTTTGGGTTACTACTAGGCGTGGGTTTGGCGTGGGTTTGGGTTACTAGCGGGAGTCAGTTTGGCATGGGCTTGGTGTGGGTTTGGCGTGGGTTTGGCGTGGGTTTGCCTTGGGTTCGTCGCGGGTTTGGCGTGGGTTTCAGAACCCACGCCCACTAGTAACCCATGGGTTTAAGTTACTAGTAACGCCCACTAGTTGGCATGGGTTTAGCGTGGGTTTGGCGTCGGTTTGGGTTACTAGTGGGTGTTACTAGTAACCCAAACCCGAGGGTTACTAGTCGTCGTGGGTTTGGAAACCCATGCTAAGCCCACGCCCAATAGAAGTGGGCGTTTCTAGTAACCCAAACCCATGGGTTACTAGTGGGCGTGGGTTTGGCGTGGGTTTGGCGTGGGTTAGGAGTGGTTTTGGCGTGGTTTTGGCGTGGGTTTGCCGTGGGTTTGCCGTGGGTTTCGAAACCCATGCCCACTAGTAACCCATGGGTTTGGGTTACTAGTAACGCCCACTAGTAACCCGAACCCACGCCAAACCCACGCCAAACCCACACGAAACCCACGCCAAACCCACGCGCACTAGTAACCCAAACCCATTGGTTTGGTGTGGGTTTGGCATGGGTTTGGCGTGGGTTTGGCGTGGGTTTGGCGTGGGTTACTCTTGGGCGTTACAAGTAACCCAAACCCATGGGTTACTAGTGGGCATTACTAGTAACCCAAACCAATGGGTTACTAGTGGGCGTGGGTTTGGGTCGCTAGTGGGCGTTACTAGTTACCCAAACCCATGGGTTACTACTGAGCGTGGGTTTGGCGTGGGTTTGGTGTGGGTTTGGCGTGGGTCTGGCATGGGTTTGGCATTGGTTTGGGTTAATTGTGGGCGTTACTAGTAACCCAAACCCATGGGTTACGAGTTGGCGTGGGTTTGGCCCACTAGTAACGCCCACTACTAGCCCGTGGGTTTGGCGTGGGTTTGGTGTGGGTGTGGCGTGGGTTTGGCGTAGGTTTGGGTTACTAGTGGGAGTGGGTTTGGCATGGGTTTGACGTGGGTTTGGGATACTAGTGGGCGTGGGTTTGGCATTGGTTTGGGTTACTCGTGGGCGTTACTAGTAACCCAAAACCATGGGTTACTAGTGGGCGTGGGTTTGGAAACCCACGCCAAACGCATCTGAAACCCACGCGAAACCCACGCCAAGCCCCCTGTTGTGAGGAAACCCGGGGAGGGCTACTTACCGTTCGCTCAAGCCATAGGCTACGGCGCCTGTCACTTCGCCACGCCCGCTCAGAGGTCCTCGACGACCAGCAGGGGATATGGGGTTGAACAATCTGTCTGCCCCCCTCCCTTTARTGATGGACTTGGAGCCCTCAACTGATCATGTGAATTCAATGAAAGTCTGTACTCAAATAAAATGCTCCCAATGAAAGCTYAGACTATAATAAAGAGCTCCGAGTTTGGTTGCAGATCTGGAACTCACTCAGCACCCGTCAACGGCCTTTTTTTACAACACATTACTGTTCATCGTTTATCTCAATTCACCAACTTTTGACACTCAAGAACGAAGTATGGTCAACAGTAGTAGGCAACCTTTTCATTTAGGAGTGGGCCAGCAGACAGACCCCCAGCCCCGCGGAGAGAAAACCCAGCTGATTTATTGAGTTCAGGAATCCTCCCTCCCTGTTTTACACRTGCTGCTCATTCTGTAACGTTGTCTTGTTCATAAAGAGCCCGCGGACAGGCAAAAGGGGCGGAATAATACAATTAAACGAAATGAAATTCGAAGTCAGTCTCCTAGCTCAGATACCTTTCTATCAGCCAGTTCAAGAGTGAATCATTCTGCCTGCCCGGTACCAGAACRAGTKATCATGTCTGACACAAAGAGTTGAACCTTCATGGAGCCACCGAGTCAATCAGATGGCTCGATTTCAAGCCAATCTGCAGACTATTACTGTAMATGCGCTCTCGGCTTTTCTCGACGATTTGAAAGTCACCGTGCCATTGACCCAAACAAAGGGTTCAACAAGCGGCCAAACACCAGGTTCTCATCTTTYGTCACTCAGCCCTCAGCCCTCTTCTTTAATGAGTGAATGRTGCAATCTGCGCACTCGGCTGTCACTGATTTTACAATGTGATCTGGTGTTTGTCGAGTAGTTTACCTATGAGTTCCTTGTTCTTAATAGAATGAGTGATTCAATCTGCATGCTTCATTCTCTCAGCTTGACGAGGCGATCAGATGGGTCGCAAACGGGCCTCTTCAACGGCTTCTGTCGCCTGTCGGATTTATGGCCTGATTGCTCAAACGTCCCGTAGTATAGAAGTGTCCCCAATAGACTGTTTCAGCAAAGGGTGGCAAAACTTCACCTCTTCCCCCCCCACGCTTACCGATGGTCAGGCGCTCGGTATCTCATGTAGTCGAGAGAACTCAACCTTCTGCACACATGCGCGAATATTTGCTCAATTTTGGCTTCGTGTTTGATCATTAGTCATTCCATACCGCTGAACAGACTTGATTGCTCACGCTGTATCCCACAAATAAGACGGGTTTATTTCCCCAACGCTGTCAAGTAACTCTTCGCCAGAGATTATGGCTGGGATAATGATGATCTCACCTCTTACAGCAAGGCCTGGTTGCATTTCCTGCGGTAAAGGCTTGTTTCGGCGCCAGCGAGTATGGGTSATCTACTCGCTCGCAGTAAAAGCCAGTCCCGTTACCAGTTGGCCATTCTCTTCACCAGCGATACGGCTGCTTTCTCTCCCCATAACGTTTTCTCCAGCGCAACTAGTTGAAGATATGTCTAGTACCTAACTGGGAAGCCGCTCCCAATACGGCCCTTCCTATACTCGTGTGAAGCGGTTCTCATTCTCTCTCACTCTCGTACACTCACGCAGTCTCTCTCTCTTTCTCGCTGTCTTCCTCTCTCTCTCTCTCTCTCTCTCTCTCTCTCTCTCTCTCTCATTAAGCAGTCTCTTGTGCATCGCTCTCGCTGTGCCAGCATACCCTCTATCTTTCTCRCTCACGACCTTTCATCACGCGACCATACTGCGATTCTGYCCGTTTAATGCCGGTCTCGCAAGAGTGAATAATGATAATATTAATAAAAATAACAATAACAATGATTATTATGGTGGACACTCACTGGCCTTCAGCGTGTGCCTCTTTYGCTACTGCTCACCTACTTGTACACAKACRAGATRATGCTCRTTCACGAGTTCCTCTGCTGCCCCAGCTACACACGGACAGGAGCGTACTTGTTCGCTCGCTCTGCTCTTATCTGACCCTTTGCACTGGGTTTCTCTCACCTGCACACTCGATCAAGGAGCTGCTTAGATTCCGCTCTTGCCAACTGTGATTGGATCTTCAGCCAGAAGATAGAACAGTACGTTACCATAGTTCCCCCCCCTTCAGCTGGGTACTGAAAAGACGGTCATTGAGTACCCGACTGTAAAGGGCACACGTTAGATTTTGACCCTGAACAGCACAAGCGCTCTGCAAACGCCGCGCTCGCCAAAAGCCTCTCGCTCTTCCACCAGCCGAGACTTCTCAGCGACGACCGATGAGCGCCTCACTATGTACCCCAGGCTCGCTTCCCCCACTACCSCACTCCGGATGTCTCTCTTCTACTCCGAACCGGGTTGTCTCAAGCAATCTTGAGTGYGGACTGAGTACGCCTGGCACGCCCTCTCTCCAGTCCCTGAATGCCCTCCCGTCTACCCGCAAGTCCTTTSTATACTTCGCCTGAGACCAATTGCACTGGTCTCTCTACTCGTTCAGCGTCGTGGGCCCCAAAGTCCCTRTAGCTCCAAGGGCCTGGAAAAGGGGCAGCGGGTAGCAGTGATTTTCGAAGTTTTAGGCCCAGGCCCAGAACGACCAGCAGCGACAGTACCAGCCGACAAAAGGGCCCAGCAGTCGGTGAAGATATCAGCCTTCTCCAAAAGCAATCGGCGTACCCGGACTGCTGTGGCTAAAACTAGCGCTGTGGAGCCGTCAACCCTCCGCCGTAGTCGGGGGTCTCGCCAAGAAATAATAGCATCGCCGGCAGTGTACTGTACTAGAGCTGAACCAGTATCTGTCCCAGTCCGGACCAGTAGCCGTACCAGACTAGTGGCAKGTCAGCAGCCGTACCACCGTGGCCAAGTTGCCGTGGACCCAAACCTGCATTAGRATTWAAAAAAATCAGATTGGAGCGCCCAACCTGCACCGTTACCATACCAGGGCGACCGTCTCTCCGTCCAATATTGAG
>BFEA01000382.1:1519466-1531428 GCA_003427395.1 Chara braunii
ATGGGTTACTTGTGGGCGTGGGTTTGGTGTGGGTTTTGTGTGGGTTTGGCGTGGGTTTGCCGTGGGTTTCCTGACCCACGCCCACTAGTAACCCCAAACCCATGCGTTTCTAACGGCCGTGTGTTTGGCGTGGGTTTGGCTTGCGTTTGGCGTGGGTTTGGGTTTCTAGTTGGCGTTACTAGTAACCCAAACCCATGTGTTACTAGTGGGCGTGGGTTTGACGTGGGTTCGCGTTACTAGTAATGCCCACTAGTGACCCATGGGTTTACGTTACTAGTAATGCCCACTACTAACCCATGGGTTTGGGTTACTAGTAACGCCCACTAGTAACCCAAACCGATGCCAAACCSAGGCGAAACCCATGCCAAACCCACGCCCACTAGTTGCCCATGGGTTTCGCCTGGGTTTGGCATGGGGTTTGCGTGGGTTTGGCKTGGGTTTGGCGTGGGTTGGACGTAAGTTTGGCGYGGGCTTGGGTTACTAGTGGGCGTGGGTTTGGGTTACTAGTGGGCGTGGGTTTGGCATGGGTTTGGGTTACTAGTCGGCCTGGGTTTGGCGTTGGTTTGGCTTGGGTTTGGCGTGGGTATGGCGTGGGTTTGGGTTACTAGTGGGCGTTACTAGTAACCCATACTAGTAACCCAAMCCCATGGGTTACTAGTGGGGGTTACTAGTAACCCAAACCCGCGCCAAACCCATGGGTTATTAGTGGGCGTGGGTTTGGCGTGGGTTTGGCGTGGGTTTGGCGTGGGTTTGGCGTGGGYTTGGCGGGGGTTTCGCGTGGGTTTGGCGTGGGTTTGGGTTACTTGTAACGCCCACTAGTAACTTATTGGTTTGGGTTACTGGTAACGCCCACTAGTAACCCAAACCCACGCAACACCCACGCCAAACCCACGGGTTACTAGTGGACGTGGGTTTGGGTTACTAGTGGACGTGGGCTTGGGTTAGTACTGGGCGTTACTAGTAACCCAAACCCATGGGTTACTAGTCGGCGTGTGTTTGGAAACCCACACCAAACCCACGCCAAAGCCATGGGTTTGGTGTGGGTATGGGTTAGTAGTGGGTGTGGGTTTGACATGGATTTGGCGTGGGTTTGGTGTGGGTTTGGCGTGGGTTTGGCATGGGTTTGTCGTGGGTTTGGCGTGGGTTTCCAAACCCACGTCCACTAGTAACCCATGGGCTTGGGTTACTAGTAACGCCCACTGGTTGGCGTGGGTTTGGCGTGGGTTTGGGTTACTAGTGGGCGTTACTTGTAACCAAAACCCATGGGTTACTAGGGGGCGTGGGTTTGCCAAACCWACGCCAAGCCCATACCAAAACCACGCCAAAACCACGCCCACTGGTAGTTGGCGTTACTAGTAACCCAGACCCATGGGTTACTAGTGGGCGTGGGTTTGTTGGGGGTTAGGCATAGGTGTGGCGTGGGCTTGGCATGGGTTTCCAAACCCAGACCCACTAGTAACCCATGGGTCTGGGTTACTTGTAAAGCCCACTAGTAACCCAAACCCACGCGAAACCCATGGCAAAACCATGGCAAAACCATGCCAAACCCACGCCAAACCCATGCCAAACCCCGCCAAACCCGCGCCAAACCCACGCCCACTAAACCCATGGGCTTGGTGTGGGTTTGGCGTGGTGGGTTTGGCGTGGGTTTGGCGTGGGTTTGGCGTGGGTTTGGGTTACTTGTGGGCGTTACTAGTAACCCATGCCCACAAGTAGCATAAACCCATGGGTTTGGCATGGGTTTGGCGTGGGTTTCGTGTGGGTGTCGCGTGGGTTTGGCGTGCGTTTGGCGTGGGTTTGGCGTGGGTTTGGCCTGGGTTTGGGTTACCAGTGGGCGTTACTAGAAACGCAAACCCATGGGTAACTACTGGGCGTGGGTTTGGAAACCCACGCCAAACCCACGCCAAACGCACGCCTAACCCACGCCAAACCCACGCCAAACCCACGCCCACTCGTAACCCATGGGTTTGGGTTACTAGCAACGCCCGCTACTAGTGGGCATGGCTTTGGTGTGGGTTTGACGTGGGTTTCCAAACCCACGCCCACTAGTAACCCAAGGGTTTGGGTGAGTAGGAACGCCCACTAGTAACCCAAACCCACGTCCACTAGTAACCCAAGGGTTTGGGTTAGTAGGAACGCCCACTAGTAACCCAAACCCACGCCAAACCCACGCCAAACCCACACCCACTAGTCACCCATGGGTTTGGGTTACTAGTAAGCGTTACTAGTAACTGTGGGTTTGGCGTGGGTTTGGCGTGGGTTTGGCGTGGGTTTGGCATGGGTTTGGGTTACTTCTAACGGCCACTAGTAACCCATGGGTTTGGGTTACTAGTTACGCCTACTAATAGCCCATCCCACGCCAAACCCACGGCAAACCCACTCAGAACACATGGGTTTGGGGTTACTAGTGGGCGGGGGTTTGGAAACCCMCGCCAAGCCCACGCCAACCCCACATTAAACCCACGCCAAACCCACACCAAACCCACGCCCACTAGTAACCCATGGGTTTGGGTTACTAGTAACACCCACTAGTAACCCAAACCCACGCCCACTAGCAATCCATGGGTTTGGGTTACTAGTCAAGCCCACACCAAACCCACGCCCACTAGTAACCCATGGGTTTGGGTCACTAGTGAGGCCCACTAGTAACCCATTAGTTTGGGTTACTAGTAAAGCTCACTAGTAACCCAAACACATGCCAAACCCACACCTAACCCATGCCAAACCCATGCCCACTAGTAACCCATGGGTTTGGGGTTACTAGTGGGCTTGGGTTTGGAAACCCACGCCAAACCCTCGCCAAACCCATGCCAAACGCACGCCACCTAGTAACCCATCGGTTTGGTTTACTAGTAACGCGCAATAGTAACCCAAAACCATGCCCATAAGAAACCCATTGGTTTGGGTTACTAGTAACGCCCAGTAGTAACCTATGGGTTTGGGTTACTAGTAACGCCCACTGGTAACCCAAACCCACGCCAAACAGACGCCAAACCCATGGGTAACTAGTGGGCGTTACTAGTAACCCAAACCCATGGGTTAATAGTGGGCGTGGGTTTGGCGGGGGYTTAGAATGCGTTTCCCAACCCACGCCCGCCAGCAACCCATGGGTTTGGCGTAGGTTTGGTGTGGGTTTCCAAACCCACGCCCACTAGTAACCCAAAMCCACGCCAAAACCACGCCCACTAGTAACCCAAACCCATGCCAAACCCACGCCAAACCCAAGCCCAAACCCACGCCCACTACTAACCCAAACGCACAGCAAACCGATGGGTTTGGAGTGCGTCAGGAGTGGGTTTGGCGTGGGTTTGGCGTGGGTTTGGCGCGGGTTGCGATTACTAGTGGGCGTGCGTTTGGGTTACTAGTTACGCCCACTAGTAACTAAAACCCACGCCAAACGCACGCCAAACCCACGCCAAACCGACGCCAAACCCAAGCCAAACCCACTCCAAACCCAAGCCAAACCCACAACAAACCCACGCCAAACCCACGCCGAACCCACGCCCACTAGTAACCCATTTATATTTGGTTACTAGTGGGCGTTACTTGTAACTCGTGGGTTTGGCGTTGGTTTCCAAACCCACGCCCACTAGTAACCCCAAACCCATGCGTTACTAGTGGGCGTGGGTTTGGCGTAGGTTTGGCGTGGGTTTGGGTTACTAGTGGGCGTTACTAGTGGGCGTGGGTTTGGTGTGGATTTGGCGTGGGTTTGGCGTGGGTTTGGGTTACTAGTGGGCGTTACTAGTGGGCGTGGGTTTGGTGTGGATTTGGCGTGGGTTTGGCGTGGGTTTGGCGTGGGTTTGGCGTGGGTTTGGCGTGGATTTGGTGTGGGTTCGGCGTGGGTATGACTTCGGTTTTGCTTACTAGTGGGCATAACTAGTAACCCAAACCCATGGGTAACTAGTGGGCATGGGTTTGGAAACCCACGCCAAACCCACGCCAAACCCACGCCAAACCCACGCCAAGGGCATGCGAAACCCACGCCAAACCCATGGCTTACTAGAGGGCGTGGGTTTGGGTTACTAGTGGGCGACGGTTTGGGTTACTAGTGGTCGTGGGTTTGGGTTACTAGTGGGTGTGGGTTTGGGTTACTAGGGGGAGTGGGTTTAGCATGGGTTTGTCGTTGGTTTGTCGTGGGTTTGTCGTGGGTTTCTCGTGGGTTTGGCGTGGGCTTGGCGTGGGTTTGGGTTACATGTAACGCCCACTAGTAACCCATGGGTTTCGGTTACTAGTAACGCCCACTAGTAACCCAAACACACGCCAAACCCACGCCAAACGCACGCCAAACCCACGCCAAACCTACGACAAACCAACGCCAAACCCACGCCTAACCCACGCCCACTAGTAACCCAAACCCACGCCCACTAGTAACCCGAACCCACGCCAAACCCATGCCCACGAGTAACCCATGGGTTTGGGGTTACTAGTGGCCGTGGGTTTGGAAACCCACGCCAAACCCACGCCAAACCCACGCCAAACCCACGCCACCTAGGAACCCATCGGTTTGATTTACTAGTAACGCGCACTAGTAACCCAAACCCACGGCCACTAGAAATCCATGGTTTTCGGTTACTAGTAACACCCACTAGTAACCYATGGGTTTGGGTTACTAGAAATGCCCACTACTAAGCCAACCCCACGCCAAACCCACGCCAAGCCCATGGGTTACTAGTGGGCGTTACTAGTAACCGAAACCCATGGGTTACTAGTGGGCGTGGGTTTGGCGTGGGTTTGGCGTGGGTTTCCAAACCCACGCCCACCAGTAACCCATGGGTTTGGCGTGGGTTTGGAATGGGTTTCCAAACCCACGCCCACTAGTAACCCAAACCCATGCATAACCAACGCCCACAAGTAACCCAAACTCACGCCAAACCCACGCCAAACCCACGCCCACTAGTAACCCGAACCCACGCCAAACCCACGCTAAACCCACGCCCACTACTAACCCAAACCCACAGCAAACCGATGGGTTTGGCGTGCGTTTGGCGTGGGTCTGGCGTGGGTTGGGGTAACGATTGGGCGTGGGTTTGGGTTACTAGTAACGCCGACTAGTAACCCAAACCCACGCCAAACACCCGCCAAACCCAAGCCAAACCCACACCAAACCCACGCCAAATCCACGCCCAACCCACGACTTCTAGTAACCCGTAGGTTTTGGTTACTAGTGGGCGTTACTCGTAACCCGTGGGTTTGGCCCTCTGGTTACTCGTAGGTGTGGGTTTGGCGTGGGTTTGGAGTGGGTTTGACGTAGGTTTGGGTTACTAGTGGGCGTTACTAGTAACCGAAAACCATGGGTTACTAGTGGGTGTGGGTTTGGATACCCACACGAAACCGACACCAAACCCACGCCAAACCCATGGGTGACAAGAGGGCGTGGGTTTGGGTTACTAGTGGGCGAGGGCTTGGGTTACTAGTGGGTGTGGGTTTGGCGTGGGTTTCGCTTGGGTTTGGCGTGGGTTTGGCGTGGGTTAGGCGTGGGTTTGGCGTGGGTTTGGCGTGGGTTTGGCATGGGTTTGGCGTGGGTTTGGCGTGGGTTTCCAAACCCACGCCCACTAGTAACCCATGGGCTTGGGTTACTAGTAACGCTCAGTAGTTGGCGTGGGCTTGGCGTGGTTTTGGCGAGGGTTTGGGTTACTAGTGGCCGTTACTAGTAACCAAAACCCATTGGTTACTGGTGGGCGTGGGTTTGCCAGACCTATGCCAAACCCATGGCAAAACCAMGCCAAAATCACACCAACTAGTAGTTGGCGTTACTAGTAACCCAAACCCAAGGGTGACTAGTATGCGYGGGTTTGGCGGGGGTTACGCGTGGGTTTGGCGTGGGTTTGGCGTGGGTTTCTAAACCAACGCCCACTAGTAACCCATGGGTTTGGGTTACTAGTAAAGCCCACTACTAACCCAAACCCACGCCAAACCCATGCCAAACCCACGTCAAACCCACGGCAAAACCACACCAAGCCCACGCCAAACCCATGCCAAACCCACGTCAAACCCACGGCAAAACCACACCAAACCCACGCCAAACCCACACCAAACCCACGCCAAACCCACGCCAAACCCACGCCAAACCCTCGCCAAACCCACGCCCACTAGTAACTTAAACCGAGGGGTTTGGTGTGGGTTTGGCGTGGGTTTGGCGTGGGTTCGGCGTGGTTTTGGCATGGGTTTTGCGTGGGTTTGGATTACTAGTGGGCGTTACTAGTAACCCACGCCCACTAGTACCCCAAACCCATGCGTTTGGTGTGGGTTAGGCGTGGGATTGGTGTGGGTGTGCCATGGGTTTGGCGTGGGTTTGGCGTGGGTTTGGCGTGGGTTTGGGTTACCAGTGGGCGTTACAAGTAACCCAAACCATGGGTTACTACTGGGCGTGGGTTTGGAAAGTCACGCCAAACTTACGCCTAACCCACGCCAAACACACGCCCACTAGTAACCCACGGGTTTGGGTTACTAGTAACGCCCACTACTAGTGGGCGTGGCTTTGGCGTGGGTTTAATGTGGGTTTCCAAACCCACGCCCACTAGTCACGCATGGGATTAGGTTTCAAGGAACGCCCACTAGTAACCCAAACCCACGCCAAACCCACGCCAAGCACACACCCACTAGTAACCCATGGGTTAGAGTTACTAGTGAGCGTTACTAGTAACCCGTGAATTTGTCGTGGGTTTGGCGTTGGTTTGGGTTACTTGTAACGCCCACTAGTAACCCATGGGTTTGGGTTACTAGTAACGCCCACTAGTAGCCCAAACCCACGCCAAACCCACGGCAAACCCACTCCAAACCCATGGGTTTGGGGTAACTAGTGGGCATGGGCTTGGAAACCCACGCCAAACCCACACCAAACCCACGCCCACTAGTAACCCTTGGGTCTGGGTTACTAGTATCACCCACTAGTAACCCAAACCCATGCCCACTAGCATCCCATGGGTTTGGGTTACTAGTTAAGCCCACGCCTAACCCACGCCCACTAGTAACCGATGGGTTWRGGTTACTAGTGAGGCCCACTAGTAACCCATGGGTTTGGGTTACTAGTAAAGCCCACTAGTAACCCATGGGTTTGGGTTACTAGTAAAGCCCACTAGTAACCCAAACCCATGCCAAACCCACACCAAACCCACGCCAAACCCTCGCCCACTACTAACCCAAACTCACAGCAAACCCATGGGTTTGGCGTGGGTTTAACGTGGGTTTGGCGTGGGTTTGGCGTGGGTTTGGGTTACTAGTGGGCGTGGGTTTGGGTTGCTAGTAACCCCCACTAGGAACCCAAACCCACGGGAAACCCACGCCAATTCCACGCCAAACCCACGCCTAACCCAAGCCAAACCCACACCAAACCCATGCCAAACCCACGCCCAACCCACGCCTACTAGTAACCCATGGGTTTTGGTTACTAGTGGGCGTTACTCGTAACCCGTGGGTTTGGCCCTCAGGGTTACCCGTAGGTGTGAGTTTGGCGTGGGTTTGGCGTGGGTTTGACGCGGGTTTGACATGGGTTTGGGTTACTAGTTGGCATTACTAGTAACCGAAACCCATGGGTTACTAGTGGGCGTGGATTTGGAAATCCACGCCAAACCCACGCCAAACCCATGCCAAACCCACGCCAACCCATGCCAAACCTACGCGAAACCACGCCCACTAGTAACCCATGGGTTTGTGTTACTAGTAACGCCCACTACTGGGCGTGGGTTTGGCGTGGGTTTAGCGTGGGTTTGGCACGGGTTTGGGTTACTTGTAACGCCCACTAGTAACCCATGGGTTTGGGTTACTAGTATTGCCCACTAGTAACCCAAACCCACGCAACACCCACGCCAAGCCCACGGTTTACTAGTGGACGTGGGCTTGGGTTACTAGTGGACTAAGTTTGGGTTACTTTTGGGCGTTACTAGGAACCCAAACCCATGGGTTACTAGTGGGCAAGGGTTTGGAAACCCACGCCAAACCCACGCCAAAGCCATGGGTTTAGGTTTCTAGTGGCTGTGGGCTTGGCGTAGGTTTGGTGTGGGCTTGGGTTACTAGTGGGTGTGGGTTTGGCGTGGGTTTGGCGTGGGTTTGGCATGGGTTTGGCGTAGTTTCCGAACCGACGCCCACTAGTAACCCATGGGCTTGGGTTACTAGTAACCCCCACTGGTTGGCGTGGGTTTTGCGTGGGTTTGGCAGGGGTTTCGGTTACTGGTGGGCGTTACTAGTAACGAAAACCCATGGGTTACTAGTGGGCGTGGGTTTGTCAAACCTACGCCAAACCCATGCCAAAACCACGCCAAAACCACGCCCACTAGTAGTTGGCGTTACTAGTTACCCAAACCCATAGGTTACTAGTGGGCGTGGGTATGTCGGGGGYTAGGCGTGGGTTTGGCATGGGCTTGGCGTGGGTTTCCAAATCCACGCCCACTAGTAACCCATGGGTTTGGGTTACTTGTAAACCCCACTAGTAACCCAAACCCACGCCAAACCCACGGCAAACTCACGCCAAAACCACGCCAAACCCAAGCCAAACCCACGCCAAACCCACGCCAAACCCATGCCAAACCCACGCCAAACCCATGCCCACTAGTAACTTAAACCCATGGGTTTGGTGTGGGTTTGGCGTGGGCTTGGTGTGGGTGTGGCATGGGTTTGGAATGGGTGTGGCGTGGGTTTGGCGTGGGTTTGGCCTGGGTTTGGCATGGGTTTGGCGTGGGTTTCGGTTACTAGTGGGAGTTACTAGTAACCCACGCCCACAAGTAGTGCAAACCCATGGGTTTGGCATGGGTTTGGCGTGGGTTTGGTGTGGGTGTGGCGTGGGTTTGGCGTGCGTTTGGCGTGGGTTTGGCGTGGGTTTGGGGTGGGTTTGGCGTGGGTTTGGCGTGGGTTTGGGTTACCAGTGTGCGGTACTAGTAACCCAAACCCATGGGTTACTACTGGGCGTGGGTTTGGAAACCCACGCCAAACCCACGCCAAACCCACGCCAAACCTACGCCCATTAGTAACCCATGGGTTTGGGTTACTAGTAATGCCCACTACTAGTGGGCGTGGCTTTGGCATGGGTTTGACGTCGGTTTCCAAACCCACGCCCACTAGTAACCCATGGGTTTGGGTTACTAGGAACACCCACTAGTAACCCAAGCCCACGCCAAACCCACACCAAACCCACACTCACTAGTAACCCATGGGTTTGGGTTACTAGTGAGCGTTACGAGTAACGCGTGGGTTTGGGGTGTGTTTGGCGTGGGTTTAGGTTACTAGTAATGCCCACAAGTAACCCATGGGTTTGGGTTACTAGTTACGCCCACTAATAGCCCAAACCCACGCCAAACCCACGGCAAACCCACTCCAAATCCATGGGTTTGGGGTTACTAGTGGGCGCGGGTTTGGAAACCCACGCCAAACCCACGCCAAACCCATGCCAAACCCACACGAAACCCACGCCCACTAGTAACCCATTAGTTTGGGTTACTAGTTACACCCATTAGTAACCCAAACCCACGCCCACTAGCAATCCATGGGTTTGGGTTACTAGTAAAGCTAACGCCAAACCCACGCCCACTAGTAACCCATCGGTTTGGGTTACAAGTGAGGCCTACTAGTAACCCATGGGTTAAGTTACTGGTAAAGCTCACTAGTAACCCAAACACATACCAAGCCCACACCAAACCCATGCCAAACCAATGCCCACTAGTAACCCATGGGTTTGGGGTTACTAGTGGGTTTGGGTTTGGAAACCCACGCCAAACCCTCGCCAAACCCACGCCAAACGCACACCACCTTGTAACCCATCGGTTTGGTTTACTAGTAACACGCACTACTAACCCAAACCCACGCCCACTAGAAACCCATTGGTTTGGGTTACTCGTCACGCCCACTAGTATCCCATGGGTTTGGGTTACTAGTAACGCATACTAGAAACCCATGGGTTTGGCTTACTAGTAACGCCCACTAGTAACCCATGGGTTTGGGTTACTAGTATCGCCCACTAGTAACCCAAACCCACGCCAAACCGGCGCCAAACCCATGGGTAACTAGTGGGCATTACTAGTAACCCAAACCCATGGGTAACCCAAACCCATGGGTTAATAATGGGCGTGGGTTTGGCGTGGGTTTGGCGTGGGTTTAGCGTGGGTTTCCCAACCCACGCCCACCAGCAATTCATAGGTTTGGCGTGGGTTTGGCGTGGGTTTCCAAACCCACGCCCATYAGTTACCAAAACCCAAGCCAAACCCACGCGCACTAGTAGCCCAAACCCACCCCAAACCCACGCCCACTACGAACCCAAACCCACAGCAAACCCATGGGTTTGGAGTGGGTCTGGAGTGGGTTTGGCGTGGGTTTGGCGTGGGTTTCGCGTCCGTTTGGCGTGGGTTTGGCGCGGGTTGGGATTACAAGTGGGCGTGCGTTTGGGTTACTAGTAACGCCCACTAGTACCCCAAACCCACGCCAAACCCACTTCAAACCCACGCCAAACGCACTTCAAACCCAAGCCAAACCCACAACAAACCCACGCCAAACCCACGCCCCTTTCACGCCGACTAGTAACCCATGGGTTTTGGTTACTAGAGGGCATAACTTGTAACCCGTGGGTTTGGCGTGGGTTTCCGRACCCACGCCAACTAGTAACCCCAAACCCATGCGTTACGAGTGGGCGTGGGTTTGGCGTGGGTTTGGGTAAATAGTGGGCGTTACTAGTAACCCAAACCCATGGGTTACTATTGGGCGTTACTAGTTACCCAAACCCATAGGTTACTAGTGGGCGTGGGTTTGCGATACTAGTGCGCGTTACTAGTAACCCAAACCCATGGGTTACTAGGTGGCGTGGGTTTGGCGTGGGTTTGGCGTGGGTTTGGCGTGGGTTTGGCATGGGTTTCCAGACCCACGCCCACTACTAAGGCCAAACCCATGGGTTACTAGTGGGCATGGGTTTGGCGTGGGTTTGGCGTGGGTTTGGGTTACTAATGGGTTTGGGTTACTAGTGAGTTTGGGAAACTAGTGGGCGTTACTAGTAACCTAAACCCATGGGTTACTAGTGGGCGTGGGTTTGGTGTGGGTTTGGCGTGGATTTGGCATGGGTTTGGCGTGGGTTTGGCGTGGGTTCGGCGTGGGTTTGACTTGGGTTTGGTTTACTAGTGGCCATTACTAGTAACCCAATCCCATGGGTAACTAGTGGGCGTGGGTTTGGATACCCACGCCAAACCCATGCCAAACCCACGCCAAACCCACGCCAAACCCATGGCTTACTAGTGGGCGTGGGTTTGGGTTACTAGTGGGCGATGGTTTGGGTTACTTGTAACGCCCACTAGTAACCCATGGGTTTCAGTTACTAGTAACGCCCACAAGTAACCCAAACACACCCCAAACCAACGCCAAACCCACGCCAAACCCATGCCAAACCCACACCAAACCCGCGTGCACTAGTAACCCAGACCCACGCCATCTAGTAACCCATGGGTTTCGGTTACTACTAACACCCTCAAGTAACCCAAAGCCACGCAAAACCCACGCCAAACCCACGCCARACCCACGCCAAACCCACACCAAACCCACGCCAAACCCACACCCAGTAGTAAGCCATGGGTTTGGGTTACTAGTGGGCGTCACTAGTAACCGGTGGCTTTGGCGTGGGTTCGGCATGGGTTTGGCGTGGGTTTGGTTTGGGTTTTGCGTGGGTTTGGGTTACCAGTAACGATCATGGGTTTTGGTTACTAGTAACGACCACTAATAACCCATGGGTTTTGGTTGCTAGTAAAGCCGACTAGTAACCCAAACCAACTAGTAATCCAAACCCACTAGTAACCCAAACCCACGCCAAACCCACGCCAAACGACCATGGGTTTGGGTTACTAGTAACGACCACTAGTAACCCATGGGTTTGGGTTACTAGTAAAGCCCACTAGTAATCCAAACCCACTAGTAATCCAAACCCACGCCAAACCAACGCCAAACCCACGCCAAACGACCATGGGTTTGGGTTACTAGTAACGACCACTAGTAACCC
>BFEA01000383.1:23275-48823 GCA_003427395.1 Chara braunii
TCCGAAGGTCTGGCTATGCCTGTCTCCTTCCACGCTGAGCCGTTACCACTTCCGGTTCACGGGTAGCGCAGCAGCGATGTACACGGTACCAGCTGTCAAAAGCCCTGAACCGATGTGCCCATCCTATCTATAGACTACAACTAGCCTAGACTCGACCTAGACCGCACTGACTGACCGACCGGTACCATATCTGTTTCGGCCTCTCGACCTCTATCGGACCCGGCTATAGGCTATAGGACCGTCTATCAGAATAGGCCCTTAGGGCCTGTCTGTCCTAGGGGTAGCCCGGGCCTGCTATTCGCAGTTAGGGTAGCTGTAGCGAAGTCGGTTAGTACCGGGCCTGTATTTTGCCCGAATTTGTAGATATGTCCCTCATGAATCTCCCTCACAGGTAGGTCTCTCTGTAAGCCCTCAGCCAAACAAAATTGCGAATCTGTCCTGCCTATAGTACAGCCTCGACAGAGTGAGGCTACAGGCGACCAGAAAACAGCAAGTCATTGCAGCTTCGCCCTCACAGGTAAGCTCGGTCTTTCAAGGAGGAGGGGGTGTGGCATATTGCGCAGCCACATGGGCCTGCAGGGCCCGACCAGACGGAAAATCAGGGCCCTACAACCCTGTGTCGTTTCAGCCTGAAAGCCTGAAAACGTGGGCCATTTGCAGGCCCTCATAAAGTCGACCTACCCTGAAACTCAGGCACCAGACCAGGGTTTAGCACAGGCCAATTTTGGGCCTGTTTCAAGACAACCTTTGTTTGAACTTCAACGCCAGGGTCTGGCACGTTTCGGCATTGGCAAGAGCAGCCTCCCGGATGGGCCAGCACTATATAGAACTGGCCAGCCCTGCAGGCTGCAGGTAGTTTATAGGGACTTCCCAGACAGTTCACGGGCACTTCACATGCAGGAGGCAGGAGGCAGTCTTCAGGGGCACTTCACGTGCAGGAGGCAGGAGGCAGTTTTCAGGATTTGGCAGCAGCACTCTGGAGGAGCGCTGCAGTTGTAGTAGTAGTAGCGTTAGGAGTAGCCTTCAGCGCTGGGCACTAGTAGGAGCTAGGGTAGCGTTCGAGAGACAGAGAGAGGGTTGGCGGAGGCCAGGGAGACTTACCTGTGGCGCCATAGCTCCAGCTTCGTCTTCGAGGTACCTGCAACAAGGCGCCACCTTCACAGGTTAGTACCGGACACAGAGAGAGAGAGAGAGAGAGAGAGAGAGAGAGAGAGAGAGAGAGAGAGAGAGAGAGAGAGAGAGAGAGTTCTTCTTCTTCCTCTTNAGAGAGAGAGAGAGAGAGAGAGAGTTCTTCTTCTTCCTCTTCTAAGTCCACCATCTCTCCCTCACCCTCTCGCCACCTGACTTCTCAGTATCTGCGGAGTACGAGAGCGAGAGAGCTTGGCGACTTTGGGACTTGACGACATTTGGATCCAGACTCGACATTGGGATTGAGACATTGGACGAGGGATTATTTGGGACCTGTACTGAAGGCTTGGTGTTGACAACATTCCCATCTTCTCCCTCTTCTTCGTCTAACCCCCCTCTTCTTCATCTGTGTATGGTTGGGGACTGGCGCATTCTTCCTGTGTGAGTGCCAGGCCCCTTCACACCATGGAATGATGATGATGTATGTTGGGTCTGCATTGCAACATTGTTTGGTCTGATCATTGGTATATTAGCCTTCCGCTGCACTATCTTGTACTATGTGAGAGAGGTCGGTTCTTGTTCTGGTCTGCACCTTTACGGTATGCGACACTATGAGAGAGTGGTGCCACGTGGCACTTCTGTGTTATCGGGACTTATCAGACTAGTTACTGTTATTTGATTGATGACTTGGAGGGACAGGAATTCCGGAGAAGAAGTGGGATTGGTTGGGTTATTATTGTGTGATCTTCGACTACTTCTTCCACCTTCTCCCTTCTCTATCCTCCCTCCACTCTCTTCGTCTACTGTAACGAGATACTGTTGCAGATATCATTTTCACGTTAACTGGAGACTTTGTACAGATCTGAGACTACTGGAACTTCGATGTCTGAGAGTATCTTCCTGACTGGGTTCATTACACAGTTCTCGATTGATGTGTGTCATCCTTGCGCAGGGGCCATGCTTATCTTCTCTGTATTGTTTCAATTCTAACGGAAGGACACAGATGGGCTATTTATGCCATTTAGATTTAGGATATTTCAATCTAGCCCACTCTAAGAGAATTGATTGAACAGGTCCACATATGGGGATCTGCTAAGGCTCTGCCTATTGGTGGGGAGCTGCGTCTGCACGTGGTGGCAAAGATTTGCCAACAGAGAGTCACCCCTGTTGGCGCTCAGGCCCATTTGGCACATGCGGGGGCTTGAGTCACCCCCTCAAGTTGCACAAGTGGAAAGAGATGACAGGGCTCCTCTGTAGGGTAGCTTTTTCTGCTTCTACCTCAGTTCACTGGTTTCAGTTCAGCAGAGTAACCCTGTCCTCCTCTCCGAGTCGCACAAGTGGAAAAGGAGGACAGAGTTCCTCTGTAGCATAGCTTTTTCTGCTCCTGCCAGTGGAAGCCAAGACTACTGCCACCCGTGCCATGTCTCTCTTCCTCACCTTGTGAGAAAGTTGAACAGAAGGCCCAGCTGAGTCTACACCTGACCCTCATATCCAAATGTTCTACCTCTACCTCGCCTTGTGAGAAAGTTTAACAGAAGGCCCATCTGAGTTTATGACTGACCCTCATGAGCCAGACGTTCTACCAGCTGGGTCCAGCCCAAACTAAGTCTTGCCTCCAGGCCCAAGAACCTTCCCCCACTGGCAGACCCAAACACGTTTCTACCAGCCACCAACCCTTAAAAAATGCCCGTCCGTAATCAACCCCTGTGTTTAACAATGCAACTTGAAGCAGGGCTGGTCGCCGGATGGACCGGGGACCGCTACCCCATCGGCAGTCCTTCCGGTTGGACCGGCCGGTGGCCCAGGCCGGTTCCCTCCCGGTTGCCCCCAGCGCATTTTCGCTGGGGGCTGAATTTTTTATTTTGCCGGCGCGTATGTGTTCCCAAGGCCTCGTGGGGGCGGTCCCTGCCCCGCAATTTCGAAACCAGGTCCTGTAGGCCCGGATTTTGCAAGTACAGAAAGTGGCCAATCTTGGCCGCCGATCGTCACAGATCAGCGGCAAAGATCGCCCACGACCCCATTTCTATAAGAATAACGGGCAGACTATATCCGCCACTGATCTATGCAGATCAGCAGCGGAGAACAGCCATGCGTTTTCCCTAAGATGTGCGTCGGGTAGGCCCCTAATCCAATTTGTCATCTTGTGGTCCAATGGACCAGTTACCATAGGCAACATCTGATGCTCTTTCACCCTTAGCCACGGGACCTAAAATATAGGGCGTTGCTGCACTACTCTCGACATGCACAAAAGACAAAAATCTTGGCGGTGTATCTTTCCGAATTCTAGCGGAAGATTCACTCTCGTTTTGCACATTTCGAGAGTAGTGCAGCGAGGCCCATATACTTCTATCTATCTATCTCGAATGGACCTTGCTCCACTACATGTATCTGGACAGACTGCCAGACAAGATACTTCTGGACTGACGACTCACCTTATGTAGGAACCAACAAACAGAAAACGCTCTGCCTCCACGAGCAGAAAGCTGGAACCATAACTTTTCTGCCGTCGAAATATACTCTGGAAGAGCTATAATTTCGGGCAAGGACCTCCTCTCATTATATGTGGCTCAGCTCGTGGGGTATCAATATCAAATGAAATACTCCACGAAGTGCTCCAGCGATGGCGGGGTCGGATAAGTGAACTTGCTTACTTGACCCTTCCCTGAGGAACCCGTAGTTGCCTGAATATGTCAATGATAACCCCCTGCCCCCCTCTCAAAGTCCCCTGAAAAATGTTGTACCTTAAAAATTTTATTGCGGATTCGGACAGCTCTTGAAGAGCGCAGTCGGAATCTGCCCAAGAAAAAAAAAAAAGAAGATATTTGGGCACTTTTTTTTCAAAACCGGTTTCCCGGTTCACCCCCCATGGTCTGGTCCGGCTCCGGTTGGACCGGGGTAGCTCAACCGGCCGGTTGCCGGCCCAGCACTGACTTGAAGGCCTTAGTGCAGGCCTAGGAGAAACTCCTGAGGGGAGCTCCCGCTTATCCGGATTGTTGGTTCTGAAAATCAAATGACCAGAAGTGAAGAACCTTTGGTAGGTGGGACCTCATGCCTGGAAGATCAAGAGGAACTTTCCACCCCTGCATACCTAGGGAAGTTTCTGCAAGAAGCTTTCCGCATAATTTTATCTGTTTATAGAATAAAGTTGAGAGTGTCTTTTTTGTTGATTGTTCAGTATTTCAAGAGGACCACCTGCGTTTCATTCAATGCGGAGGCAGTTGAAAGGGAGCTCTATCCTTATCATTATCGTCATCACTACTATCCTTCTCCTTATCATTGAGGAACCCACGAGAGACGAACGCAAGTTGTTTGATCATGCCTCGGAAATAGCACCCGATAGAAGGTCTTGACAGCATGCAAGCCTGAAAAAATTTTCAAAATAACTAAAATTCAGCACTAGATTGTGGCATTTTGTATGATACTTGCTGCGCACCTAAAGGAGGAAGAGGATGTACCTGGATGATTCTGAGCAATTGACATGGCCATTGGTAGGCAGGCTTGTGGGCTGTCGGCAAAGAAGAGTGAGACCCCTGGTTCATCCCCCAGTCTGTGGGTTAAGAAGTGCGAGGAAAATGGACAAGGAATGGGAATTGAATCAGTTGATGGAAGGGGAGGGGGAGAAAGAAAATCAAATTGAAATCATTGAATGGGAAAAAAGTTACGATACAGAAGAACAAAATGGCATACACACAAAATGAAACTGAATGCCACCGGAACAGAAACCAAATGAACCAAACCACAACGCAGAAGGAAAACACAAATAGAGTTACAGATTAGATCACCCTCATCATCATGATTCAACTTAAACATAGTAAATACATAAATCATCTATCTATCTAATATGCAAGGAAAATGAGCAATAGCGAGATGACAATAATCAGATTGCACAATCACGTTGAAGGCCAGATACTATCACAGTATCCAGAAAGCAGGAATGCACCAATATAACACCAATGAAGATTCGTAACACTGAAAACCAATGTCAATGAGAGCTTGCTCTCGCTACCACCAACATGAGTGTCCAGGCCCTATCTCCCTACTGGGCGCTCGGCGCCCAGCCTACTTCCTACACAGCTACTCTCTGCCTACTTATTGACAATGCAACTGTTGACGTCAGCAGCCTCCGAAGTACTTGAAGATGTCGCCCATGCAGACCATCGCCAATACCAGGTATGTGCCCTCACATCATCATCATCATCATCATCCCTCTCTCTCTCCCCTGTCTTACTTCCACGTCTTCACTCTATACACCCGAAAACCACCCCTGCGCCTCACTGTAGTCCAAGCCCAACCAGCTATGGAGGCTGGGCTATGGCGCTGCCCTCAGCAGTGCCCTGCTCCCTGCACGACCGCACCCGCTAGCACCTTGCCTCTCAGCGCCAGCAGCAGTCTGCGAGCGTCCGCTCCAGCATTGCTGCCACTAGCATGCGAGTGCCTGAATGAGGCTGGCCGTGGCGAGCTCTTTCCTATATGGAAAGAGCCTGCCTGCCTTCGCAGCCTGACTGGACTGGGCCTGGGCCCAAAAGCTTCTGGTAGGCCCCAGGATGCTGCGCTTGTGTTGCAGCTACTGGGCCTCTTTCGGTTAGGCCTCCCAACTGTCAGTGTATGAGGCTGCGATTCTCGCCCAGGGCCTGCATTCTTGGAAAGGACCAGAAGGCCGTGGAATGTCTTTGCTGCTCGGCCTGTATTTCCCTTCAACCAACTGGCGCGTCACAACTGTCCGGACCCCAAATACGAAATTGACAGCTGAGGGCCTCTCGTGATCAGTTAGGCCTGCCTTCACTTAGGGCGGGCGCAGATGCAACAGGAGCCCCTTAGGCCTGCCGGGGACCCAAATCCTCGCAAATATCTATACTCTTAAAGCAAACGCCAGGTCTCGTGTGATGCTCCCATGCAAGACCACACCAAGCAATGTTGGGAAACCGTTGGCAGCACGGAAACGACTCGGCGAAAATGGCGGTGTGGAGGGCGGGAGAAATCGAGAATGAAAAGGTGCAAGTAAAACGGTTGGATCTGGGGTGGCCGTGCATTTGCATATACAAATATTATACATCCATGAGCACTTGCATGAGGACTTTTAGCACATGTCCAGGTCCGCCCATAAACGCTGGCAGATACATTTAAGATAGAGCTGTTGTGAGTACATGTTTGAGTTTCTTTTTTGTAGTTTCTGTTGGATTTTTTTTCCTTTTTTTTCCCCAAGTAAGATATGTTCTTCTCTTAATCACTTGCCTTCACTTTTTTCTCATCCCTCTTCCTCACACTACTACATGAAAATTACTGCAATCAGACTTGTCTCGTACTTGCTCAGCATGTGTGCAAACAGATGAAGACACGACTTGGCGCATAGCGCCCACACAAAACTCGGAGATAAAACGTGGTCAGGAACACAGCTCAGATTCAAACTTGTCTTGAATGGCTATGGCGCACAGCGCCAGACAACGATTCCCACCCGATCAACTGTATCCACCAGCAACTTATTTGCACACACACACGCACACTAGGATCACCCTGAATATCCTGCACACATACACACTCAACACACACACACTTCCTATCCTATCCTACGTGGAAGCTATGGCTGCCGTCTACCTCCTATGCTAACTTGCGGCTATGGCCACGTCTTCCTCCTCTTAGCCCTCTTCTTCCTCGGACACCTGCAGACCTCCGTAGTACAAGACGCTCTGAAAGCGCTTCCGCATGGCTCACGGGCAGAATGAATGCATGACTTGACGCTCCCACTTTATTTATACTTCGGATCGTTGTTGGTCTGGCCTTTGACCCTGGGCCTGGGGTGTACACTTTGCGACTGGGACTGGGTACCGCTGACTGGACTAGGTAGGACTGGGACTTCCCTTTGCTGACTGTACTCGGACTGCCCCTTGCTGACTCACCTACAAACTGACTCCTAGGACCTACAAAGAGCCAGTTCTAGAGCTTCTAGAAGGCCATGGACTTGACCTTTTGGGACTGTAGCAGGTACGACCTACACTAACCCTATGACTCCTAAGACTAAGGTCTACGAGTCAAACCCACGTGACCGCACTATATACAGTAGCCGAACATACGACTTTCAGGGAGCAGGTCGCGGGTTCAAACACACAGGGTCCAACGGGTACTGTACATGGGTAGAGGGAAAGGTCTACGGATAGAGCCCTGGGTGATGCGTCTATCACCGAAGTAGGTGAAAACCGTTTCACTCCCACTGGCCTAAACTTGAGGTCCTCTGAGAATACTTTAGTGCAAGATAGGACCTTTTCCCTTCCTTTCTCTGTCATAGGCATGGACTATGTCGGGAGCGGTTTCTAGAAGTTCGGTTCTTGTGAACCATCGGTTGTCCTCTGGTTCCGTGGACGAACTCTACCTCCGATTCTAAACACATCCTCTTCCACAGTGAGGTCTATATCGTATGTGCCATCCATATCCGGCGAAATCATCGATGGACGTGACGAAAATTGCTGACTCGTGACACAAGGTAGTAACCTGGATGCATGGAAGACTGGGTATGTGTGGAGGTGTGGTGGAATTTCTACTGTGTAGGAAGGTCCGTCATCTCCACCTTTCACTTCTAGGACAAGCCATGGTCCCTTATACGCAGGTAACAACTTTTGTGAGATGTTTTCTTCTGGGGCGAACTCCTTCGATTTGACCCATACTATGTCGGTCACTCTCACAATTTCCTTTTCATGTTGTAATGCAAACTCTTTAGTTTCAGGTGGCAGTCTCTGTATTTGGTCACGGTCCAGTCCTTCAAACGACCTTCGTGGTCTAAAGGACTTATGAAGTTCGTTAGGAGTCCGACAAGTAGCTAGATGAACACTGTTATTGTACTTTAGGAAGCATCTCATCCCAGTTAACCTGATCTGGTCTAATGTACATCCTGAGTATCTGTTGCAGGATCTTATTCATTTGTTCATTCTGGTCGTTGGTCTCTGGATGACGGCTAGATGACAGGAGTAACTTAGAGTCGTAGACTCGCATAAGTTAGTGCCAGCGCTGACTAGTAAACCGTGTATCCCTATCGCTAACTATGGATAACGGAATACTGTGTTCACTTACCCAAGAATCGAAAAACTTTTCTATGACTAACTTTGTACGTGCCTTAGAAGACAAAAGGACAAAAACTACATACTTGCTAAAGCGATCTACTATAACCATAACGTGGCTCTTGCCATGCCTACTCCTAACCCCAGCATCCATAAAATCGATGGACACAAACTCTCTGGGTCCTGAAGGGATAGGTGAGGGTTTGAGAAGACCTAATGGGGCTCGCGTCGTAGTTTTGTTGCGCTGGCATACTTTACAACTGCGGACGTGTTTTATGCAATCAACTTTCATGCCAAGCCATGTGTAGGCACGGGTCAGGTTGGCTAATGTTTGTTGCCAGCCAAAGTGCCATTTGTATTGTGGCATTCCCCTAGGATCAAACTCCGGATCTCTTCACTATTAGGAATGCACAATCTATCTACGACGTCTGTCTTCTCGAATAGTAACCGTTTGTAGTGCGGCAGTTAGGTTCACTATCTCGAGCCTCTCTTACTCTCTTCATAAGGTCACTATAGATAGGGTCTTGAGCATATGCGTCTTTGACCTTTTGCTGCAAGTCAGTACCTATGTCTAGATAGTGAACTATAGCTCCAAAGTAGTCGACTCTCCAACTTAAAGCGTTTGTTACCACATTCTACCTACTTCCCTTTAACGGGTTTGAGCTCAAAGTCAAATTGATTTATTTCTGCAGCCCACCGGTTTTCACCCGAAAATAACGTCCAGGCGTTATATTAAACTTACCCTAAAAAAATAAGATTTTCGTTTTTACTCACTTTTTTTCAAATAAAATGCCCCGTCGAATAGAACGCTCGGGCATTATATTTGAATGTTCCATGGGCAGAGTGCCTTGAAAAGGTAGTATACATGGGTCTTAGAGGGCGGGGAAAGGGGTATACATGGGTTTGAAAGAGGGTTGAATGGGGTTTTGACTCCAAGGGGTATATTTCGGCTTGATTTTTTGTTTTTATTTTTTATTTCCGAGTTTATAAGGAATTATGAAGTGACCCTGAGCCAAAAAGTTGGTTGCACTCCAATCTTGGACAACATACTTTTTTTACACATTTTTTTGATTTATTGTTTTTTCATAACTTTGGGGCCTCACCGAAGTAACCACAAATTTACTGAATATAACGCCCGAGCATTATAAATGAATATAACACCCACCGGGCGTTATATTTGTACACAAAGCCCGGACGTTATTTTTGGGTGAAGACGGTAGTAAGGGTTTGAGGTAAAAGTCAAATTGATCTATTTCTGCAGCCCACTTAGTAAGCCTAGGTGTCATCTTAGCTTGCGTCTTCAACCACCTGAGTGTCTCGTGGTTTGAATAAACTTTGAAGTGCCTCCCAAGCAAGTAGTGTCTCTAGTGATCTAACACTTGGGGTTGAATTATTGCTATCTCCCAAGCAAGTAGTGTCTCTAGCATTCTTAACTCTCCCTCTTTCTTGGGGATAAATAAAACAGGTGCTCCAAACGGAGACGAACTGGGCCTAATTCAACCCTTATCGAGGAGCTCGTCTAACTACTTGCACAACTCCTCTAACTCTTTAGGAGACATTCTATAGACTGCTCACTTGGGAGTTTTACTGCCAGGTTTTATCTCAATGCGATGATGGATGGGACGAGGTACTACTCATGAAGGAGCCTCTGACAAATCTGCGTATTCGTCCAAGAATTTGGCAATAATGGGGTTGGTCGGTTGCTCTTTCTTAGGCTCAGTAACTGGCCTAACATAGGCTACAAAAACCTGATCTTCTAACTCTTCCTTTTTGACTAATCGCGCAAACGCAAGAGCACTGAGACAGCAATGTGCAAGGGAATTATCTATTCCTGACACATGGAACAGGCGGGCCTTCTTGACGCCACCTGAAGGACAAGGAAACCTACACTCGTGCTCTTGCAAATGCAGTGTGGCTCCTGCTGCCTCTCCCCAATCTATTCCTAACACCATATCAAAAGGGAGATTCTCTTGAATGAGGAGAGTCAGGGAATGGAGAACCCTCTCTACCTTCCCATCTGCCTCTAGGTGAAAATATGTCTGGATTCCCTCGAGATAATGCTCAATCCGCATCGTGCGGTTGTCGGCGAGGATACTGGCTACGGGTTCTTCGAGCTTTTGGATTTTCAGGCCAAGCTTACGCTCCGACAACACTTCTACACGGCTCACGGGCAGAATGAATGCATGACTTGACGCTGCCTCTTTATGTATACTTCAGATCGTCATTGGTCTGGCCTTTAACCCTGGGCCCGGGGTGTACACAGTCCCACACGGTACTTGCTGACAAGACAAAGTGCTACCAGGACTGAGTACCGCTGATTGGACTAGGTGAGACTGGGACTGCCCTTCACTGACTGTACTCAGACTGCCCCTTGCTGACTCACCTACGAACTGACTCCTAGGACCTACGAAGAGTCGGTTCTAGAGCTTCTAGAAGGTCGTGGACTTGACCTTTCGGGACTGTAGCAGGTACAACTGAAACTAACCCTATGACTCCTAAGACTAAGGTCTATGGGTCAAACCCATGCGACCACACTATATACAGTAGCCGAACATACGACTTTCAGCGAGCAGGTTGCGGGTTCGGACACACAGGGTCAACTACGTGACCGCACATTATTGTTTACTCATTCTTTGAGCAACTACTAGTCTCCGTCAAGTAGGAGCCTAGCCAATAGGTATACAACCTTGAAGCTTCTCCTGCCCATTGATCACTGAGAAACGAAAACGCAGATGATCCATATACATCCCTATCTCGTCTTTTCGATCTGTTAATCAGGACGGGAGGTCATTGTCCAACTAAAACCAGCCTATGCTCATCTGCATCACTGAATACACCGGGAACCACTACTTGATCATTGGAAGATGCCACTTAGAGAAGTCTAGTCGTTTTTAGTATTCTGAATAAGAAGGGACACATGATCCTTTTTGTCTTAGCGCAACATGATGTCACCTATGCAATGTCACATTCGAGTAGCACATAGCAAACTGAGTAGAATGAGTTTCGTTTCGAGAGTACTCTGGGTATTGAGAATGATTGGGCTTTTGCTTCGATTACTGAGCTTGGCAATATCTATGACTCCCCAGATCAGACACGATGCGACTCTGGTCTTTTTGGTTAGTCCTGCTACAAAAGTCGATCGTCAACCACCTATAGTCAAGTGACGGTTCACAAGGGTAATACTTGAAAAGTTACTTATAGCAGTCATGCTTGAGCTGCGCGTACAACACAGCCATGTACAACTTTTGACCACATATCGCACTATGTGTCTAAGGTTTTAACCCTAGGCAAAGCATGCACGAATCATGCTCGTACCATCTCACGTTCGTTCGTAAGCCAAGATGCCACTGGTTGATTCCCTTGTTCATATACAAAACACACGTAGTTCTAAACTATGACGAAACCAAAGCAGAAGGGGTAACCACCAAGCGCAGCAAGGGAAAAGAGATTGAATAGCATGGCCCCAAAGTTAGCTAACCAAACCAGAAGGATTTCCAGTGATGAATTATACACTGCTTGAATGGCTTGTCAAAATATTACAGAAAATAAATCGACAAGTGCCAGGAGAAAGTTAGCAAGCAAGTAGGCGATCTTCCTCAAAATTATCTTCCTCATTCCCATCAATCAGAACAAGGTGTTTTTCCGATAATCATATTTTCTTCCCTGTCCCAGTGAAGCGGTGGCTTTACCAGTCAATCAGTTTACCGCCCATGCTTAGTTACCATTGCTCACTAATTATGGGATTATGTGTACTCACTTAGCCTGGCTGAAAGTTGACTCTATTATCATACACCATCAACTGTAAACACATGGTTACACATGATTATGCAAGGAAAATGAGCAATAGCGAGATGACAATATTCAGATTGCACAATCACATTGAAAGTCATATCGTATCACAGTGTTAAGAAAGCAGCATTGCACCAACATGACACCAATGGAGAATCATAGCACTGAAAAACCAATGTCAATGAGAGCTTGCTCTCGCCACAACCAACATATGTATCCAGTCCCTATCTCCCTACTTGGCGCTCGGCGCCCAGCCTACTCCCTACACAACTACTACTAGCCTACTAATTGACAATGCAACTATTGACGTCAGCAGCCTCCGAAGTACTTGAAGATGTCGCCCAAGCAGACCATCGCCAATACCAGGCATGTGCCCTTACATCATCAACATCATCCTTCTCTCTCTCTCTCCCTCGTCTTACTCCCACGTCTTCCCTCTTGAAACCCGAAGACCACCCCTGCGCCTCACTGTACATCCAAGCCTGCCAGCTATGGAGGCTGGGCTATGGCGCTGCCCTCAGCAGCACCCTCCTCCTTGCACGACCGCACATGCTTGCACTTCGCCTCTCAGTGCTAGCAGCAGCCCATGAGCTTCAGTTCCAGCAGCGCTGCCGCCAGCATGCAAGTGTCCGAATCACTGGCCAGGCCGCGAGCTCTTTCCTATATGGAAAGAGCCTGCCTCATTCGGCAACCTGGCTGGACTGTCCTGGGCCCATAAGCTTCCGGTAGGCCCCTGGATGTTGCGCCTCTTTTGCAGCTACTGGGCCTCATTTGGTTGGGCCTCCCAACTGTCTATATATGAGGCTGCGATTCTCGTCCAGGGCCTGCACCGTTTTGGAAAGGCCTGGAAGGCCTGGGATTTTTCCTCGCTGCTTGGTCTGTGTTTCCCGCAACCAACTGGCGCGACAAAACTGCCTGGACCCCAAATATGACATTAACAGTTGAGGCCTCTCGTGATTTGTTAGGCCCGCCTTCACTTAGGGCGGGCACATTCGCAGCAGGGGCCCCTTAGGCCTGCCGAGGACCCAGATCCTCACATTCCCTCCTCCTTTTCTTCGATAGTCCTCTGAGAAGTTCTTATGTAGCAGGCTGCTTCCCTTCCAGCTTTTTCTCATAACTTGAGATAATTTGGGGAGCAGTCTTCACTAATTCCTCTCTTGTGAACCACCGGTCTTCTTGAGGATCAATGTGATGTCTGAACCACACTCGGTATTGCATCTGTGGCTTTGGCAGTCGTCCCCTTCCTGGAGGTTTGGGCACGGGCATCAGCTTGTGCTCGATGATATCGTCAATGTCCACATGTCCGTCCATGGTTGAGGGCAGCATTGATCTCCTAGAGGGAAACTGGTCTGTGGCAGCGAAAGGTGCCAACTTGGATGCATGGAAAGCAGGGTAAGTGCGTAAGTGTGCAGGAACGTGAATCACGTATGAAGGTCCATCCGGTTGGTCCCCTACAATGTCCAAGATCTCCTAGGGCCCAAAGTATTGTGGCATCAGTTTACGTGAAATCCCAAACTCCTGACCCAGTTCAGATGACTTTACCCAAACTTTATCACCTGCTTGAAAGTTAGCGGGTCGTCTATGTTTATTCTCAGATGCGATCATAGCATCCTGAGACTGTCTAATATGTTCGATGACCTGTTGCAGCATCTGTTAATAATTAACAGCAAACTCTATGCTGCCAGGTGCTGCAGTGGGTTGCCTTTCTGGTAGCAGAAAGTCAAGTGCAGTTTTGGGCTTCCAACCAAGGTGCAACTGGTTGGGAGTCATACCAGTAGTATTGTGCACAACATTGTTGTACAGGTTGGCAACGAGAGGTAACTTCTCATCCCAGTCATCCTGACTTGGCTTAATGTAATGTCGAAGAAGGTGCTGTACTACCCGGTTCATCTGTTCTGCCTGGCCATTTGACTCAGGGTGATTCCCTGACGTCATTTGCAGCTTGGTACCCATCTGCTCAGTTGTCGCTTGCCACAGTTCGCTGGTAAATCTTACATCCCTATCACTTACTATCGACGTAGGTAGTCCAAAATCCCTAACTATCCAGAAATAGTTTGATGACATAGTCAATTTTAGCAGTTTCTGGCAGAGCGATAAGTCTTGCATACTTAGAAAAGCGGTCTACTATCACGAAGATGTGCCTTTTTCCAGACCTGCTGGTCACAAGAGTATCCATGAAATCCAGGGACACACTCTGACCACGACCTTCAGGAATCGGCAAGGGCTGCATGAGCCCAAGCGGAGCCCGAGTCCTAGGTTTGTCCCTTCAGCAAACCTAACAGGTTTCAACGTACTTTTCCTCATCTTGCATCATAGTGGGCCACCAAAATTTCTGCACTAAGTTAGCTGAAGTCTTTTTATAACCAAAATGTCCAGTTGCATCATGACACTCACCTAGAAACAAACTACGCAAAGATTCTCTATTAGGCACACACAGTCTTTTATTCCCTGCCTTTTCAAGAAACAACAAGTCGTCTACCATCGTAAATTCATCCAAAGTCAGTTTGTCCTTCGCTTGGAATTTATGAATGATCTCAGACATAACTGGATCTTGTTGATAGGCTTCCACCAATGATCGAATTAGATCGTTAGATATGCCAAAGTCAGTAACTAACGCGCCCAGATAATCTGCCCGACGAGATAATGCATCAGCCACTTTGTTGTGCTCTCCCTTGATTGGGTCAAGTTGATAGTCATACATGTCTATCACTTGTATTCATCGCTTGAGTGCATCAGAGAGCACAGGTTGTGTCTTGATCCAATGCAAGGTCTCATGGTCAGATCTCACGTAAAAGAATCTGCCCAGGAGATAATGTCTTCAATGGACCAGCGCTCTATATAGGGCATAGAGCTCACGCTCATACGTGGACTTTGCTAGCTTTTGAGATGGCATCTTCTTACGCATATACTCGATTGGTCTCAACTTTGGCTCCTCCTTTTGCGCAAGGACCGCTGTAGGGACCTGTGGGTCCCGAATAACGTCCCGACACTCGAGAGCCTGTATATAGCCAAGTTGTGCACGACAAAGAAATCCGGAGAAAGGAGACGAGAGAGAGAGAAAAAAGACAAAGGACTAGGACGGGATTGCAGGAAGGAATGATGCCCTGGGCTAAATACCGCAGGGTGAAGGACTCGGCAATGACAATCAAGTAAGTAATAACACAGGGGCACATAGGGGCATAGCATGGGGTCAGGAGGGTCATTCGAATTCGGCATGGCAAGAACCCGAGGGGCCATGAACCAAGCAAGCTGGACGCGGCAGGTGGCAAGATAATATTGATGCCAAAAGGTGGACGCCCCTGGTGGCCGCGAGACACTAGAAGGTAAGGGCCACAACGAGGTGCCAAGGCCATAAGGGAAGGGGGCCTTGACGACCGGAGGGCACTAGGAGAAAGAAGGGACAAAGTGTCGAGGACCACCGACGGGACAAAGTGTCGGGGGCCACCGACGGCACGAAGTGTCGGGGACCACCGACGGGACAAAGTGTCGGGGGCCACCGACGGGACGAAGTGTCGGGGACCACCGACGGGACAAAGTGTCGAGGGCCACGACGGGACAAAGTGTCGGGGACCACTGACGGGACAAAGTGTCGGGGGCCACCGATGGGACAAAGTGTCAGGGACCACCTATGGGACAAAGAGAAGGAGACCACCGACGGGACAAAGTGTCTAGGACCGCCAGGTGGGACAAGTACCGAGAACTAGCATGGGGCAAGTGGCGGGGACATGAGAAAGTCTCAAGAAGGATTGAGGAGCAACATGAGGGGAAATAACTAAAACAAGGTATTGACGATCAAGAATATTAGCACCATCAGTGCAAGCACTAGTGGAAGCAAACGGGAAGACCAAAAGGAAAAGAAAAAGTAAAGAAACGAGGAGGAGGAGGCATGGGAGCAATCCGAAAAATCTCGGATTGACCCCCCTCAAGAAAATGGAGTTAAAAAAGACTCCATGTGAAAAATAGGCCTCCGGGAGAAAATCAGAATATGAGGGGTCACTGTGTGAGAGAAAAAGAAGTAAAAAGAGGCTCCCATGGGTATGAGGGAGCCACAGTGGCAATCCGAGATATAACGGACTGCACCATGGGCATAGGGAGGGCCAAAACTAAAAGAAAGGGCCTAGAAAAAACCTTAACGGCTACTTGACACTAGGCATGCTAGAAAAAGAAAGAAAAAGAAAAAAAAAAAGTGGGAGAATAAGACAAGAGGAGTGAGAGGGAGTGAGTGAGTTGGCTGCCAGTAGGGACTGTCACAAGTAGGGATAAAAAGAAAGAAAAAGAAAAGAAAAAAAAAAAAAAAAGCCTTAACGGTAAAAAACGGTCACTTGGAAAGATACATCCGTGACCAGATACATTCTGGAATATAGTGGTTGCAAAGGACTATGATATTCTCTTGATTTTGCAGAGGCCCCATGCCACCGAGATACAACGGATTGCATGGGGGAAGATAAACACATGTTTCATGTGCATCCGGAGCCAATATTGAGTCCGGCTGCACTTGGAAGTTGGTCGTTTTTTTTCCCTTCAGTTTTGGGCTAGTTGTGGGGCAATGGGGCTAGGAGATTGACCCCTATTGCAGTCCGAGTTACAACGGACTGCATGGGGAAGGGAAAACATATGTTTTAGGTGCATCCGGAGCCAATATTGAGCCCGGATGCACTTGAAAATTGAGCACTTCATTCTCTTTCAACTTGGGGCAAGTCATGCGGCTGTGGGATTAGAGAAAAGACCACAGTTGTTGTCCGAGAAATAACGAATTGCGTAAGGATGCCTAGTCCAAGAGAAAATGAGCCATAGCAAGCCCGAAAGTCTAGAAAAAAGTGATTTCGGCATAAGGCAAATAAAAACGGTAAACGGCAACCGTGAGATGCGATCTCGCGGCCAAGAATAATCGGCACACATGGGGCTTTTCAGGAGGGGATATTGGAACTTACAAGGACAAGGAGGTTCCAAAATAAAAATGGGACGACATCCGGGACGATGCCGGGGACTAAATGGGCCCAAATAAAAATAGCCAAAAAATGGGACATGCGCCGATGGGACTACCGGCGGGACAAAAAAATGAAAATAGAACAGAGGAAAGTGGCGAGGAATTGAGATGTCCCCAGGGAACCACAAACCAACAATGGTCACACAAAGCAAACGGCACCGTCGAGACCAAGATCTAGACGGTGGAGAATATTAGCACCACTAGTGGGATTAAGTGGGAGAGTCGTGAGAGAAAAGAAAGCAAAATAATGATGATGGGAGGGTTGCCCAGCAGTCCGAGATATCTTTGACTAGCTAGGCATGAGAAAATAGAGCCCCAAAGGGTTCCACTAAAAAAAAAGGTTGTCAAAAGAAAATTGGAGCAAAGGGGGGTCTAAATTGAGACTAACGAAGGCAAAACGAAACCCCCATGAGCATGGGGGTGTCATTATTGAAATCCGAGATATAACGGTCAACTGCTGAGTCTGAGCTATAGATGAGGATCCATGACCTAGAAAAAGACTCAACAACCACTTGACACTTGTCACATCAGAAATAAAAAAAAAGAACAGAAAAGTGAGAGAAAATGGAGGAAGAACGAGACAAAGGGGGAGAAGAGAGTGGGGGGGAATGTGCTGGCTTATTGGGACTGGCACAGTAGGGACAGGCAGGTCCCTACTGTGACCTCATCCCTCCACATTTAGTGGAGGGCAATCCGGATTGCAAACATATGACTCTTGGGGCAATATCTCTGCAAAATCTGAATTAAAAAGAGAACATTGAGAGAAAATGCAAAGGGAAAATGACCGTTTTTTTTTTAGGCCATTGATATGAGATTTAGATCCAAAGAGGAGGGAATATGGCCATTTTTGAGAAGGTCAACTCAAACAACTCAAACGGCCAACTCCAGAATGAGTTGGCAGCCCAAAATGGAAAGAAATAAAAGAAAAAAAATGACAAAATTGTGCATTTGGCCCAAACGGAGGGCCAGATGCACCAAAAATTGAAAAAGTGAGCCTAAAGGCTCAAATTTGAAGCAAGGATCACCAATGGGTAGCTCGTTATATTGTTGGCCTCAGCCAAATCCAAGGCTGAAATAGCACCGAGGCATGGGAAAATACCTCGGGCTACCAAAAATGAGGTAAAAACTGAAAAAATTTCTTTCAAATCAGGCTGCCCCTTGGGAATTTGGACTCGAGGGGGCAACATTTTGAAAAGGAAAAGGAGGCTGAAGGAGGCCAAAAGGCAATCCGAGTTGGTACCAACCACTCAGACTGCATGTACTTGGCCAAAATAAGGCCCAGGTACCCCCGAAGGGGCCTAATGGTGGGTTTTTGCCTTGGGGGTACCTCGGTTCACTTTGAGGCACTTGGGGAGGCTCATATGCTGGCCGGTACTCCGGTTTCAGCCTACATAAGCTGAGGGAGGGGCCAGGCGATGTACCGGGTGGAGTCCGCACCCACCACAGGGCATTGACAATGCCCTGCCGGATCATTACAACCGTTCCGGAACTAACCGCGAGGTCTTCATAACTGCACTCGCAGAATAATAGAGAGTCCCAACTCTCTTGAAAGGAAGAGGTCGGATCCAAGAAAATACCACTCGGGAGGAACGATTCGCGAGGGATGCCTTTATGACAAGACGGGGTCCCGGGAGGCTTGGACTAGACCTACCTGCCAGAAGTGAGGTGGTACCTCAACAATGACACCCGTCTCGTAATAGCAAAAGGTCAGAGTAAGTAGAAGGATGACGTGTTGCCTGTCGAGGAGGGACTGATCACCCTTCCTTCTAGGAGCAAGTGGGATGACGTTCTTGACTCAGTTGGTGGGCCAAGGTTCCGTACCTCCGAGTGAGAACCTGTCGTGCGATGGGGACATAGCATTTTCATGGATGAGAGTCGTTGCATGTGTAGCGCCCCAAGGCTATGTATCCCCCGCAGCCATGGCCGCGGTGTCAAGCGCATCGGTCCGACACCGCACAAAACGAGGCGGGACCCTCTCGGCCGCATCCCACAGGAGTCGGTCTGATCCTCGTCGCGAATACACATGGAGCTTCTGCAAACCGCTCCGACCGAGTTTACTAGTCATACCTCTTGTGAGCCCCTACGACAGAATAGGGCCTACGCGAGGCATGACTTACCTCCACCTTACGGGAGTTGTCACCTCCTTTCGGTGGGCGTATCCACGCCAAGCTACTAGTCCACAGTACGAAAGTTAATCAGATGCAATCGCAGAGGTGAACCAGCCAAGGGCGTTTCTCGTTCGCTGTAGCATAGGGGGTATGAGCAATTTTACGCCTCTATCGAACCCTCACGCAAACCGACGTCTTGGGGGGTAGAGGTCCCAAGCGCGACTCGTCGTCGGTCGACTAGGACGCATCCCACACACCACGCGTACAACACTCTAAAGAACATAAAAATAAAAACACACACACATACACATACATATGCAGAACGATACATAACAAACAACGAGACAACACTCCTAGTCCCTTAGTAACCATCTCATAACTCTCCGATGTGGGAATCGGATAGGCGTCGCGCGCGAGACTTAGTATAAAACCGCGCGGATGCAGGGCTAATTTCATATTGACTCGGAATGCAAGCATACGCAAGCAGTCGCAATGATGGCGTACTATGTAGTACCCATACTCATGCGGTCCTCGTTAATCTCGAGGGCATTCGACACTCAAGTGTCGGCTGGCACGCACCTTGAGGGAATGATCTCTCGACGCTGGACAACCACCAAGTGCGGGTGAGAACCACACCCTCTTTTGCACCCTGTGGAGAGTGGGTGGTACACAGGTTCATACCTGTGGTGGCAATCGTCTTTTAACGCCTTGGAGACCAGCTCCATCATCTAGGGCCTGAAGAGAAATCAAGGGGTTTGACTTTGATGGCTGTCACGGACTGCAACGTTCAACTATATAAACTCTAAAAAGCAAGGGAAAAAAGAGAACCCCCCCTTTTCTCTCAAAAACATAATTTGTTTAGCCCTTACGTCCGGTCACAGTAGACCGCGCGAAACACTCAAGGCATATGTATTTAAATATATATAAAGGGTTATAATTATGTGACGATCACTTCTCACAATCACAGTGGGACTCCTCTCAGCCATATATATGTATATGATCGCAGGCAGTGAAATCCAAAGTCCGAACTACCAAACATACCTGCAATCACATCAAAGATTCAACCAAAAGTCCATGCACTACACGGGGTCAACTTCAACCATTCTCTGCACTTACACCCCTCGCTTTAGCCATGCAAGCCTCACTCTTGTGCAACTCCTCAAAACAAAATACTCAGTACTTGTCTTTAAATGACCATTCAAAAGTCCGGGCGAAAACAAAACAAAACAATTCAAATCACAAGACTAAAGTTTTTAGGTTGAGTGGCAAGAGTAGATTGGAGTTGCGTCGTAAACCGATGAATTGGCAACCGAGTTGTTATCAATGATAACAGAAGATGATCCTTATAGAATCAAGTTGAATCTAGTCCAAATCTTGAATCAAACGATCAAGAGGACCTGTAACACAAGGCAGGTCAATCCCCAAGCTAAATCTATAAGCCTATGGAGAATAATTTTCATATCACAATCTCACTCAAGGTTCTCCTACAAACTATCACAATCTCACTCAAGGTTCTCCTACAAACTATCACAATCTCACTCAAGGTTCCCCTACAAACTAAGTCTAAGCCTACCTCTAAGTCAGTGCCCAGAGAAAGGTAGACCCTGACACAGTCTCCTCTATACAGAGTGGATTGTCAGACCGCCACCTGTCAAAATATAATCGAACTCCTTTAAACTAAGAAAATTTCGACAGCGCTTTCTGTAAGAAAAGTGTCTTCTCAGAATTTATACTAACTCAAATATGAAAACAAAAACAATCTCTACTTTTGAAAAGTCAAATTTTGTCCAACTCCCTGATTTAGTAAAAATTTGGGCAACACTCCCTTTATAAAAGAAGACTTTCTAGATTTTTACTAAGTCAGATATGAATCAGAAACAAGACCTGAGTTCAACTAAGACAAATTTTAACTAACTCCTTAGATTTGTAGAAATTTTGGTAGCACTCCATTTAAAAAAAAAATTAATCCAAGATTTATACAAAGCTAAGTTCATAATCTAAAGTGACTTTGACTTCTCAAAGTCCAATTCTAGTCTAACTCCCTGAAGTAGCAAAAATTTTGGCAGCACTCCCTTTGGAAAAGGAGGCTTTCCAGATTTTTACTAAGCCAAAAAGTCAGACAAACTGAACCTTGAAAAAAACAAAATATGACTAACTCCTTGGTTTTGTAGAAATTTCGGCAGCGCTTCCTGTAGAGAGAGTGGTTTACTAAGATTTATACAAGACCAAATATAATAAAAGATCCCCGAAAATGCAGGAATTGACCTAAGTAAAATAAACTTGGCTTAGAAACTAACTCCTATGACTCTAGCACGTGGCGAGCAACTAAAGCAACTACCTATCAATTAAAACTTAGACTAAGTAGTGAACTCACTCAGTCACATGCAATGCCAAACCATAAAGGTAAGTACTCTCACCGCCCCATAGTCAACCTTGTCAAACAATATGACTAGGTTAACCAGCCTAGTCGCCCTGTACCATTTAAGTATCCAAGATATATATGACTGTTTGCACTTTGTCTTTTAAGGCAACATATGACTGTGCGAGGCAACGCCCGCTTAGCCCCTACGGGCCCTTATTTGTAGCAAGGTCGGCCGCCCTAAGTGAAGGCAGGCACGACAGACCCTCAGGGCCTCGTTTTTCAAGGTACCCCGCATCTGGGGAAATTCAGGCAGTTGCGCAGCGCCAGTTGGTTGAATGAACTCAGGCCCTGGGCCGCCTGTGTGAATGAATGTAAAGCAGACCCTGGGATGGATACGGGTACCGGGCCAAGCACAGGCCGAAAGCAGTTGGGCACATGCAACCACTTCAGGCCCAAGGCCTGCGTTCTTCGTGATTGGGCCTCAGGCTACCGGGGGCCTACTGGAAGCTTCCTGGACTGGACGCAAGCAGGCCACTTCGATATAGAGAAGGGTCTGCCTCCTGATTGGGCATTCGGGGGCTGGCTGCATGCTGCGTGAGCGCTGCTGCGCAATTCGCTGGCTGGCTGGCACTCACGCTCTCACGGGCGAGTAGGAGGGAGCACGCAGCCATAGCCAAGCTGCGCTGCTTTATGCTAGGTGAAGCGCAGGGTGGTCCTTGGGGTGCTAGTGGCATCTGTGCGGTGTGGATCGGGGTTGTGAGTGTTACGAGAGACATACTTGGTGCTGAAGCGTGCGACATTGGTCGCCATATGCTTGTACTTCGGGAACGTTGTTGATGTCATCATTCTGCTTCGTAGTATAGGCTAGATAGGATCTGCCACATGTAGTCTGGGCGCCGAGCGCCAATAGGATATCAACTCTGGTTCGTAGTTGATGATGATGGGACTACTTCAGCATTGTCAATTTTGAACTCTTGGTATGTTCTTATTTGGTGTATCTCGTGATGCAAGTCTGCTGTGGTTCGAGGTCAAGACTATCTGGGCTCATATGTATGATGCTGTTTGATTGATGAAGTTCGCTAATGCTCATCTTCCTTACAATTCGGTATCGGAGCTGTGGTACGATTGCGCTCATCTGGCGCTTGTCTTCTGCCTTATGCGGTACATACATGCGGTCTGCTGGGTGAGTTTGGCCGTAAGGTAGTGTGTAGTGAGGAGGGTGGAGACGAGTGGAAGGTGAACCAGGTGGTGAGGGGCATCGCCTGGAAGGCTAAGGTGTAAGAATTGGGTGTTCGCAGTGTGATGAGAACTATCTGTTGGGTGATTGAGGCTGAGGTGGAACAGCGAAATGCTGGTTGTGCCGATGTTGTGACTGGTCATCACAATCATCTTCAGGTCATCTGGTGAGACTATCTCCGTGGTTAGGGGCAGCATGAACGAGGTACGTTGCTCTTAACCTTACCTACCCTCTTCATCACTTCTTACCGTGAGGTTGTGAGTTCTGTCTTRAGAGTCCTCTCATCGTGAGGTGTCGTGTGCGCTCAACCTTGAGAGTCGTGATTGTTCACGTGGAGCATCTAGGGGAAGACGGGCGGAGCTTCTTGAAGGGCCCTGGACGAAGCACTGGGTCACGGTCACCATGCCAACCCACTGGGTGTAGTACACGCATGCTTCGCTGCAAGTCATTGGTTCTGCTGCTTGCGCATGATAGGGGTTAACTCGAGTGTGGCAGCCTCGACAAACGCTTACCAGACCGTCTATAAACATTTCTGGCTGGGGACTCGGCTCTGATCTGGTTGTGATCGTCGTCCTGCTGCGACGTAAAATAATTCCTGATGTCACTTGGGGGCGGACGTTAAATTGCCTCTTGATCAGCCAGATCATCCGAGTGGAACGCTYGTCGGCGTACGAGGGTAAATAASAGTGTTGTGGCTGCCTTGCTCGACGATAACCCGGGGCACAGGGGTGGGACCGGATTGCACACCTTTGAGACACGCTTGGCTTCTGATGCGAAGAAACGAGACACCGTGACTTTGAGAAGAACAAAGGGAGAGGTAGGTTCCAGGTGATAAGTTCGGGTCTTAATTCCATGTTATGAACAGACCCAGTCAGTCAACATTATTTTTATTTTTGATTAGTTAGATGGACAGCCATGTGACATCTGACAGACAACATTAGTTTAGAATATTGTTTATTCCTGATGCTTCTTCTATTTGAGAACTAATCTTACTAAAAATAGTATTGATAGTAGGAATTTGACTTACCTGTTGACCCCAAATGAGATCTGTTCCAAAATAGCCACCAATAATTAGTTGGTCTGTGCACTACGCTGCGGTAGGCATCTTGAATGATCTAGTGTAGGCGGTGCACAGTGTTGTAGCCTATGAGCGACAGTGAGGACACCGGAGAGGACGACCGCAAGATCTTGCGATCAGCTAGAGGCCCGATATCTCACGTGTCCTTAGGACCGGGGGGTGATAGGGAACTGTTCCGCCGACAGCGGGAGAGGCAGCAGCAGAGGAGAGCTAGAGCAGCCGAGGCCAACAGGGCATTAGCTAGCGAGGCCGGTGCTACAACAGCCATGGCTACCACAACCATGAGCACGTCTGCACAACAGACTTCCCCAGCCGGTAGTTCAGGAACCGCCGGGTCCACGGTCGTGCAGACCGTGAGTCAGTCCACTGGCTTAATGGCAAGCCAGCCCGCGGTGTTATCCCCTGAGGATGTCGCCATCCAGCAGGCACCCCTGCAAGAGGCACAGTTACAGCAGGCATTAGGACAGATAAAGAGAGAGAAAGAAATGATGATTAGAAGGAGAACCAGGATGCAACAGAGAGGGGCAGACATAGAGGAGTTAGAGACGATGGACCTGACGCATATGGATGATGATGTGAAGGTAGTTAGGAGGGCCCTGCTAGGCGTAATTGAGATGCAGGAGTATCAAACTACCATCCTTCAGGACATTCAACAAAGCCTAGCCGTGTTGGCAGGCCGTGCTCAGGCAGCACCATCACCAGCAGGGCCTGGTGCCTGGCCCGTGCCATATCCTCCTCTTTCTGTTCCACCGGTGACTGGGTATCCCCATATGTAGCCCCTTCAACGGTTGCTATCGTTTCCCTGGGCATGCCTCTGTCAGGAGGGGTAACAGCAGGGAGTAGTTTGCAGGTTCCTGTTCAGACAGTGTTTACTCCAAGTCCGTCACAGGTTGCAATCACCACGCAGCCTGCTGTCTCGCAGCCAGTGCAGCATCAGGGCACACAGCCTCAGCAGCTAGCACAACAACCTGTTCCACCGGGTCCACAGCCTAGAATGATGCAGGGACCGGGACAGACACAGTGGGTTCCAAAGACGGCCATCGCCGCTCCCAAACCTTTTACAGGGGATAAGAGAGGCGAGGACCTCGACACATGGTTGAGGGCCGTGCCRGTCTACGTCAGGTGTMAAYTCACCTTGCCACACGAAGAAGTGCTTGTGGCTGCTTCCTACCTGGAGGGTAGTGCAGYGAGATGGTTGAGTGGGTTAGTGCAACTCCAGGGGTACGGTCATGACTTCCGCTCTTGGGCAGCCTCTCAGAAATTGGAAGACTTCCTAAGAATGGTGGAAGAAAGGTGGCATGATCCTCAGGAGGCTCAAAAGGCCACTGATGTGACACACGTGCAGATGGCACGTGTGACGATGGTGAGAGAGAGAGAGAGAGAGAGAGAGAGAGAGAGAGAGAGAGAGAGGAGATGGACACACGAGAAGCAGCAGTTGAGTGAAGGTCCAGTCCGGCCAATGAATGAACGAACAACTGAATGAATGAACCTGCCGCCCTGGACCTAGGCCAAAGTGATATACCGGCCTGGGTCCAGTAGCGGAATAACCTGGTACCGGACCAGGGTCAGGCTGGCGGCCTGAAACTGGTCTGGCCTCACTGCCGGGCCGGAGGGATACCGCTCCACGATCCTCGGACCTGTGAATGGATCCAGAGATACATCAAAACACGCTATCCGCTGAAAGAGCGGGAACCCAAAAGGAACGGCCAAAGAAAAATAATCCTAAATGCGGAGCAAACTCCATGCAGGAAAAAGGGATGCAATGCAGACTAAGCCTCAAGCCTAATCTATAAACAATGTCTGGTCTGAGTCG
>BFEA01000383.1:80698-91443 GCA_003427395.1 Chara braunii
AGGTAGGTAGGTAGGTAGGTAGGTAGGTAGGTTGATAGATAGATAGATAGATAGATAGATAGATAGATAGATAGATAGATAGATAGATAAATAGATAGATAGATAGATAGATAGATAGATACATAGATAGATAGATAGATAGATGGATCGATAGAGAATGTTCATGCTTGCTCACCCACCTTGCGTAGATGTCTGTCATTGTGATAGATTCCTTCAGTGATTGCTCGGGTGTGCCAGTGTCTGAGTTACAATAGTTTTCCTCCTCTGGCAGCAGCAGGAAGGGCAGAGAAGTTCCTGATTTGGAAATGATGAGATCCTGCATCACACAGGCAGCTTTGGCAATGAGAAACAGAGCCAATCGAACCTGGTAAACCAAGCTGAGGTAGAAACAGAAAAAATATGGGAAATTTGTGAAATGCCCCTGAAAGATGGGGTAAATCATGGGATGCGCCTAAAACAGTGGGGCATCGTACAATGTGCTCCTCGATGATTGAAACCGGCATCTTTCGCATATGCCCCTAATGGGACCTGTTCAACTTCTTGAGATGCCC
Source organism: Chara braunii (assembly GCA_003427395.1). NCBI lineage: Eukaryota > Viridiplantae > Streptophyta > Charophyceae > Charales > Characeae > Chara > Chara braunii. Next base: position 81,250 of record BFEA01000383.1, read on the forward strand.
CAGTACTTCTGACCGTTGGACGCTTGGTGGCAAGTTTTCCATATGCCTTACCGGTACCAGGAATGTTGTCTGGCTGCCCCTCTACCCGTTCTCCTGCCTCCCTCCTCCTCTACCTCGCTCTCCTTGATTGCACATGATGGCAACATCGCAAACAAAGACAAAGCACATTGTTTCCTCCTGCCTGCCTCCTCCTGCTCTCCCTCATTCTCCATTTTGCCCCCCAATGTCTGTAGGAGCGACAGGCCGTGTCACCCGTGTGTAAATAGACCATCTTTCAGGTGCATTTGATAAATTCCCCCCTAAAAGAACGAAACTAGAAAGGCATTCCCAATGGTTCCCTCTAGCGTGCCTTTTACTAGGCCACTGACCTATGCATATGTAACAAATGCGTCACTCGCTTAGACCTGGACCTCACTGCACAGCAGTTACTTGGTGGCTGGAAAGCGCCGTCTGGATGTCCAAAATCATAGGCAATGGTGATGGGCAAGAGAAAATGGATCCCAATGTGAGAAGCACTTTCCAGTTTCAGCACCCTCGTTACTGTAGGCTAGTCCATCATGAAGACTTGCCCGAGGCCCCCAGATAGCAAGTCAACCTCCACTACGCCCGGTCTTTGTCCAACCTGATCATTTCCTTCCCGCATGGTATGGCTGAAACGAGAGGGTTCCCTCCCCCTACTCTCTCTGGAACGCCTCAGGATGTGCGAGTCTGCCCTCGTTTCCAATTACTCTCCTTTCAACTTTGTGAAATGTTCTGATCAAAACAGACAATGTCTGGCTTCGGCTCATTCGTTTCTTCTAACCTCAAGGGTTATCTTTTGACTATTGTTGGGAACCTGTTGAGAAATTGAGAAAGGGACAACAGGGTTTGGATGTTTTTTCTTTTCCAGGCATTTGTGAATTAGCCCCTCTTTTTCACAGTAATTGTGAGTAAACCAGACTAAGTGCCCTCTTGGAAATAAGGGTTTCTGACATGTGCACCTTGTGCAAATGTTCCACTGCCGGTCGGGCATCCCTCAGGAGGCAGGGCAAGACTTTTGTCAGTTCTTTAATCAGTAATAAAGGGCTTATCCACAATTTTGCAGCACCCTCTTGGGGCTTACTCCTGGCACCCTCTTGGGGGCTTACTCCTGGCACCCTCCGACAAAGTGGCAGGGAATTATGTCCGAAAGGGCACTTTGGGTCTCGCCACACCACTCCCGAAAATGGCCATTTCCGGGAATGCAGCATCGCTGCACTCACTCCCGAAAGTAGTGTGTCAGTAGGAACTTCGGAGCTGTCAGCATTCAGATTTTGAGAGCACTCCCGAAATCCATTTCTTCTCCAGCCTGCAAAAGTGTGATTTTGGGAGACCTCAGCCACTGGGCTCGAGCAGTCCCCAACCCTCCCGAAGTCTGAAACTGCAATTCATGAAGGACAAGTTACTATCCCTACCGTTTTCCATCCGAACTGGCCCTCTGTCAATCTTGGATTTCGAGAGTGGCCTTTTTGAGAGCTGAGTATGGCGAAGGCACTCTCGAACTGGCTTTCCCACCATCCAAGGTTTGAGAGTGCTCCCGAATTGTTTTTGGGATTCGGGAGTAGTGTGGCAAGGCCCTTTTTCTGGGCATGAACACAATACTGCCATCATCCTGCGGATGAAAGAGGATCTTAGGACCTCGGCACACCACTGTCGTCAAAGGAAAAAGTAGGGAGTAGTGTGGCGAGGCCCTTTTTCTGGGCTTGAACAAAATACTGCCATCATCTTGCAGATGAAAGAGGATCTTAGGACCTTGGAACACCACTGTCGTCAAAGGAAAAAGTACAAGTGTGTCTTCCCACAGAGAATGGCAAGAGGTTTTTTAGGATTCAAAAGTAGTGCGACGAGGCCCTTTTTCTGGGCCTGAACAAAATACTGCGATCATCCTGCGGATGAAAGGGTCTCGGCACACCACAAAGGAAAAAGTACGACTGCAGTTTCCTGCAGAGAATGGCAAGATGCATCGGTTATGCGGATGAAAGAGGATCTTAGGGCCTCGCCACACCACCGTCGCCAAAGGAAAAGGTACCAGTGCATCTTCCCGCAGAGAATGTCAAGATCCATCTGTTACTGTAAATAGCCGTGGATGCATTTTAATTTTTAACACTTTGTGGGGAAGATGCATTCGTTCTTTTTTCTTTTCCCTAGTAGTGTGGCCAGGCCTGCATTCACAATTCAGTTTTTTTTTTCTTTTTCTAACAACAAAAGGTGAGTCCATTTCAGTACTCAATCAAAATTTGTTTCGAGTAATGAAGGGTCTGGACATTCCAACCTCATAAAAAAGCTGGCATTAGTGGCCCATTTGTGGCGAAATGATTCCAACGTGTCATATCTGTGTCCTTTCTGTTGCTGCTGAAGAAAATGTGCCCAGCTGCACATATATCCTGTAGAACTCGGACTTAGTTCCCACAGATGCCTTTGGTAGAGTGCACTTTGATGGCCGACACACCTCTCATCCACGTCATGCAGCTTGCCTGCACATGTCCACTGCAGCTGCATCATTCTGGCAGAAGCACTTGAGCAAGGAAGGTGAATTTAATTTACATGGGCATTCACTCTGAAGGCCCTCGTTCTTAGAGGCCGAGTTGGTGTCTGGAAGTTTTCTATTAAACCACCAGTCCACCACTGGACTAGCTATACATTGATGCTGGCGGAAGCTGAGGCTGACGGTCGTGCCCCACTTGGGGAGGCTTACTTCTGGTTTCTTTCGAGTACTTTCAACGCGGTCACACTGTCGGTGGCCGTGAGTTTTTCCGATCGGATGACAGGGACCCGTGTATCAACTCGAAACGCTAAACTAACTAGGCCAGGTCCTCCTCAAGTGGGGCATGGCCCAGGGTCGATTTTGGTCCTCCTACACCAGGTCAGATGTGTTAGTAATCGTCGTGGAAGGTCCCACTCGTGACTGGTTAAAAAAAAATTGGCTAGCTGCAATTTCCAGGCCACAGCATCGGTGTGACGGACCCACGAGATGGCGGTCCGTCAGGATCACGACAAAGGGATGAGAATGCGGGACATGGAGATGGAGCTGGAAGGGACCACGCAGCTCTGACGCAGACTCAACATGCACGTACTCCAAACTGTGCAAATTAAGAACGAGACTGAAAACAGGGTGCAGCTGGGGTATACCTCCCGTGGACTGACTGGACTGGACTGGATTGGCCTGGTACCGACAGTGGTACCGGGCAGGACTGGACTGGACTGAATGAATATACGGCCTGTGGGGTCAGGCCACGGCCTCCCACAGGCCGAACAGGCAAAATAGCTATATAGCCCTGGCTCTAGGCCAGGGCAGCTAGAGGCACGCTGCACGGTCCTCATACCTATAGTGGATCGAGAGAGCCATAAACACGATTCCGCAAAAGCAAAGGAACTCTGCAGCGATAAAGCTGAAAAACCTAGGATGCGGAGTCCATGCGATGCAGCCTAAGCTACATAATGTCAGAGCAAAAGTAAATGTCTGATATACATATCCTAGCTAACAGCAGAAAATAAAATGTAGCAGGGTACAACTCTTAAGTCCTAGAGGCAGTTGCCTCAATGCTGAAAGGAAAAGATAGCAATATGTCATAAGATAATGTCGTGTCGCTGAACCATTAAGAGTGGGATGGTCTCAGAGAAGGTGAATGCAGCCTAAGAATCGAAACTCGTAAGGGAAGTCACACACGAAGATGGGATAGGTCATCAGGCTCTGGACGAGGGAATGGTAGCGAAACAAAACCAATGATCCTAACACATAGACCATCAAGGCGGGTAATGCTCGACAAAAGGGTCACACCATGCAGGGTCCGCCATGAAAGAGGAATCTGGAACAGGGTGGAGATATGCCTAACTGACAGTATGCAATGACCGACACTAAGGTGATAAGGGTAGTCGTTGAGAGAAACATGTGCACAACTCACCGACAAAGGAGGAAGCTGGATCTGGGAGCAGGGAAGCCAAGATAACGTTACGGTCCCAACACCTATGCTATACCGATTGAAGCGCCCAACTCAGGGAGAACTAACTAAGTGAGAATCGTCATACGAATGCACAAGGTAGGGTGGTGGCGTGAAGTAACCACGTCCAAAGTAGCTGAGACTGATAAAGTAGTTGAAGTCGAGAAGGTGGCTGAAGTCGTCGAGGTGGTCGATGAAGTAGGCGTCGAGTCGACTTCGAAGCAGAGCCGCAATACGTTGACATCCTAAAGAAGTTGATGATGGGGTACATGATAGTGTGAGTCAGTGGTAGGAGAAAGGCAAGTGATGAGAGTGTCAGTCGTCGAGACGCCGAGGGCGTGGACGAGTGCATTATGGACGCGAGGAGGCGTCCGTCTGTTGTAGAACAACCTAAAAGGGAGCGAGATCGCCCTCAGTAATCTCCTTAATTGAAGGAGGAGGAAGAGGGTTAGTCGGCTGAGTAGGAGCAGGTGTCTCACCACGACGAGCACAATCATATGCATACATCAACATCCAGGCGTGCTCCAAGTGCTCAAGGGGCTCCCAAGTAGCCTGGTTATCAGGAAAACCCTTCCAACGCACAAGGTACTCGATGCGTGGAGGGGTATCGTCGGTAACTCGACGAGATACGATGTCGAAAACAACAGACTTCTCATGATCGTCCACCATGATCGGTGGAGGGCGCTCATAAGGGCATCCGACGAAGCGCTTAGACGGTCAATGATAAAGACGCAACAAGGAGACATGATATACATCGAGTACGCGAGCCTGTCGAAGGTAATCACATAACTTTACACGAAAGCTAACCGGACTAGCGGCAATATCAAAATCGACAGCCTGAAGGATGCGGCATGGATCGAAGAAGAAGCACCTGAACTTGCGAAGCGTGTTCGCTTCGAGCTGCAAGTGGCGTGCGTTGACGAGCACATCGTCACCGACTTTGAATAAATGGTTCACTTGTGATCGGTTCGTTCATTCGGCCATGCGAGTCTAGAAGTCGGCTAAACTATCGTGTACGAGCCTCATAATCGCCGCCACGTGGGCGATCGAGTCATCAAGCGCATGACAACGAGTGTATGGCGCAACCACGACGGTTGTTGGAAACCCGCGGGTCTCACTGTTGGTCATCCTTAATAAACTTTCAGAGGAAATTACCGAGATTTTTATTGGTGATTTGAGTTTGACCATCCGTTTGAGAGTGGTAAGACAACGAGAAGCGGAGCTGCGATCTGTACACCTCGTGTAGGCGTCGCCAGAATGCGCCGGTAAAGCGCGGGTCACGATCGGAGAAAAAGCTCTAAGGTAAGCCGTGATCTCTCACGACTTGTTTAAAGACTATGTCGAAGACCTCACAAACGCTAATACGATAGCAGCACGGGACAAAACGTCCACGCTTCGTAAAGCGATCGACAACGACCAAGATAACATCATGACCGCGCTCAGTGGGAGGGCGGAGGGGAGCAACAAAATTCATCGAGATGGATTGCCAACGACCCTCGGGTATGGGTATAGGCTGAAGTAACCCATACGGAAGGTGGTTCGTATTGTTCACCTCTTAGGAGGTAGGGCACTTCTAGACGCGGGCTTTGACGAAGTCCTTGGACTACGGTAGACATATAGGCAGCAAACACGGACCAATATCTTGTGGAAGCCCATATGACCGGCAACTGCTTGGTCATGGAACTCTACTACGGCTTGGACGCGGAGCTGTCCAGTGGAGGGAACGCATATACGTGGTTCGAGTTCACTATATCTACCATGTGAATACACTAGACCGTTTTCACCAACGGAGTACGAAGGAACGGTCTTGCCACTCCGCAGTGCCGCGTGGATGTCCCGATAATCCGGACAGAAGTGGTACTGAGTGCGATATACATCGATCGCCGACTGATCAACGGTAGTGACCAAAATGGCAGCAAGGTGGATGGGTTCTTGATTGTGGTCTAGACAGCAGGACAAGGCATTGGTGACACGGTCCGTTTCACCCTTGATAGGCTGAGTGGTGAAACTAAACTCGGATAAATCGCTCCACCAGCGTGTCTGTTGAGCGAAAAGTTAGAGCTTCGTGAGGAAAGTTTGGACAACTGAGTTGTCCATGCGCAGCGTGAAGGGTGCCCTGTGCAGATAATGACGTTAGTGCTGAGTAGCTCAAACTAATGCGAAAACCTCAAGTTCATCGACAATGTAGTTTATCTCAGTAGACAGTAGCTTACGGGAGTAAAAGACAATCGGGGAATCCCTAGCACGAGCCTCGACAACCCCATCCTTCGCGATGGTCAAACAGTAAGTGACAGGAAGATTGTCAGTGGAGGAAGGTGGTGGACGAATAGGCGTTAGTCGAGAAGCAGTGTCAGCAGGAGGGGGGGGGGGAGTAGGAAACATGGGGATAAGGGGAATGAGGAGGAGTGGGAAACATCTTAAAAAGTATATTAGCTCCTACTGCAAAATATGACGCATCGGTGGTGACTATGAAGGAACGATCAAAATCGGGGAGGCGAAGAACCGACACACAATTCAACACATTCTTGAGGGCGCGAAAAACATCCTCGTAGATGACTGTCCAAAACCATGGCGGATTCTTCCGGAGGAGGGTGGAGGTAAGGACGTAGGAATACCTAGTGTATCCGTGGATGAAATTACTATAGTAACTAGTAAGGCCTAGGAAACCACGAAGGTGTTTGGCGAATATGGGGACGAACCACTCCGTGATAGAGGTGATCTTCGCGTCGTCCATGTGGAGACCCAGGTAAGACACATGATGTCCTAGAAAGTCCACTTTGCGCTGAGCAAAGAGACAATTACTGAGTTTGGCATCGATGTCAATCATGGCATGCTTCTGTAAGGGACATCACGGAGGTGTCTGATATGGTCTTCTAATGTACGACTATAGACCAAAATATCGTCAAGATATACGAGGACGTATTCTTCAAGGATGTCCCCAAAAATATCGTTCATCGTCGTCTAGAAAATGGCGGGTGCATCACCATGAACTCATAGTACCCGAAGCGCGATCGGAAGGCGGTCTTCGGATGGTCCTTTGCGATAACGTGGATCTGATGGTAATCACTAAGAAGATCGATCTTCGTGAAGAAGCAGTTGCCTACTAGACGGTTAAACAACTTAGTTGCGTGAGGCACGAGATAATCAATGTAGAGGCAGATAATCAAGGTAGAGGCAGATAATTAATGTAGAGGCGAATAATCTATGTAGAGGTGGATAATAGTTGTTCTTAACTGTGTAACAGTGTCGGGACTGGTGAGTCCCGAATGATTTCCCGTCATTCGAGAGACTGTATATGACCAATTTGTGCACGGCAGAGAAAACCGGAGGCAGGAATGCTGGAAAGATCGGAAGCGTGGGCACAGACAGTAGGAAGCTAGAGGCTGCCCAGAGTCGTCAGGACTGCCAAACTAGAAAGGGATTGTCTAAGCCGGAAGCGACAAAGGACTGAGAGAGAATAGCAGGGGCGACTCTTTCCCCAAGGATGGAGAAGGGCCGCCTGGAGGTCGGTAGTAGCATAGGAGGTGCGCAACAAGGGAAAGAAGGAAGTAGGAAGGGACAGGGCGCAAGGCGCTGACGGAAATTGTCGACAGAACGGAGGAAACGGGCGTGAGACGGGAAAGACGGAGGGCACCTGGGACGACCCAGGGGGACCCTGGATCAAGCGCAACAATGATAAAAATAAGATAACATAATGTCAGATGGACGGGACCGTCCGGGCCAGGGGTCCGGATGAAAATGCTAAGTACCGCTGCGGCAAGCGCCGGCGGGAGGTGCCGAGGGGAAAAGAGGGGGGGAATAGTGGTAATGAGGGGGCCGGCCAGCAGTCCGGGTTATTCCGGATCAGCCAGGGCAAAGAAAAACAAAGTCCCAAGGGCCCGCATGAAGAAATGGCTGGCCGGAGAAAATTGAAGCAAGGGGGTTTCAAGATGGGAGCGACGACAGCCAAAAGGAGACCCTAGGACCATGGGGGTGCCACTATTGCAATCCGAAGTGCAACGACCACCTGTCGGCTGCAAAATCGGACCTTGGGAAAGGTCCAACAACTAGAAAGAGGAGAAATAGTTGTTGGGCACTTGTCCCAACAGTAATAAAAGAGAAAGGAGAGAAAAAGGGGGAGAATGAGACAAAGGAGGAGGAATGGGTGGAGGAAAATGTGCCGCCATGTTGGGACTGCAGCGGTAGGGACTCACAGGTCTCAATGATAACCTCATCCCTCCTTGATCCTAGGAGGGCAGTCCGAACTGCAGAGATAAGGTCCTTGGGGCATTATCTCTGCAATATCTTAATTTAAGCAACAAAAATAAAGAAAAATGCTGATGTGAGTTGGCCGACTCATTTTTGGGCCTTAGATCTGAAATCTGAACTTGCGGAGGAGGAGATCTAGCGGTTTTTTGTGGGCTGACACAAAACGGCTTGCTCCGGAATGAGTTGGCAGCAAAATGGAGGGAAAACAAAGAGAGGAACAAGACAAAACTGCGTATTTGGCCCAAGGATTGGGCCAGATACACCAAAAAAATTAAAAATTGAAGAAAAAGGCTCAAATTTGGGCCAAGGGGAGCTTGAGGGTAGCTCGGAATGGTGAGAATCATGGATCTCAGCCAAATCCAAGGCTGAGATTGGAGCCGCCGCTTGAAAAAATGCAACGGCCTACCCAAAAGAGGCCTAGACCATGAAAAAGACGAAAAATGGGCCTTTAGGCCCTCAAAATTCCATAAAGGCAGCATTTTGGGTAATGGTACCCCAAAAGGCAGCTCTTTTTGAAGTAAAAAGAGGCCGGGGTAGACCAAGGGGTAGTTCGAGGTGGTACTTGCCTTTCGGCCTGCATGTACCTGGCCAAAATGAGGCCTAGGTACCTCCAGGGAGGCCAAAACCTGAAATTTGGCCTTGGGGGTACCTCGGTCCACCTAGGGGCACTTGGAGAGGCCTAGAGGTTGGGCGGTGCACCAGTTTCAGCCTACATAAGCTGAGGGTGCAGACCGTCATTCTCATTTGAGCATGAGAGGAGCCCATGCTGCCAAAACGAGTCCACGAGAGAAGTCATAGTGGAGTAGAGCAAGGAAGTGAGAGTCGGAGCTAGCCTTGAGCCTGGCTATGGTGATAGGGCTGAGGAAGAAGGTCTAGAGGCTAAGAGGAAGCAAGGAGAGTGGTCCGCAATAGCCCTCAGGTTGTGAGGTAGGAGGAGAGGCTGAAAGAGGGTCCCCTTAGCCCTTCTAGAGGGAAGGACTCCATAGCCTTAGAGGTAGGAGTCTGCCATAACTTGAGAGGGGGGTGCGAGAGAAGGAGAAGAGAACTTGGAGGTGGGGAGGTCATACCCAAGGAGCTAGAACCAAGCTTAGGATTCCATTGCCTAGAAGACCAGCACGAGGTGAGTGAGAAAGGAGGAAACTCTCTCCTCTTTCTCCCTTCTTCTTCTTCCTCTTCTTCCTCTTCCTCTTCTTCTTCTTCCCCTTCCCCCTCTCCTCCTTCTTCTCCTTCTTCTTCCTCTTCTTCCTCTCCTCCTTCCTCTACTCCCTCTTCTTCCCCTCCTTCTTCCTCTCTCTCTTTTTCATCTTCTCCCCCCCCCTCTCAATCTTGTGTTTTTACTGATTTGGATGCTTGTGTGTGTTGCGATTCATCCTGGGATACTTCGGTAAACTTTCCCCTAGTGTTGATGCTCTCAATCTTGTGTTTTTACTGATTTGGGTGTTTAAGTGTGTTGCGATTTATCTTGGGATACTTCGGTGAACTTTCCCCTAATGTTGATGCTCTCAATCTTATGTTTTAACTGATTTGGATGCTTGAGTGTGTTGCGATTCATCTTGGGATACTTCGGTGAACTTTCCCCTAGTATTGATGCTCTCAAGCTTGTGTTTTTACCGATTTGGGTGCTTAAGTGTGTTGCGATTCATCTTCGGATACTTTGGTGAGCTTTCCCCTAGTATTGATGCTCTCAATCTTGTGTTTTTACTGATTTGGGTGCTTGAGTGTGTTGCGGTTCATCTTGGGATACTTCGATGAACTTTCCCCTAGTGTTGATGATCTCAATCTTGTGTTCTTACTTATTTGGATGCTTGAGTGTGTTGCAATTCATCTTGGGATACTTCGGTGAACTTTCCCCTAGTGTTGATGCTCTCAATCTTATGTTTTTACTGATTTGGATGCTTGAGTGTGTTGCGATTCATCTTGGGATACTTCGGTGAACTTTCCCCTAGTGTTGATGCTCTCAATCTTGTGTTTTTACTGATTTGGGTGCTCG